>CM053583.1:260422544-260441261 GCA_028627135.1 Pseudochirops cupreus
CCCTCTATTGTAACAATTATCTCTTGCCTCTTCCATGCTCAACCCCGTTTTGACTCTCCCTGTCTCCTCTCAATCTAATCCTCTCTCTCCTCACAATTTCACCATTTGGAATATTATCCCTTCCTATTCAATTGATCTTATGCCCTCTATGGATTGAGTTATACATATACTCAGATATGTGCTTGTTTGCATATGAAAACCCTCTTATATAAATTTATATGTATGTATATGTATATATACATTTGTATTCCCTTGCCCTATCCTCAGTGTAAAGAACTCTTACAAAAAGGTTACCTACTTATAGACTATATAGTACATATCTGTTCTATACTATATATGTATACTACATATATATACTATGACTCATTTTTCAGAAATGAGTTCCCCTAAGCTTATCCTGTTTTCTTGCTGTATTATTTTTTGTTTTTATTCTTAAATTTCCAGTTTTAAAAAAATTTCCATTTTTGCCACTCCTAATTTAAGCTCTGACTGCTTGCATTGTTAACTTTTTTGAACTCCAGGCATTTCCATTTTCTTTAGTGAAAAGTGGCAGTTTAAAAAACTACTTGCTTCCACTCTCTGGATTTGTCCAGGTCCAGGCTGCTTTATCCTAATGACAAAATACCGTAGAACTATATCTCCTTATTTGCCTCTGACTTCTCTTTATGCCTTTTAGCTTGTCGTGTTTTGCAATGCTGTGTTTTGACTCTACATGATGTCCCTGCCCAAAATTCACTTGTAAGATTTTGGGAGATTTGTAAAATTACTAAAAATCAAAATGGAATTTTCTGGAATTCTTTACCAGTGAGTGAGAAAATTAGCGTTCACTAATTTGTTTTCTTGTCTTTGGCCAAATGTGGGGGTGGTAGTTATGGATCTGTGATTTCAGCTGTATGAGGAAGTTGTAGTGAAAAAACTCCCTCTACCACTGCAGGTCAGCAACTGCTTTGCAGTGTATGGTTGTGCCTTCTCAGGGCGCCCCAGGCAGCTTTCTAAGGCATTTAAAATCCTTCATGACCTATCTCCTTTCTGCCTTAACAGTCATATACATTTCTCCCCTCAGTGTACTTTGTGATTCAGCTGAATTGGCCAACCTGCCTAGAATACTCTCCTTCCTCTTTTTTTCCTCCCAGTTTTACTGCTTCCTTCCTTTAGGATTTAGCTCAGATTTCACCTTCTGCAGGAAGCCCCCCCTTACCTTCCTCTTACCACCCCTCACCCCTGCCCCAGTCCAGTATCTTCTCTGAGATTACTTTCCATCTATATATCTATCTTATAGATACCTAGTTATTTGCATGCACCTTTCTTTGTACCCTAACACTTAGCATAGTGTCTGGTGCATCAGCAGAATGTTTGTTAATGAATGTTTGTTAACTGGCTTTTTGACTTTGAGACTGTCCTTTCCTGATTGGCTTCCTACCTCTGTGATCATTCCTTTTTAGTGTCCTTTACTAGTTCTTCCTTCCCTTAAACAAAGACCTTTTCTCTTTTTTTCTATATACTATCTCTCTTGGCAGTCTTATCTACTTTCGTTACTTCCTATATCAGCTCACTTGCAAATCTGTCTCTAGTCTCCATTCTCTTCTTAGAGAGAGTTCCAGTCCTTTATTTCCAATATTGACTGGATATATCCTTCTGGCTGTTCTTCTGGTGTTTATACTTAGCACGTGTCAAATTGAATGAACTATCTCACTTTTTACCCTTTTTTTGGCTTCATTGTTTCTGCTGATGGTAATATTATTCTCACAGTTACCCAGGATTCAGTCCCTAATTCACTCTAGTTTTATTCTCCCTCCTCTTCCCCTTTATCTCTTTCCCTAAATTGATGACAATTTTCAATATCCTTCCTCTCAATTCTTTTCACGGCTGCCTAGGTGATCTTCTAATGTATAAGTCTGAGTACATAATTTTCTTTAAAAACAAAACTAAACTTCAATAACTCACCATTGGTAAAAATACATATTCCTTTTTTTTGTCATTCAAAGGTGTTCATAATCTAGTTCATCTGTATTTCCTTTTCTGTCAAACTTGGTCAGGAAATGTAGTTCTTTGAATTGTAAAATGAAGGGTTTAGACTAGGTGTTTGCTTCTTTCTCAGATATGTTCCCTTTTTGTTCAGAATCTATAATTCTGTGGGACCTCAATTTGAGCCCTAGTTCTGTCATTTACTAGCTAATCTTTCTCTCCCCTAGTTTCAGTTTGTTCACCTGCAAAACAGGGTAATACCAGTTACCATGTTATAAATGTGAGTTTATGGCCATATCTGTTGCTGAAGAGTCATTCTTGCAAGTAAAATAAGTATTAATAAGTTATGCATATTTATATACAGGTTCTGTGAGTTGTGTTCCAAGAAACAACAAATTTTGTAAGCAGAGTAAGTTCTTAAATTTGCAATTTCAACTTAGCATTCTGTGTAGTGCTCTTAACTTTGCTTGGAGATTTGAATGCTGTGTTATTTAGATATTATTCAGTTATATTCCCTAGTGTTTTCCAGTGTTTGACTATTTCCTATAGGCTATGTTCTTTGTACATACAGTAATACTAAATTTACGAATTACTCATTATTAAGTAGTTTTTTAGATATGCATAATAATGAATTGTAGTGTCAACGTGATATTCATAGCACAGACAATGACTATGAATATGCAGACACAGTTCCGAATCATAAAATATAACAGATTCTCCATATAGAAGACAGAAGCAAAACATTTATTCAGACACCAGAAAGTCTAATTCCAACACCAGAAAACTGAATCCATCATAGCAACAAAGAAGTTAATACATATTATCACTGTAGGAATCAACATCATCCCAAAGCCTTCTCACAAACACTCACAAGCCTAGCTGTCTCCTTGCTTGTGTCCTTTCTCCTCCCTCTGTTCTAACTACTCTGACTCCCAGGTTTCTCTCAACTCTACTCCACCAGTTCAGCAAACTCCTCCCACCACAGGCTCCATGTGACTACATTTGGCCTATCATGGGGCAAGGAAAATCTTGAAATTCCCTTGGGCCTATTAAGGGGCAGGGAAAGTCTTCAAATTCCCATTCCCGTTACATGAGTATAGAGTATAAAGCATGTTAGAAGTATTTTAAGAAAAGTAAATTCAGTCTGCTCTTTTCAAGAGATGTTTTAAATCATTATTATGTTATATTAATTTACAATAATAAGCCATGTATTTATTATATCTTTTTAATAGAAAACCTCTGAAACTGTTAATATAACCTTATCATAGGAAGATGTTTTACTGTTTATTATTATGGTTATTCATTATTTAAAATCACAAAACACTATGAAAAATACAGAATAACTTATGTTTTGGGGAATTCCTGACTATTTTCATTTTTCATTCCCAAATCATTAAGATTATTGTGTCAGGAATTTTCAAACAGTAATATTTATGCTGTGTAGCTCACAAGGTGGTTGTGGTATTGAAATGAGGTTTTATATTTAAATTGTTTAAATATAATTGTGATATAGAAGATATTCTTTCACACTTTATGTGTAATTTGGATTTTAGGCATTATGCAACATTGTCATGACCTCTGCCTGCATTCAGAATCTTAGGTTGCATTTTAAGAGACAAACTGTTTGGGACTAGTAGGATAATTGTTTCACAATATCTACTCTTCACCGTATCATATTCATATCAGACTTCATCTAGAATGTTGTGGTAATACTGAATGCAACTGAGAAGTTAGGCAGTGTCTAGGAAAAGACAAAACAACCTCAAGATTATGACACATGAGATCTGGTTGAAAGAAATGGGGATATTTAGTCTAGAGAAGAAGACATAGAGACTGTCAGTATCATTAAATATTTGGACTTGTACCAAAAGCCAGAACCAGGAACTGGGTGAAAGTTGAAAAGACACAGATTTAGGCCTGAAGGGAAACTTCCTTACAGTTCCATCTATCCTCTTCCCTTAAGCTTTCCTCAGTTCCACCTATCTACAAGAGAGAGGGATAGTATGTACCGTTTCGTGATTTTGGGCCGAGTTCCAGATTGCTTTCCAGAATGGCTATGCCAGTGCTTCGTTGTTCCTGTCTTATGTACTTTGCACATTTTAAGTTGTAATACAGTTACTTTTATGTAGGTTATCTCCTTAATTGAAAATTTATTGAGTTAACGATGATCATGTTTTTCATTGTTGGTTTAATTCAGTTTTTATTAAGGTACTGCTTGGTACTGGTGCTACAAGTGTCAAACATCTCTCCAGGGACCTTGGGGTACAGTATGTACAGAAACATAGATATATGGTGTAGTTTGAGGGAGGAAAGAAAACTAACCATTAGGGGCTTTGGAATTTCTTCATAGAGGTTGTGCTTCCCCTGGTCTTTGTATTCTAAGTGTCTTAAATTTTGCTAATAATAAGCATATGGGGAAGGGACTTAAGCTTGAGAGCTTTTGGCTGGCTTTTTCTGCATTTATGGGATAAAAGAAGTCGCTTCTCATAGTGACTTAAGGTCTGCTGGGCCTCTGGGTAGAATTAGGCACCCTCCTGGGGCCCCAGAGGGGATGGAGCATCTGCTTTCCCAAAGGGTAAATTCTTGTGGGTTTTTATAGGATTCTTACCTGGATCAAGTAGGACCTGGCATTGGGGATGGGAGCTCAGCGCTCAGACCTGGGAACTGGTGTTGATTCATGTTAGTGGATGGTTGGAATCTGGCTTTAGGTCATTACTGTTTTTCTTACTCTGACAAGGTGACTTGGCTTTCCTGGGGTTCCTTCATTTAAGAAATTTGGAGGCTACTGAATTCCATATAGTGCTTCTACTCTAGAAATGCTAGAAGTAGCATAGCTGCTACTGGGTCTTCAGTTGTGTTATGACAGCAGTTTCCTGGTGGCAGCTCCCTTTATTCTGACACAGCTTTTTCCCCACACAAAACCCCTATTAACTTCCTTTGGTCCCAGCTTCCCTACAGATTTCCCTGGGGAAGCTTCCTCTCCCCCAGGAAAACTTATTGGTCCCATTTTTTCCGATGAAGAACTTCTCTGGCCTGGGGTCAGTAAAAAGCCCTACCCATGTGGGCACTGCATCTCTTAGCCTTGGGTGCCCAAGACCATGCATGTCTCTTATGTCTTGATGACTGACTGGCCAGACATGTTTCCTGATGGAAGATGAGGGAGCCCATGTCCAGAGGAGCTAAGGGCCATTATATCCTTGCTGTCTTAGGACAAAGTAAACTTCCTCCTTTGTTAAATGTTCAGTGACTCATCATGAATGCCTCATTTTGTCCCAACATCAAATCTGAACTAAGAGAGTCCTGACTTTAGAGTTGTTTTTCCTACAATACCAGTGTTGCTCAGTTTTCCCTTGTTACCTTGTAAATAAATCATAGGATGTATCTTTTTTGGGCATATTTGTCTCTTTGGATGCTTGTATATGTTATTGATTATTAATGATAATACGTGCATAGGAGTGTGTAAAACTTTAAACCTATGTGTAAGTATCAGCTGTGTAAGTACTTAAACTTGACACTGTATGGTAAATGTTTCTCTTTATTTCCTTTCCACTTCCTTACAATTACATCTATCCTCTTCCCTTAAGCTGAACATCACTGGTTGTTATACCTTCAGTATAAATAATGTGTCTAGGTGCACATAGGTTGTCATTTATGCTGTGTGCAGAGTCCTTTGCTAGATGGTTTGGGAGTTGCCAAGCTAAATAAGATGTGATACTTTTCCTTGAGTTCACAAACTTAGCTGTAAGAGAGACAAAAGAAAAGTCCTTTGGGACTTTGGAGGGTGACAAGACAACTTCTGACATGGTGATTTCTTTGAGTGAACGGTATTTGGGTTGGCCTTAAAGGGTGAGCATTTTCAGTAGACAAAGATAATGGTGGGAGAGTGTTCCAGTAGGAGGGAAAAGAAAGAAAAAGGGTGTAATGGTTGAAAAGTACATGATGTATTTAGGGTAAAGACAAGCGTCCCAAATTGGCTAGAATATAGAGTATATGAAAGAGTATAAGGAGATAAGATCAGAAAGATAGGTTGCATTCAGATTATGGAGGGCCTTGAATGCCATATTGAAATTTTAGTTTTACTGAGTAGATAGTAAGGTAGGAAAAGTGTTTGAGGAGGATAGTGATATCAAATTAGCATTTCCTTATGCCTTCAAAGATATTAAATTGAGTTATAATGCAGATGGACTCGTCTTTTCTTCCTCAACATAGATAAATATGTTGTCTCTGTTGTCATAGAGAGCTAGAGTACTGAAGCATTATTGATAAACAAGTGACTTGTTTGCTTTTCGGTCCCTAGAAAGCAGAGTTTCTTTTATTTCATCACTGATCTCTACCATCCTAATCCCTTATTTTCACTTCTTTCTTCTCCTTCCTCCATAACTTAAAAAAAAAGTCTAACCTTTTATAGAAATCTTGCTAATTAGGGTATTTCTTTCCTTCCATGAGAAGAATTGGCCAGTCTCAGCTTGTGGGACCTCTGACACTTCTTGGCTATGTTTGTTGGAGGATGCATATGGACGGCTGCTTCTCTATCAGATATTTTTTTCGGGTAGGAATGAATGGAGTTAGAATTCATTACTGTGTTTTCTCTTTGAAGACTGTTGTCCAAATAGACAAATTTGTTTCTTTTCCAGTTGTCAAAAGGTGCTGCTGATATACAAGTTTAGGATAAACCCCCAGGTTTTAAGTTAAAGTTTGTGAAAAAGTCCTTGATTTCCTTTGGACAACTATACTACCTTTTGCCACTTGAGTTGCTCTTATTTCTTTTGAAGTTCTCATTTGTTGATAGAATTACTAATACTGAATCTGCCTTTAAATTAAATCTGAGTGTTATGTCATGCTTTGAAAGCTGGGGATTTGCACAGAAAGGGATGGATTTTGCGATTTGATGTGATCCCCTCTCTCCCCCAACTAAATTCGCGTATTGGAATGAATGGCTTTTTTTTTTTGGCAGGTTCAGTGTCTGTGGTTACATCTCTATCACTCGCTTTCCTGATACGATCAAGCAGATCAATAAGTACAAAGTTGTCATGACATCTCAGGGCAGGGAAAAGTCTTTGATCACAGCGGAGACTGACGCACGTGGAGAATTTTGTTTTAAAGCAAAATCAGGGAACTATAAAGTCCAGGTAAGAGGAGAGAGTTTTAGTTTTACTGAAATAGAACAGAGGAAACTTCTAGTTTTTATTAAGGACGAGTTAAGACTAAATTCAGGATAAAATCCTAGTTTTAGGGGAGGTCCTCCTAATAAACTTTGTAATGCCTTTACCTTCCAGCTTCTCAAAGGTGACTTCCTGCATCTTTATTTCTAGTGCAGTAGAGGTTCATCATGATGTAGTGTGAATTCTGATATTCCCTTGAATGCTTTCTTAAATGTTTTTGAGCCCCTGTGTTTTGGATTTCTAGCTGTTATTATCAGCCTGTTTCTCTCAAAACTGGAACCATTGACAATCTGTAGGAGAGCATAATGAGAAATAGACATTGATTCTTTAAAGAAGAGTAGTTTTATTGTGTGATCTTTTTCATGAGTTAAAAATAGCTAAACATTTTTACCTTATTTTTTTGCTTACTTTAAGAAGTACTCAAAAAGAAAAGAACAGTAGAAATAGAAATATTCCAAGTAGGAATCAGCCATATGATGTTAAAATTCCCTGGTTTGCATTTAGTGTTAGTGACTTATAACTAGTGACCATTTTGAGGGGGGAGACATGAAATTTAATGTTTTTCAGGTCACTTGGATGAGTTCTGATAGTGAACATGCTTCTGTCATTTAAGTTAGTACTCATTTAAGATCATAGATGGATATAGGTTGTTTGTGAACATGGTTGTGAGTGTCATCAGGTTTTTTGAAATGAATATTTGTCATTTAAAATCTATATTATTCTGGGCACAAACAAATGTACTTTGTGGTAGATAAATTGCAATTGTATAATGTCCTTCTGTGTATTTATGTAGGTAGTTGTTCCTGAGGCAGAAACCAGAGCAGGACTTTCTTTGAAACCCAAAATGTTTCCTGTTGTTGTTACCAGCAAGCCAGTGATGGATGTGACCTTTTCTCAGTTTTTGGCCTCAGTTTCAGGGAAAGTCTCTTGTTTGGGTAAGTTGTGAATTGAGAGCACAAACAGATAATTATGACAAAGCAAAAGGGGTATGGTAGTGAAATTCTTTTCATATGGGGGAGTATTATACTGGTCAGCCAAATATAATAATAGTGTTCTTGACAGCACCTTAATTAGTACAAGACAATGAGGCCTTTGCCTCTGGATGCTGAAATGTAAAGGTCACTATTAGGAAATATTCTACTGTCTTAGAAATAACTTGGCTTAGCACTTAGTTAGCAAGTTAGTTAAAATAGGCAGATATCAAATGGCAAGTGCTTCCTCTCTCAGGCTGCTGTTACCCAAGTAGAGGATCTGCCTTGTGCTCCCTACCCATGAATTTATCTTAGTTCATTTTGAAGTTGTGATTTATGAAAGTTTGCGTTAGGCTCAGATTGTGAAAATGGCTACAAAAAGTACTAGTTTTGTCTGTGGTTCTTAGAGAGGATTTTATGATGTCATATTTTTCTTAATATATTCTGAATAAAGGCTACTAGTAAACCCATTAGAATAATTCTTCGAGACATATGTTCTGATCACCTTTGGCTCCCAGGGTGTGTTGAGGTTATTTACTCTTGTCTTAATTCTTCAGAGAACCTGCCTAATTTATGACAGAGCTTGGGCTGTGGTTTCCTTTGGGATCTCATTGTCTCACTCTCATAATCTTTCACTGATGTGGCTTTTACTAGTATTTTAGTTCTGCTCTGTGAACAGAATGTACTAAAGAAACTCTTAAACTAATTTCTTGCGAATAATTAAATTGTCATAAGTAATAGAGGAGAAATTTGAGGAGAGAGATAAATGCTTTGGGTTTTTGAAGCTTTAGCCTTTTGGGACTTTCTACTATACTTGACTTCCTTTTTTGTTTTTTGTTTTTGGTAGATACCTGTGGTGACTTGCTGGTGACTTTACAGTCCATAAGCTGTCAGGGGGAGAAGCGTAGTCTACAATTATCCGGAAAGGTTAACTCCATGACTTTTACTTTTGATAACGTGCTTCCCGGCAGATACAAAAGTAAGATGCATTTGAACTTTGTTAGGTTTTTCTAATATACCTTGGATATTTCCTGCCAGTATTATTCTTTTAAAAGTTTTGTTTGGTCTTTTAAAATATAATACTCAAAATCCAGTTTGAGCTTAATATCTTTACTTAATTCTTTCTTGTCCTTTTGTGCGGTATATATAATACCTTATTAGGCATTAAAGGAAATGTTGTCATGGCATGAACTGGTTGCCATCCTTATGTGGGATAATATATTCTTTACCTTTTGATAAATCTGAACTTCATGCCATTCCATTTCCAAATAGTAGAGAAACAGTGGTAAAATATTTTTATCTTACTACATTTTGTTAATGAAATGACATTGGCTGCTTGTACTTGTACTTTTTCAGAATATTGTATTGCTTCTTATTGTAGGAAGTGACAGTGTCCTGAAGAACTACAGGGCTTGCTTTCCATTTTTATTAACTTCTCAGATCTGTGATTTTGTTGATTCACTCTCCACAGATGCAGATCACATTCCTTCCATGTATTTGTTAATGACTTTCTAGGTGACAATAGATTTATCAGCATTAAGTCTAAAATCCTTATGTTAATGACCAAAGTTTCTTGGGTTGCCAAGGCTAAAATAACCCCTCACCTCGTAGCTAGTTTCTCTGAACTTACTTAGTCTAGTTCTTGTACGTTATTCTATTTCTGGGTTCGTACTTTGAAAACTTTTTGACTTGATAGGGGCTTATAGTGTTTGTACCCCATTGGCATAGTATTTATGCTTAGGCTGTCTCAAGAGGTGTAGTAGGTTGCCCCTCACATGCAATGTTCAGATAACCACTGGGGCATGATGTAACTATGCATTATACTAGATAAGTTCTGATGTCTTCCACTTCTGAGATTATCTAATTTTTTTAGAAGCCAGTACTATTTCTGTACCATAATGAGGCACATAAGTAGAATTTTAGTACAACAATTTAATTAAAATTTATTGAAATTTTTTCTTACATCCTGATTTTTGTTTTTTTAGCTAGGCCAAGTTTGATTTATTTCTTGCTAATTTTAAGCACAGAAGATCATTATCTTTTTTTTTTTTTTGCATTTTCCAAGAGTTACAAATTCTTGGGAAGAAAGATACTTCATTAATGTTATATATGGGATTGACTGCCATGCTTTTTCCTCCCCCAGTAAGTATTATGCATGAGGATTGGTGCTGGAAGAATAAAAGTCTCGAGGTGGAAGTTACAGAAGAGGATGCATCAGAGATTGAATTTAGGCAGACTGGCTATATGCTAAGATGTTCGCTTTCTCATGCTATTACCCTGGTATGTATGGGATGTGGGAGATAGTCTCAAAAGAGCAATAGACTACTGTTGCTAAGAATTTTGTTACTTTGGACAAATTACATTGTGTCTCAATTTCATTGTCATTTTACTTGCCTCTCATAGGTATTTTGAGAAATGATAATTAGGAAGCATCTTAACTTCCTTTGAGGAAAGATATCTGTGTTAATTTCATATATAATTATTTATATTAATCAGAGTTAACTCCTCAGTTTTGGGAGGTAAAATGTTTTTGGAGGTGACTAGATGAGAAGCTTTTAATTTTATTATTATTTTTTTTAATTTTAATTTTTGCTTTTTGGAGCGGGAAGGCAGGGCAATTGGGATTAAGTGACTTGCCCAAGGTTACACGGCTAGTTAAGTGTTAAGTGTCTGAGGCTGGATTTGAACTCGTGTCCTCCTGACTCCAGAGCCCATGCTCTATTCACTGTTCCACCTATCCACTCCTGAGAAGCTTTTTAAGAGCAGGTTAATGGGCAGCTAGGTGACACAGTAGATAGAGAACTGGAGTCAAGAGGACCTGAGTTCAAATGTGATTTCAGATACTTAACTAGCTATGTAACCCTGGGCAAGTCAGTTGCCCTAATTGACTAAAAAAAAAAACCGTTAAGAATAAAAAGCAGATGGATAATTTCAGTTCTTTAAAATTCTGAACCATTTTATTTGTTCTTAAAAGTTTAAAAAAGATTAATGTTAGAAATTAATTTCTTTCCATAAGAATAGACCCATTTTTTACCTTATAAACACATTCAAGTTATTAGTGAGCAATGTAAGCAGCTGTAGCAAATTTAATTCTGTATTCATTGTTCCATTTGTATAGAGCAAAGAAAAGTTTAAAAGGACCACAGTGGTGCTTTTTCCTCTGACGGCCTGCTTTCTGGAGTAATGGACATTGGCCGATCCGACCCCAACTAGGAGAATTAACAGCATTTATGAAGCTCAGATTGTTCCAAATTCGTTAACTTTAACATTTTTTGACACCAGTAGGCATCTGGTACCTGAAACATGAAAACAATAAAAAACTGGTTACACCACACATTGCAGAAGTTAAGATTGGAAACTAGCATTCTTAATTCTTGTATGTTTTTTTTAACAACATAGCTACAGAAGTAGGTATAATGATAGAAATTAATAATAGTAATGATTATCTAGCCAATATGGAATGATACAAATGTGGGAGTCTGTGTAGGTGTTAAATTTGGAGTTTGACTCAAAAGTTCTTTAGTGATAAATAGACATAACATAGACATGTGTCAGGTTTTGAACATAAAGGGTCTCCCTTTCCAGGTAAACATTACTAATTGCCTTAGTGTCCCTCTATTTTCTGGTGAATCATTGTGTTGTCTTTGGTCCCTTAGGAATTCTATCAGGATGGAAATGGACCTGAGAATGTGGGGATTTATAACCTATCCAAAGGAGTGAACCGATTCTGTCTATCAAAGCCTGGTAAGTTTAGAATGATTAATATTGCTACTAGTTAGAATGATTGAAATTCACCAGAGAGTGGTGTTAAAGGCAGCTTTCTTTCTTGGCTTTATTTGTATTTTAACTATCAGTTTTCAGTGACATTGAATTTTTCTGTTTTCTTCATGGAAGGAGCAGTCACTTAAATTGATTAAATTAGATCGTTTGCACTGGACCCTTTTATTTACATAAAAATAGTACCACATGTTTGAATGATCATAGTATTTATGAGAAGATACATCATTCATTCTAAAGGTTAACTATTGGTAATTGACTGACTGACTGGTCAGTGTGATAAAAATAGTAATTTTGATTAATCTTATTTAGGTTCAGGAATTAGTAAACAGGAAATTAGTTCTTGATGGTATAGGCAAGAAAGAGTTGCCAGATGTTTTCATCCTCCTAAAATTGTTTTTTATTCTACTAAGTCAGGAATTATACTGTACTGCTGAATTTTACAGACCACTATTGCAAAAGCATTTACTATGATTGTACTTACTATAAAATTGAATACATATTTCTAAGATTGCAAATTTGTATTTGGAAGTTGAGAAAATAATTTTTAAAAGTTAAAATTTGTTTTCAAGCATTTTGCAATAGAAACCAACTTTTTGGTTCTTTTGTTGCATGTCTAGAACTGTTGCTATACTAGGTAAAATTGTAAAGTTATAGGAAATCGAAAGTATATTATTGAACTATTTAAATGATTCGTCATTGGGAATACTGGTTAGATAGTGGGGAAGATGCTTAGTTGGCATTTCTGACTCTTTTTAATATGTTTCAAGTTAGAGATGCTTACTCTTGATTTAATATGTTGACTCAGAAATAGACTATTATTTCTGAAAGTGAATTTTTCTTTGTTTTCAAAGGTGTATACAAAGTAACCCCACGATCTTGTCACCGGTTTGAACATGGTTATTATACTTATGACACGTAAGCTTAACTTGATTGTAAGATATTTCATAATTTGCAGGCATTTTTTTTAAAGACAAAAACATATACTTTAATCTGCAATCTGAATCTATTACCTCTCTGTCTGGAGGCGGATAGCATGTTTTATCCTGAGTCCTTAGGAACTGTGATTGAGCATTATGTTGATCAGAATTGTTAAATCTTCCAAAGTTGATTACTGTTCAGTTGTTTTTCAGTTGTGTCTGACTCTTTGTGACCCCATTTGAGATTTTCTTGGCAGAGATACTGGAATAGTTTGCCATTTCCTTCTCCAGATGAGGAAACTGAGGCAAACAGAAGATTTGCCTAGTGTCATAGAGCTAGTAAATGTCTGAGGCCAGATTTGAACTCATGAAGATGAATCTTATTGATTTCAGGTGCAGCACCATACCCAGTATACTACCTAGTTGCTTTCCAAGTTGATCACATCTCTACAGTACTGCTATTATTGTACAACTTGTTCTCCTGGTTCTTCCTTCACTTTGCATCAGTTTGTAAAGTCTTTCCAGGTTTTTCTGAAATGATTCCCTTTATCATTTCTTATGGCATAGTAGTATTTTGTCACATTCACATAGTATAACTTGTTCAGCCATTCCCCAGTGGATGGATATCTCCCCAGTTTCCAGTTCTTTGCCACTACAAAAAGAGTTGGTATAAATATTTTTGTACATATAAGTCCTTTATTTCTTTTTTTAAAATCTATTTGGCATATAGGCCTTGTAGCAATATTGCTAGCTTAAAGGGTATGCACAGTTTAATAGCTTTTGAGAATAGTTATGTAATAATAATTTATTATTATAATTGTTACATCATAATTATACAGTATATTATATTAATTTTGATAATTATATAATAATAATAGTTTCTCAGAAGAGTTGAACTAGTTCTCAGCTCTACCAATGGTGTATCAATGTACCTGGTTCCCCAGAGCCCCTCTAGCATTGTTGTTTTCCTCTTTTGTCAGCTTTATCTCTCTGATGGGTATGAGGTGGTATCTCGTAGATGTTTTAATTTTCATTCCTTCAATTATTAGTGATTTAGAGCATTTCATTATGACTATTGATAGCTTGAATTTCTTTCTCTGAAAATTACCTGTTCATTTCCTTTGACCATTTATCAATTGAGGAGTTGTTCTTTTTCTTGTAAAATCTCTGCAAATGTTAGAAATGAGACCTTTATCAGAGTAATGCGCAAGCATATCTTAAGAAGATAATGAATAGTGACTCTCTGTTTACATTGGGAATAGAAGGAATTGTTTTATTTTCAGTGGGAAGAATTTAGATCGTGTATCAGAATTTTTCTGACAGAGATTGTGAGACATTAATGTATATTACTGAGAAAATATCTGATGAATCTTCTTTCTTGGAGTTTAAGAGAAGTGTAGAAAAGCCTATAGGGTATGGCTTAAATGTAGGCTTTTTTTGAGTCTGTTCTGTTCATGTTTACAAAACTCAATGGATAAGATTTATTTAACTATTTCTTTTATGTACTTTCAGGTTGTTTCTGTGTTTTTTGGGCTGTTTTGATGTTGAACAAATTTTTATTTAGAATGCTTTTTATTTCTGCATTTAAGAGATATTTTATTTCAAAATAAAATAGGCCAACAAGAAAAGACATCTAAGAAGGATAACCGGAAATGGGTTAGTCCTTTAGGAGTTACTAGGTATTACCATTTGGTTCAGCTCTTCTTTTTGGTTTACAGGTCTTCACCTAGTATCCTGACACTTACAGCCATTAGGCACCATGTTCTTGGAACTGTCACCACTGACAAACTGTTGGACGTTACTGTGACCATTAAGTAAGGCTAATATGGAGTTGAGTGGTTGGGAGAGGGGAAACTGAGGAGTCTCATATTTATAGAATTTGGAAGCAGAAGGGAGCTTTAGGGACCATCCCATAGTAGCATTGTTTTATAAATGACAAAAATAATCCCTAGAGAACCTAAATGGCTCACTATCCCAGGATGCAAGTGGCTAGTGCCATATTAGAACCCAGCTTTCTGCCTTCCGTAGCCTTCGTTCCACTACCCCATTTCTCTTAAGTGGCATCAACATTTTTCACCCTTTAAGACAAGTCATTTGTGTCTTACGTTTCATCTTGAATGCTACTTATGCACGCAATTACGTAATGTTTTCATTCATCTTAGTTCAGGTTTTAGGGCAGACTATTCTCTTAATTTTCCTTCCTTTAAACTTTTTCTTTTAAAGCTTGTGAAATGGAGGTGATGCCTCTTGGCTAAGGAAAGTTTTTGAAAACAAAACTTGTAATTCAGGTTATGTCCAGCTATCTGTGTTACTGAAAAGGGACTGCTGATTTATCTACTGTTAAGGTGTTGATATGCAGTCAGTGATACATCTGGTCCCTTAATTTTCTAGAGAATTTAAAGGCAATGAATCTTCGTCAAATGAAGTTTAAAAAAAGATAATTATTTTTGTCTTCCTTGGAAGCTCATTTTTGGCTAATAATTTATGCTTTCTTCTCTGTGGTAGTAGTAGTAGCAGCAGCTTTTTTACTTATTTTCACTCCTTTAAAATAGCATTTGTATGCCCTCTGAGCTTTTTTTGTAGTATGAGTTATATTCCAGAAGAGAAAGGTCAAAGTCATATGAGGATGGAAGCAGTATACCACAGATCATGGTATAATTACAAATGGATAGATTCAGTTAATATTAAATATAGTTTAGGCATAACAATCATCAATATATTTAGCATTTTTTCTATGAAAAAAAAACTATAGAATTTCAGAGTTGGTCTATCCTGTACCTAAACAAGAATCCTTTCTGTAAGATTATCTGTGATTATCCATTCTCTGCTTGAAGATCTACAATGAGGAGGCAACTTGCTGTCTCCTGAGGCAGCCCATTCATTCTGCTTTGAGGTAGCTCTGTTTATGAGGAATTTGCTTTTCTCTCTTTTTCATCCACATTCCTAGAAAAAGCTGTCTGCATTCATCTCCTCCATTTCTTCTTCCGTTGTCAACTTTGCAGTCTGGTTTCTGACCTCATTATTCAGTTGAAGCTACTTCCCATCAGCTTTACTCAGTCCTTCCAAGTTTTCCTGTTCCATTCCTTTTTGGGTTCCTTGATGTTTCTTTTCCATAGGATTCTGTAATAATTCTTTCTCTTGATTTTTCTTTTACACTACTGCTTCTTTCCAGTCTCCTTTGCTAAATCAGAATCTAGGTCACTTCTCCTAGCTGCGTGTGTATGTCAAGGCCCTGCCTTGGGCCCTTTCTCTCCGTTCTCTCTTTTAGTGACATCATTAGCTCACAGGGGATTAATTATCCTCTCTGCAGTGACTTCTGGATCTATTTATCTGTCTATCTCTCTATGTGTCTATCTATCTATCTATCTAATCTGTCTATATCCAGTCTTTGTCTGTTTCCTAAGGTCTGGTCCTGACTGCCAGTTGGGCATTTCAGATTCAATGTCCACTTAAAAGTCAACATTTCCAAAAGAGAACTTAATATCTTTCCACCAAACCCACCATTTCCCCAATTTCTTTTTTTTTCACCACCATCCTGCTGGTCACTCAAGTTTACAGTCTCAGTGTCATCCTTAACTGCACACTCATTTACCCAACATATTCAGTCACTTGCTAGATCGTGTTGTTTTACCTTCATAAGATCACAGTATCTCCCACCTCCTTCCTTTTCATAGCTTTCACCTTTCACCTGAATGATAATCTGAATTATTTTCCTGGCTACAATTTTCCACTCAAATTTCCCCACAGCTGCCAAGATGATTATCCCCAGGTTTGACTATATCACTCTCAGCTCTACTTCAGTGATTCCCTCCTACTTCTCAGTAACCGATTTGTTGGCCCCCAATTTTCCTTTCTAGCCTTTTTGTGCATTACCCTTCATGTATACTGCAGTCCAGCAGACTGTCTTATTACTGATCTTCACACACCTGACTCCATTTGCTATCTCAGTGTCTTTGTGCTGGCTGTCCCTAATGTCTGCAATTCACTCTTTCCTTACCTCTTCCACTCAGAATCCGTAGCCTCCTCCAAAGCTCAATTCAAGGGCTGCCTTTTACATAATGTCATTCCTGATTCCCCTTCTCCATCCATATGATATGCACTTCCCTCAAAAATTATCTTTTTTATGTTTTATATCTGCATTGTATATTTTGATATATGCCTGTTATCTGCCCAAGTTAGATTACAAGCTTCTTGAGTATAGGGACTATAACCACTTTTCTTTCTAGCCCCAGCACTTAGCATCGTTCCTGGTGCATAGTAGGTGCTTAATGAATACTTGGTGATTGATTGAAACCCTCTTCTTTAGTTACAAAACTCGTCAGCCACCCTCTGCTTCCTACTTATTCAAGAATTAAAATTTCTGGAAGCAAGGTCCCTAAGCAGTGTGCTGGTAAGAGAGATTAAATCACTCATTATGGGTCCTATTCCCTTTCTTTTTTCCAGGTCCTCAATTGACAGTGAACCTGCCTTGGTTCTAGGGCCACTGAAGTCTGTGCAGGAGCTCCGTAGAGAACAACAACTGGCTGAAATTGAGACTCGAAGGCAGGAAAGAGAGAAAAATGGTGAAGAAGAAGAAGGAAGGACAAAGCCTCCAGTACAAGAGATGGTGGATGACCTTCAGGGTCCTTTTTTATATGATTTCTCTTATTGGGCGCGGTGAGTTGTTTTACTCTGTGTCCCTGTTTTCCTGCTAAAATGGGGAAGAGAAATGATGAGTGTTAACTCTCAATTGTTTCAGATCTGGAGAGAAAATCACTGTTACACCTTCATCTAAAGAACTGCTCTTCTATCCTCCTTCAGTGGAAACGATTGTTAGTGGAGGTAAAATAAAACCCATTGTGCTAAGAATGCATTTTAGCTGTTAAACAGTGGATATTTTGCTTAATGGAAAGGGATCATTCTTTTTTGAAATAAATTATCAGGTGGTACCAGTTAAAAAAGCCACCTTTAAGAGGCAATGTATATTATAATTTATGTTCTTAAATTCTCTGGGATCTTTTTTCTTTTTGTAGGATTTAGTAGCAAATTTTGTTAAAAGTGGAAAGAGAATAAATAATTCTTTTTCATGGAAACCTTCTATTCCTGTCAGAAGTAGTTTCTTTCCTTTTTGGGGATCTCACATATTGTTCCTTCGTACATTTTCATTCTTTGAATATATCATTGTACTTTGGTTAGGAGGCTTTATGTTTCAGTTCTCTAAATGGTTCTTTTCTTTCCATATGGATCTCAACTTCTTTTGGACCTCAGTTTTTCTCTTCATTAAGGGGGCATGTTAGCAGTGATCTACTTGCCTCAGGCTTAAGAATTGTATAAATCCATCCTTTTTAAATTTGGTTGCTGCATTTCTTAGATATTATAAAAGCATAGAATTATCTTGCTCTTCTCTCCTTTTTTTCCCCTTTAGAGAGCTGCCCTGGGAAACTGATAGAGATCTATGGAAAAGCAGGCCTGTTCTTGGAGGGCCAGATTCACCCAGAGTTAGAAGGGGTTGAAATAATCATTAGTGAAAAGGGAGCCACTTCTCCATTAATAACAGTATTCACTGATGACAAAGGAAGCTATAGGTAAGCTCCTGAAATGGAAACATTTTATCTGTATGGTTTTTTTTGACTGCTTTTCTAAAAGACCTAGGAAGCAGAGTTCCCTTGGATTAGGCGATATGGCCTAAATCTCTTTAAGATTAAAAGTAGATCCTTATGCTTTTTTGTCTTTAAGTGTTGGGCCATTGCACAGTGATCTGGAATATACTGTGACTTCACAGAAGGAAGGATTTGTTTTGACTGCACTCGAG
This sequence comes from Pseudochirops cupreus, assembly GCA_028627135.1. NCBI lineage: Eukaryota > Metazoa > Chordata > Mammalia > Diprotodontia > Pseudocheiridae > Pseudochirops > Pseudochirops cupreus. The sequence continues at coordinate 260,441,131 of CM053583.1, forward strand.
GGAACTATTGGAGACTTCAAAGCTTTTGCCTTGGCGGGAGTAACTTTTGAGGTACAGTTCTCGTTACTTGGTCTTGAGATTTCATGTTATATATAAATTGGGTGACTCAACTGATATAGAATGTATTTGTC
>CM053583.1:260441761-260456818 GCA_028627135.1 Pseudochirops cupreus
GGGGGGGGGGAAGGGAGGGGAGAAAATCTGAAACTCAAGTGATTGTGGAACCGAATCTTGTAAATTAAAAGTAAATAAACAAGTCATTTAAAAGAAAAAAAAAAACAAACATTGTTTTGAGAAAGAAGGGGTCCATAGGTTTTAACAGGAGGAGCCTCTGAAACAATAAAGGTTGAGAATCCCTGCTGAGAGGTTTTCTAGTTCAGTCTCAAAATCAACATACAAATTTCTTCCATAATATCCCTGACGGATCTACTTGCATACTTCTGATGGGATGCTTGTGCTTGGACCCTAGCATGAGGATAATATCTCTCCTTAGTCCAAGACCCTGTCTTTAGCAATAACTCATGAGTGGACCCCAGTGAGGCAAACTATCTCTCCCTGTTACAAGAACAAGCTGACCTCTGTAGAATTTCCCTTGTATCAATAGGACTATCTTGTAGCAGTAGAACTATCATGTACTGATTCCTACAGTTACTGTATACAATCCAGAGGTCAAACTATAGACATTAATTCCTGAGGCCATCTGGTTGTAGTTGGAGCTGATCAAAAACATATCCCTTAGAACATCACCCTCCTCCCAGGCCATGCCAGTAGTGAACAACGCCTGTGCCCAAGGTATAGAAACTGTATGTTCACCATGTAATTAGCATAGTTGGCAAACAATGCACTAACTTTTAGCTTTAGCATCACTCCTATTAGTTTGCAAATTCCCTTAAAGAACTCTGTCCACTATCTAGGATTACAATAAACTTTTTGTCATTTGACTGGAAGACTACTTGAATCTGTGAATTCTTTCCAGACAATTCTGCCCTGAACCTGAGTATTTTGGGGGTCAGACATGCCCTGCATTGGGCATCGTTAAATGATGCAGTTTAGGGATGCAGGGACCCCAAAATACCAAGGTGCAGGGTGGAGCTGTCTGGAAAGAATTCACAGACTCAAGCAGTCTTCCAGTCAAGTGGCAAAAAGTTTATTGTAATGCTACATGGTGGACAGGACTCTTTGAAGGAACTTGCAATGTAACAGGAGCGATATTAAAGCTTATATATAAAAAAAGTATATTATGTGCCAACTATGCTAATTAGGTGGTGAACATACAGTTTCATGTACCTTGGGTGCAGGCGTTATTCACCACTGACATGGCCTGTGGGCGGGAGGAGGGGGAGGGCTTCTCAGGGGTCCATACGTCCGTATGTCTACTTCTGTAACAAGATTGCCTGGGAGATGATGTCTATAACTTGATTTCTGGATTATATATAGTAACTGTGGGAATCAGTACATGATAGTTCTGCTGCTACAAGATAGTTCTGTTCATGCAAGGGAAATTCTACAGAGGTCAGCTTGTTCTTGTAACAGGGAGAGATAGTTTGCCTCACTGGGGTCTGTCATGAGTTATTGCCAGAGAGAGGGTCTTTGGGCTGGGGAGAGATATAGTCCTGGGGCTGGGGTCCAAGCACAAGCGCCCCATCACTTCCAGTGATAGTGTACTCATTCATTACCTAAATATCAACCCATCCTATATTTGGACAACTAGAATTAGTTGTTAGGAAGATGTAGATGGAGCCAGAAATCTTCCTACTTATATCCCTTGGTCTTAGCTCTGCCCTCTAGAGCAAACAGCAGCAAATTTATGTCTTCTTTCACAGACCAATATAACAGTGCAGTAAAATGGAAAGAACCCTGAATTTATAATAAGAAATGCATGTGTTTGAATCCTAGGTCTGTTACCCAGCTGTATATTTGTAGGCAACTCTGAACATTTGGTTTTTATCTATAAAATGGAGACAATAGTATGTGCACTAAGAGAATAATATGTGTTCTAAGGAATGTATTTTGTAAATTGTAGAGTATTCTATGTGTTAGGTAATATTTATTATGACAGGATATTTACGTATTTGAAGATAGCACTAGGCTTTCTGAAGTCTTCTCTTTTCTATAATTCAGGTTCATGGTACAGCACAAAAGTAGCTTAGTAAATAAAGGTTGGTAAGTAGTAGTTACTAAGAAAGGACTTAAAAAAACCTTTAGACAACTTCTTTTCTCTTTTCTTTTTTTGGCCACTGTCTTGACAGGATCTTCTTGTAGTCAAACTCATTATTCTGTGTTTGTTGGAATCCCTCCATGATGTGACCTGATCTTCTCTCTTTTTTCACCCTTATGCGAATTCTCTTTCAGGGATCCTGCCTAGCTCTGCATTGCTGAACCCAAGGCAACTCTCCTGTTACCCTTTGGATCAGTTTGGATCTTTTCTTTCAGACACGCTGTTGCTATTCAGGCCTGGATGATTGTCCTTAGTAATCTTGTCAGTCCCATTTCTATAGCGGGGTTGGGACAAAACATCCAGGCTCAGCATCCTTAGTTCTTTTAATTATTCTTCTTATGGACAAGTTTTCAGATCCCTCTCCACCCTGGCCACTCTACTTGCTTTTGCTTGGCAATGTCTATCCTAAAATATCTTGCCCTGAGTTGAATATAATAGTCCTGCAGAGGGACTTAAATTCAGGACATACCCATTGCCTTCCGGGACTTATAGTGTGACTTATTAATTGGCCAAATGATTGCACAACAGGAAGCTTTGGTCAACTGAATTTTTGGGTTTACTCAGAGCTTGTGAAAACAATGAACACACCTGTTTTGCTTCTCACTTGTTTGTTTTCCTCTCTTCTGTTTCCTTTACAAATACTCTTGGGATGATATGGCTTAGTTTGATCTCAGATCAAGCTTTCATTAGATTAGTTTTAGCTCCCTCCCCAATTTTAGGAGTTTGTATTCCAAATCTGTTCCCTTTGGCTGCTGTGTATCTCCTTTTGGCAAGGAGACCAAATGTTTGTCTCTAAGGTGGTTTCTGGGCTCTTTTCTGGCACTGTCCTCCTTGCTAGTCCTCTCACAAGATACTTCATCTCCCCACTCCAGAGCATTTTCGCTGACTGTTCCCCAAGCTTAGAATCTTCTTTCTCTTCATCTCTACCTCCTAACTTCTCTGGCTTCCATGACTTCCTTCAAGTACCAACTAAACCAACACCTTCTGCAAGGAGTCAATCCCACGTAATTCTTGTACCCTCTCTGTTAACTTTTAGTTTTTATTTTTTGTCGTTGGTAATTTCCAATGTATCCTTGCTTATGCCTTGTTTATCACAGTTTAACATATTGTCTCACCCATTAGAGAACAAAGACTGCCTTTTGCCTTTCTTTGGATCCCTAGTGCTTAGCACAGTGTTGGGCACATAGTGGGTGCTTAATAAATGCTTATTCATTGGCTGACTCGTGATTGTTTTACATTCATTAAAGTTTTTCAGGAGGTGGTAATAATCTAGGTCAATCTTTTCCTTTTTTTTGCACACCCATTTTCAAACAGTGATGGCTCATTTGAATGTAAGTAAATCTTTTGCAATTGAATGCATTGTCTTTATCTTATTTTCAGTCTTCTAATTTGTTATTGATTTTGACCTTTGCTCTAATTACTTGCCTGACTATACACAAATAGATGGTTTTGATATGATTTCTTCTATATCCAGATGATTCTGTGATTTCTTTTTTAAATAGTATCTTATTTTTTCAAATTACATATAAAGACAATTTTTTTTTTGCTTTTATGGAGGGAGAAGGGAAGGCAGTTGGGGTTAAGTGACTTGCCCAAGGTCACACAGCTAGTTTTTGTGTGTGTGTGTGTGTGTCAAGTGTCTGAGGCTGGATTTGAACTCAGGTCCTCCTGACTCCAGGGCTGGTGCTCTATTCACTGAGCCGCCTAGCCACCCCTAAAGACAATTTTCAACATTCATTTTTAATAAGATTTTAAGTTCCAAATTGCCTCTCCCCCTCTGTAGAGATCAACGTGAGTCCAAAATCACCTGTGGTGCTGAGAGTCACAGCCCAGTTGCTAAGCTCACAAGGAAGTCTCTCACGAGACTGCTTGCTTGATGAGCAGCAGCTGAGATGACTGGTTTGGCTCTCCCCCAACGGTCCATACCCCCAGTGCATGAGGGGATCATGCTCTAATCATGTTGCCCATCGGGCATTTAAGGGGACGCTACAATGCAACAAAAGCTGCTGCAAGCTTCTCTCTCCTCTGTTCTCTTCAGTCCCTCCTGAGAATACAGCCTAAGACTGACCCTGAGGCTACTGAGTTAAGAAGCCTTTACACTCCTCCCCTGCTGATGGTGAGCAATCTGATAAACATTATACATGTGCAGTCTGTTTTGATTTCTTCAGAAGTAATCAGTTGTTCAGTGCTTTACTTGTCTGGCATCTTCCAACTCTCTTTTGGAAGGTGTTCATGGCATATAGACAACAGACATCTGAATAATCTGAAAACTTTTGACCTCTTTTACTTCTCAAAACTGAGTCATACTTTCCAACATCGGTTTTGCCATCTTCCTTGTGCCCACAGAGGTCCCCAGGTACGAAGCTATATGTTGTACTGAAGTCATTTTGCACTGAAGTCACCAGGATTCAAAGCAGATATTGACTAGGTTTGGCAGATCTTGTTAAGTCTTTAGAATTTCTTCATCTTTGGTAGTGGATGTTGGTACTTAAGCCCCATTTTTCTTTATGTTGATAGTTTATTTTATTATTCTAATCATGAAAATCGAAAGAGAGAGGACCACATGTTTCATGAAAGGATGCTCTCTTTGAGCTCATGATGAAACCAATTCCACCAAATTCCTTTGCTTTTCCAAGGACAACCTGTGAACTGTCTTTCCCTTTATCTTTCGTATTTTGGGTTTGTTTATTTTGAGAATGTTAGTATTGATATGGAATTTTTTAAATTGGAAATCAATTCACTAGTAAGTGGACAGAAATCCTATGTTTAGAGTGCCGATAGATAAGTTCATGTACAAACAAGTTTTAGATGCTCTCAAAACAATACAGTGTTAATCTTTGCTCTGCCAATGTCCCTTATGTGACCTTGGCCACTGAACTTAACCTCTCTGGGCCTTAGTTTCCTCATCTGTAAAATGAGGAGATTGATCTGGATGCCCTCTGTTGTAATTAGGTGGTGAAGTAGATAAAGTGCTAGTCCTCAGGAAGAGCTGAGTTCAAATTTGACCTTAGACATGTCTAGCTGTGTGACCCTGAGCAAGTTACTTAACTTCTCTCAGCCTCAGTTTCTAAATCTGCAAAATGGGGATAATAATAGTATCTATCTCTCAGGGTTGTTTTGAGGATCAAATAAAGTAATATTTGTAAAGCGTTCACTACAATACCTGCACTGTAGAATGCTAGTGATGATTAGCTAGCTCTGTGATCCCTTTCACCCCTAAATTTATGAATTTATGGTCTCTTTGGCTTCATTCCTTGTTCTGCTACTCAGTTCTAGAGAAGATTACTGTATTTGATATTATTGCTACCCACTCCCTCCCACCCAAAAAAAAGCCAAACCCCAAATCAAAAACCAAAAATTAAAACACCCAACTGCTATCATTGCAGAAGCAGATGGAGGGCTGAACAGGAACAAGGGTCATTTCAAATTTTTCTTTGTTTATGAATGATCATTTATGAGTAGTCAAAGAATTCATCACTTACTGCAGAAGTTGTCAAACATTCTCTGTTCACAGCGTCTCCAATATCTCACTGATTTTTTTCATGTCTTCTGTAGGCCAAAAGAAATGCCTAAGAGTTCTTTTAGTTCTGTGATTATGTTGAAAATTTAAATATTTCACAAAGTCCCTGCGAATTTGCTTTGGTGCCCAGGGCACTATGCAGTACAGTTGGAGAACTATGGACCTGGTATTTCATAAACTGAAGGTGAGTCTCTCCATACTTAGTGAGACAGGTCCTTTAGACAGAAGACCCAGGCTGTCTCCAGGCCCAATAAGCTCTCAAGAGCCTAGAGTCACTTCCACGACATGATGGGGCATTAGAATAGAACTGAAGTAAGAGTCCTATTTAGACTATTTTATATGGAAGTAGGAGTCCTATTTAAACTAACATCTCAATCTTCAACATGCCACATGAGGAAGTTAAATGGAGGTAGGATTATAGTTAAGAATAACTTACCTAGCAAAACTAAGTATAATCCTTCAGGGTAGGTTATTCTTGACTATAATCCTAGCTCCTTTGCTTTCTTCCAGAATATCTTATTCCAGGTCCTCCATTATTTTAACATGGTAGCTGCTAAACCTTGTGTGAACCTGACTTTAGCTTCACAGTATTTGAATTATTTCTTTCTAACTGCATTCAGTATTTTCTTTTTGACTTGAGAGCTCTGAAATTTGGATATAATGTTCCTGAGAGTTTTCATTTTGGTATCTATTTTAGGAAGTGATTGGTGGATTCTTTTTTCTTTTTTGCCCTCTGGGTTTAAGATATCTGCACAGTTTTCCTCATAATTTCTTGAAATGTGATGCCTACACTTTTTTTTTTGATAATTACTTTCAATTAATCCAATAACTCTTAAATTATCTCTCCTTGATCTACATAACAAGTCAGTTTTTTCTTATATTTCACATTTTTTCTATTTTTCATTCTTCTGATTAAATTTATTGTTTTTTGATGTCTCATAGTATCATTCAGTTGGTTGTTGTCCTTCATTCTTGAAGAGGATCAAAATGACATCACTGTGCTTGAGTCAAGTTTCGATGTGTCTGACTGTGGCCAATCAAACCTAGATGAGCTTGGAAGGTTCTATCACAGGTTGGTCACAAATAGTCCATGTGAACATTTGGGGTGGAATCTCCAAATTTGCACATCCTGTGTTTCCTTCAAGTTGTTTGAATTCTGCTTTGCTCATAGAGCACAGCATCTTCTCTGATGTGGGCACACCAGATTGAGCAGTCCTGTGCCAGTGTCTCCCATGTCACACAATCAATTCCAAAGTTTTTAAGAGAGACCTTGAGAGTGTCCTTTTGTCACTTCTTCTGACTGCCATGTCAATGCTTGCCCTGTGTGAGTTCTTCAAAAAATAGGCAAGAGAAAAGAAAATGTATGTTTTGTATTCAAACAATGTGGCCAACCCATCAGAGTTGAGCTTTCTGAAGCAGAGTTTGAAGGCTCAGCAGTTTAGTTCAAATAAGGACCTCAGTGTCTGGTACCTTATCCTGTGAGTTGATCTTCGGAATCTTCCTAAGACAATTCAAAGATGACCATTTTCCAGGTGAAGGATTAACCTTTTAATGAGGATTCTGGCAAGAATCTTGCCAGCAATGACTAAGAGAGACACCCCCTTCCCCCACATCCAGCCCCATGATTGTCACAGGACAATCTATTTCCTTTACATTTATAGAGATGGACAATGGTGGCATCCTTGAACTCCTGGGGGATGACCTCCTCTTGCCATCCTGGAAAACTTCAGTCAGCTTTTGTATGAGCAATGGACCCCCTGCCATGTAAACCTCAGCTGGAATAGAATCAGCACCAGGTACCTTGCCACATGAAAGGAGCCTAATGGCATTCAAAACCTCTTCTTCAGTTGGAGCTTCAACTAGGGAGGGATTGACTTCAACCTGAGGTAAATCATCAGTTGCTTCAGCATTGATTGATGACGGTCTGTTGAGAACACTATGAAAGTGTTCAGTGCATCTCTCTAGGATAACGGTTCTCAACCTATGGGTTATGTTCAATTTGTAACAATGAAAGTACATCCTGCATATCAGATATTTCCATTACGATTCAAAACAGTAGCAAAATTACAGTTATAAAGTAGCAATAAAAATAATTTTATTGTTGGGGGTCACCACAACATGAGGAACTGTATTAAAGGGTCACAGCATTAGGAAGGTTGAGAACCACTGCTCTAGGATCATGTCCTTATGACTAATCAATGTGGCTCTGTCAGCACTGAGTAGCTGAGATGCACCATAGATCTTTGGCACATAAATAACCTTCAGGGCATCATAAAAGTGCTTTGGATTGTTACTATCAGCATAAAACTGAATTTTATCTGCCTTCTTGCTGAGCCAAGAATCCTGCATCTCTCTAAGCTTTGCTTGTACTTTACTTTTGATGGAATTAAATGATGCATTCTTAGAAATGGATGAACTGCTAGTAAATTCTGAGGAGTTCTTATTTTTTGTTTAGCAGCTTTTAAATTTCCCCATATTTTCATCAAATGTGTCTTGGTGTTTGCAAGCATTCTGGCCCAGATGAGCAAATGCAGTGCTACACACCAAATCTCTGAAACCTGTCCACTCTTTTTATGCTCCACTCTTGCCAACTGTGTGTTGGTTCAACTTACCCTCCAAGTTAGCAACAAACTCTTCCAGCTCAGAGAAGAGCTCTAATTTGTTGACATTAATTCTTCTGGTAGTAACACCTCTGGTGTGATGGTTGCTGAGTCCTTTTCAGGGCTACTTTCCACCTTTGGTGTCTACCTGTTCCACCTGTGCCTCCAAGAAGCTGTAGCATCACAGTGGCCACACCCCAGTAAACTGTTTTGGCAGACAGGTTGAACTAGGTTGAGGGTAATCAAGGAGTCTCAAACCCATTGGTGAATTAGGGAGTTGTCTACCCCGAGCATGTGAAGACTTCCCCTGGTAGAATGGGTGGATGAGAACAATCTGTTCCAACAGCCATGAAGGCAGCTGAAGCAGGCACTGTGTAGTGCTTAGAGATTGGTTAGACATCTAAGACACCAAGGCCATCCACTGCATCTTGAGCCATCACCAGTTGTCTTGATGCTGTCCTGCCACTGGACTGTGATGACTCTGGAGGAGAGAGTGAAGCCACTGACTGTGCAACTGTGCCTCACTTAAATTCAATTTATGCACAAATCAGAAGATATCACCCATACCATTTTACCATTATACCTATCTCAAAGTCCTGTGGTGACAGGGAAGTGATAAAGGAGCATGTGTGGATACACTGGGAGCTGTAGTCACAACCCTACACACAGGAGGCCCAGGCCCAGGTCATAGAGTCATTAGCTTCCACTTGACTAATTCTGATTTTTAAGGAGTTATTTTCTTCAGTATTTATCATCTCTTTTTAAACTAAACTGTTAATTCTCTTTTCTTATTTTTCTTGCATTATTCTAATTTATTTCCTCAAGTTTTCTTTTCTCTCTTTTATTTGATTTAAAACAGGTTTCTCTCTTTTAGGTTTTTTAAAAAAATTGTTCTTAACCTCTTTTAGGAATACTTGTTTGGCTTGTGTCTGTCCAATCTGCATTTTTCTTTGAGGCTTTGCTTGTAGATATTTTCAAGTAATTGTCTTCTTTTGATTTTATGTTTTGAGCTTCCCTGTCACCATAGTAGCTTTTAGAGCTTTTCTTTTGTTATTGTTGCTCATTCTCCAGACTCTTTTTTGACTTTGGACTTCATGTTAGAGTTGGGTTCCACTTACCTATTGAGAGGATTTTATGTGATTACCCCAGGTTTTAGACTTTTATGTCCTACTCTTTTCACAGTAGAGACTGGGGGCCTATAAGTTTTGGTTCTTCCAAGGTGGTATGGTTCAGAGAGAGGACTAGTCACTGCTCCCCTAGTCAGCACTCTAGTCTATATCCAGGTAGGATCTTTCTTGCAATCATAAACAATCCTCTTTACCCCTGGAACTTCGACCTGAACCTGCATAATGGGTAGTGGAATTGTCAAATGATGCCTCATCCCATGCTAGTTCTAGCCTAAGAGTCCTCTGTAATCTTCTTACCATCTCTGGGCACTGAGTTCTCCCAGTACTGCTGCTGTTGCTACTGCTCCTACTCCTGCTGCTGGCTCCTCTGAGGCCCATGATTGGTATTTCCTCCTTGCCGTGATCCTGGTCAGCTCTGACTCCAGTGCCTGCGGACCTCTGTCCTCCTAAGCTGCCCTGGGTGGGAAAAATGGCTCATTATGACTTTTTATAGATTATGCCATTTAGAATTTATTTGATGTACTCTTTAAAGTTGTTTAGAGGAGACTTTAGGGAGAGCTTGGCAAAAATGCTCACTTGACTCTGCCATCTTGACTGTACACTCTCCCCTGCATTATTATCAGTAAAAGTGATAGAGAAGATGTCAGTAATTACTAACTGATATGCTTACTTTCTCTGCATAAACTTAGGACTTAACAGAGTGTCTGGCATAATAAATATCTATTGAATAAATAAATAATAAATATTTATTAAGCCCTAGAGCAGTGGTTGGGTTTTCCCCACATACATCTCATCAGTGCCATGTGACTTACAGCTAAAACCTTTTACATGTGAGCCCCTTAAAGTCAGGAACTATTTACTTTTCTATTTGTATTCCTAGTACTTTGTAGATGGTAACAACAATTAATTAATATTTATTAATAAATATTTATTGAATTAGTCATTTTGAGAATTAGTTACATGTATCAACTCTATCTATGATGAAAACATGAAGTGGGAAAATAAGTTCTTGCCAAAATTTTTTTTTGGTCTTTTTGGAGAGGGGAAGGCAGGAGAATTGGGTTCAAGTGACTTGCTCAAGGTCACACAGCTACTAAGTGTTAAGTGTCTGAGACCAGATTTGAACTACGGTCCTCCTGACTCCAGGACTGGTGCTCTGTTCAATCCTACCAATGGTTTTCTATAACAGAATCCCTATTTATCACATTCACACAATTGAGTGAAGGGTACAAAGAACTCAGATGACCCTTGTGTTGATTGTCTATTGACTACATGAAAGCATTTGATTTAGTAGAGCAAAACAGAGACCTCAAACCTGCAAGGAATATGTCCTGAATATATTCCATCAAAAACACTTATTGAGCACTGAAATAGGCGTTGTGCTAAGCACTGGGTATAAAAGACAAAAATGAAACTGCTTCTGCCCTCAAGGAGCTTATAATCTGTTGGGTAATACAACATATACAAATCTAAATATATATAAAATATATGCAAAGTAAATGCAAGGTAATGAGGGAGGATGTTGTTTTACCGGATGTTAGAGTGATCAGGAAAAGTCTCATATAGGAAATGACTTTTGAGTTGAACTAAGGAGGAAGTGAAGGATTCTGGGAAGTGGAGGGGAGGAGAGAGTGAATTTCAGGCATGAGAGACAGCCTGTGCAATGGCACGGTCATGGAAGATGGAGTGTCATTTAGAAGGAGTGACAGTAAGGGTAGTCTAGACCATACAGTGGGGTATGTATAATCACTATGCTTAATTCATACAGTTCTCGGCATATAGTAGATACTTAATACATGTTTATTGGATTGAATTGAATATTAAGATCATGCAAGATGCTTTGTTAAATGCAACCAGAGATAGCTCTGTTCAGTGATCTTCTGATTATTAAAATCAAGTGAGGCATTGGATATTATTTACTGTTGGGGGCAAAGTTCTATGTGGGGTCCAAGTGGATGAAGGATTTTCTATACAAGTGAGGTCCTCTGGCTGCCTGTCTTTGTGGACATCATCATATTGATTAATTGCTTCAAGACCTACCCAACACATCATAGGGCTCCTTTAATGAGGTTCAGATTGCTCCAAAAAGACCATCTAGCCAATGCATATAGAAAAAAATAAACCTAAATGGATGAAAAATGTTATTTTTTCCTCCCCTCTAGTGAGTGAGCTAGGTGACCTAGGGGACAGAATCTTGGGCCTGGAACCAGGAAGACTTGAGTTCAAATCTGACCTCAGACACTTACTAGCTGTGTGATCTTAGGTAAGACACTTAAGCTGTTTGCCTCATTTCCTCAACTGTAAGGATCTGGTGAAATACTATTTGTAAAGTGCTTGACACAGGGCCTGGGACTTAGTAGAGGCTTAACAATTATTTATTCCTTCCTTTTCCTCCCCTCCTTAAACTATAATGCAAAATTACATGACCAGTCCATATCCGTATGTATGATTTTTATAAATACTGAAGATTGGGAATAAGTTGGATTTAGAAGTAAGTGGAAGATCTGGAATAGATGGGATTGCATTTGGGAAACTGTGCACTTCTTTCAGGGATCTCAAGCCAGACACAAAGACTAGGCACAAAGACTCATTTTACTAAGTGTTCTATTGGTGATGCTGTATGGCCATTGGCCTTAGAACACTACTATTTTTGAGGAAAAGAAGTTGCAGGTGACCCAAAGAAAACCATATGATAAGCCTAAATGGGTAGTAGAATATTTGAAAGGAAGACTTGTCTACAAGGAATAGGATAAAGGATGTCATAAATGAGTAAAGAATAAAGTATTTATTAAGTGTCTATAGGCACTGGGGATATGAATAGAAAACTAGATAGTCCCTGCTATCAAGGGGCTCACATGTGAAAGGTTTTAGCTGCAAGTCAGATACTATTAATGAGATGTTTGTGGGGAAAACCCAACTGCTGTTCTAGCATCCATGAAATCTAAAGGGCCCTAGAACAGGGATTCTTAATATTTTTTTTTCCTGGGTCCTGAACTTCTTAGGCAGTCTGGTGAAGCCTATGGACTCCTTATTAAAATAATATTTTTAAAATGCATAAAATAAAATATGCAGGATTGCAAAGTAAAATAACTATATTGAAAGACAGTTTTCAAAATATATTTTAAAAAGCCTATGAACCCAAGGTTAAGAACCCTTGACTTAGAACTATGAATTCAGACTAAAGCATACTTCTTTTAAACTTTATTTTTATTGTTTTATTTTATTTGTGTTTTCTTTTGCAACATGGCTAATATAGAAATATGTTTTACATGACTTCACATATATAACTAAAATAAAATTGCTTGCCTTCTCAAGGTGGAAGGGGGAGATGGGAGGAAGGGCAAGAATTTGAAACTCAAAATTCAAAACAAAGATTTTTTTACATATAATTGGGAAATATTTAATGAAATAAATTTAAAAAGTTTTAAAAAATTAAATTAATTAATTAGTTTTTAGTTTACAACATTCAGTTCCATAATCCCTTGAGTTTCAAATTTTCTCCCCCTCATTCTCCTTCCCTCTCCCCCCATTGCAACATGCAATCTGATATAGGAGCTACAAATACCTTTACATTAAACATTAGTCAAGTTGTAAGGAAGAATTTCAACCAATGGCATGAACAATGAGAAAGAAGGAACAAAACAAAACACAAAAGGCAGAGAGCAAATACGTTTGCTGCAATCTGTATTCAGACTCCATAATTGTTTCTCTGGATGTGGATAGCCCTTTCCATCACAAGTCTTTTGGAGTTGTCTTATAATCTTGCATTGCTGAGAGGAGCCCAGTCTATATAAGTTAGTCATTACAGATATGATGTGTCTGTTATTGTGTACAAAGTTCTCCTGGTTCTGCTCTTCTCATTCAGCATCAGTTTATATAAATCTCTCCAGGTTATTATGAAGTCTGTCTTCTCCTCATTTCTTATAGCACAAAAATATTCCATTAAATTCATATACCACAACTTGTTTAGCTATTCCCCAATTGATGGGCATCCCCTTGATTTCCAGTTCTTTGCCACCACAGAAAAAGCTTCTATAAATATTTTTATACCTACAGCTCCTTTTCTCACTCGTACAATCTCTTTGGGATACAGCCCTAGAAGTGGTATTGCTGGGTCAAAGGCTATGCACATTAAATAAAAATAATTTTAGAAAGGACCCTTGACTTAGAGGAAGATCTTGACTTCATTTGGTAGATGCACTGTGGAGGATCTACGGTAGAACATGGATTAAAATCACATATGATGAGAAAGAATTTTTGAGTTGAGATCTGCATGGAGGGAAAGCACACATCAGTGAGTTCCACTGAGGTGTGACATATAGGGTTAACCAAAAACTTAAAAGAAAAAATTACATCTTGTATTGTTGAAATACTTTATAATAAGTCTATGTGACTCTGGACAAGTTACTTAACCTTTGTTTGCCTCAGTTTCCTCAACTGCAAAATGGAGACAACAATAGCACCTATTTTGCAGAGTTGTTGTGAGCATCAAATGAGGTAATATTTGTAAAAAAGACCTAGCACATTGCCAGGCACACAGTAGGTACTATAGAAATGCTTATAATAGATCATCTTTCACCACAGTCCTACTCTAATGCCTCATCATGGGTTGGAGGTGACTGTTGGTCATTGAAGGCTATGGTATCCCAGCCACCAAATTGGAAAGACCACAGACCCAGTGATAGAACTCATATCTGCTGCCCAAGAATGAGCCTGGTTAAATTTGGAGAGGCTGCTCATTGTGATGTTTACCAACAGCTGATGAAGGATTTTTTTTCCTCTACAATAACTCGTCACTATCAATTATAGTGAGCCACTAAAGGACTATAGTCTTCACTGGTGGAAGACACCAATGAAACTGCTGGTTCTTGAAGGACTGATGTAAAGTAGAGCCTGGTGACCGCAACTGAATCTTTGTCTGACTAACTATCTTGGAGTAAAAATATTCTGAACTTGAAGTCTTGTCCAAGGCAGTTAACTATGAATGTCAAAGGTGCACATAATTGGGTTGAATGTGTGAATACCCTAGATCAGGTTTCTTAACCTGGAACAGTTGGACCCCCAAAGAGTCCATAAATAGATTTTAGAGGTTCTATGAACTTGGATAGGAAAATTTTGCATCTTTGTTTTTACTAATCTCCAGGTGAAATTTAGCATTTGTTTCACTAATGAATGTGGACATCATTTTTTTCTGAGTAGAGGTACTTAGGTATCACTAGGCTCCCAAAGTGACCCACGAGACTAAAAAAGATTAAGAACTTCTGCTTTGTATGGACTCTCCCCCTTTTTTTTTAAAAAAATAAGTACCTGGTATCAGCTTTGTTTGTTTGTTTTGTGCCTAATTCTAAAAGAGGGGTGCAGGAAAGAAATTAACTACAAAGGGCCATATACTAAGAGCTGGAAGGGACCTGAGTCTTTCTAGTTGAGGCTGTTTAGTTGTTTTAGTTAATTGAAGTTTAGTTGTCATGCTTAAGCAGGACTATTTTTTAATTTTTTTTAAATTTTATTTTAGTATGCATCATTCATTTCCACAAGATTTTGAGTTACATATTTTCTCCCCATCTTTCCCCTACCCACCACCCCAAAGCAGCCATCCCAGTGTATCCCCCCTCCTCCAGTCTATTCTCTCCTATGTCTTCCCTCCTCACCCCTCTGACTTTTCGGTAGGGCAGGATGGATCTCCCAACCACAGTGCCTGTGTATCTCAAGTTCCAGTTGGATGTAGTTAATAATAATAATAATAATAATAATTGCATATATATATAT
>CM053583.1:260457318-260473341 GCA_028627135.1 Pseudochirops cupreus
TGGATCCTGCTGCAGCTGCCGCCAACCTGCTCACCTGAAGCTCCAGCCCGGGCTCAGCTCCTCTCGTCCAGCCACCCCCGGGACACAGCTGAGGCTTCAGGCCAGGCTGGTTTCGGTTCGCAGTGCTGATATGGTTCCTTGTAGCCAAGCTGACTTTAGTGGAAAGTATATTTGTATGCATTTTAGAGTTCTAGAATTAGTTTAAAGTCATATTTTATGGGTATTTTCGGGTGGCTATGTGAGAGCTGTGATATGTTGCTGCTCTTACGCTGCCATCTTGGCTCCGCCCCCCCGGCACTTTTGTTCAGAAACAGTCAGTGACGGCATCGGACCAAGTTCACATATAGAACTGTTAGATGTCACAACAAGGGGCATAACTTTGGATGAAGGTATCTATTTAGAGAGGAAATATTCAGAGCATAGTCAGGGGTAGATAGATAGTGCATTTATCAAGTGCTGTCTTAAGTGCAAGAGATATAAATAAGAGAAAGGAAGATAGTTTTTGGCTTCAAGAAGCTTGAAATCTTATGGGGAAGGCAACAGCAAGGGGAGGTGGAAAGTAAGGAAAGGGAGGCCACCTTTGAGGGGATGAGGATACTGGTGAAAAGGTGAAGAAGTCGGGAGAGTGTGGAGTAGAGCCAGGAGTAACATGAACACTTCCTGGACACTTCGCAAAAGAGTGGTCCAGATCAGGGACTCACCAGTCAGAAGAGAATGCCACTGGATAGAGGTTATCTCCAGGGTGAGAAGGCTGCTGGGCGGAGGTAAAGAAGTCCAGGTATAGGCTGAATGATACCTATCCTCATACTCCAATCATGCCCCAAAGTTTATAGGATCATAGGTTTAAGATTGGAAGCGACCTTAACTCCCTCCTTTTACAGTTGAGGAAAATTGAGATTCAGAAGAGTTGAGTCACTTGTCCAGGGTCACAAATGAAAGTGATAGATCTGGGATTTGGAGGCATCTGGCTTGAAATACAGAACGCATTCCACTTACACTGGAAAACAAGGAAGTGGGCTTAGGTGTCTGTAATGTTGTATCAATATTTAACACAGTTTTCAGCGATCTAATGAAATATTTAAGCTCCTTGAGGGTAGGTTTTGTTTCTTATGTTTTTTTGTCTTTGTATCGCTAGCGGTTAGCGCCATTTCTTTTACAAAGTATCAGTGTTGATTGTTGAACGCCACTAAACGGACTCCAATAAGGGGCTGCGCTTTTCCTGGAACTGGTTTATTTTGAAAATATTTTTATTGATGTGTTTTGTTTTTATATTTCCCAATGTATCTGTCCCGCTTATTTTTATTTTTAGTATTTTTATTGATATATTTTGTTTATACATTTCCAAGTGTATCCGTCTCTCCCCTCCGTTGTAATAAAGAATAAAAAAGAAAGAAGAAAGCAAAAATGAAAAAAAAAAGTTCAGCAAATCATACGATACCATGTTCCAAACCCGTATTCTCCCACTTTGGCTAAGAAAGGAGGGCAGTAAATTTTCTCTTCTCTTCTTTGGGGATCATTATCATTATAATTATTTTTGATTATTATAATTACATTGTAATTACATTATAATCATTATAATTATAATGCATTCAGGGTTTTGTCGCTCTTTATATTGTCGAAGTCTTGGTGTATATTATTTTCTTGCTTGTTTGCTCTGCATCTGTTCTTACGGCTTCCCATGCTTCTTTGCATTATTCACATACAATGTTTCTTATCCTGCTACTACTACTACTCTATTCTGCTACAATAATGTTCCACAATTTGTTTATCCATTCCCTAGTTTATGAGCATCAATTTTGTTTCTAGTTCTTTGCCACTACAAAAAGTGCTCTTAGAAATAGGTAACATTGACCACCATGGTCCTTACTGTCTGAAAGGTCAAGTATGTTGTATTTCACCCTTTCCTCCAGGGATCTGGGGGTCTCTTGTACTCACAGTTCCAGGTAACCACTAATAGTCAGATTAGCTTTCATGTGTGGAAGGCATAATCCTCCTCTCCCTTGTGTCACTTCAGGAGGGGAAGGGGATTAGATTTGTAATTTAGCTCAGTTATAGAACACATGTTGGTTTCTAAAGTCCACTCCACCTTGGGCTTGAGACCTGGGAACACTTGTTTTGTTTTGTTTTCTTCCAGGGTTTTCCTGTTGAATTGACTAGGTGCAATGTCTTGAATGAAATCCTGACTCCGAGGTCACAATGGTTCAAGCTTCTGGTGGGGATTGCCTCTATCATTGAAAAACTGAGAAGGACAAATGAAATAGAGCAGAAACGAATAGCCTCAGGCCCATTTCTCAGAGAGGGTTAAAAGAGAAGGAGATCAGGGAAAGGAAGTCCTTCCCTGTTTCTGGCTCAGTTCATGGCACCCCTTCTGTAGGTGAACTCTTATCTTTGCCCTCTGAACACAGTAGGAAAGAGTACAAGCCAGAAAGGGAGAGACTGCTTCACCAGTTTTTAGAGATGCAACATCCCTGATTACAGTCAGCCCTGTGATTTGTGAAATCAAGTACCACCAACTTATGAGACCTAAAAATGACAAGTCAAGCTCCCTTAGGGTGCCTCCATGTTCAGTCATCTGAGTATATTCAAAAGGCAAGCCCTATTGCAAATATTTAAGTGCAGTGGTTCTCAAACTTTTCTATAGTGGTAGAGTAAGTTCATCTTCATGAGTTCAAATCCAGCTTCAGACACTTGTTAGCTGCATGACCCTGGGCAAGTTTCTTAACCGTGTTTGCCGCAGTTTCCTTTCTTGTAACGTGAGCTGGAGAAGGAAATGGCAAACCACTTCAGTATCTTTGCCAAGAAAACCCCAAATGGGCACACCAAGAGTTGGACATGACTGAACAACACCAGAACTTAACACAATCCACAAAACAAGTGCTTTAGATGACTGGTTTGGGTACTTGTCTTAAATGGGGGACCTGGTAGGAGCTTTTCACATTCTACTTTCCACCCTTCACATTTGGAGGGAGGGAGGTACCTTTAGGAATGTAAGTTCCTAGAAGCTAGGACTAGTACCTAGTGGCTTGATTAATTAATTAATCAAAAGTAAACTGCTACCGTACCTGTACCTCTTAGGTTGACATAGGAATTTAAGATTAGCTGTTTTTTGAACCCATGCATCCAACAATGTCCTTTTCTTGTCCTGAGGAGGTATTAGAGAATATTTTATACCAAGTAGTCACATTGGCAATGTGCTGCTAGGAGCTTTGAAAATGGAGGTCCCAAGCTCTGAAATTCTAAGGCAATAGCATTTGTCAAAGGCATTTTGGTGAGTTATTATAGCGTGTTTCCTCTGGTGTTGGATCATGCAAATATTTATTGGGAGCATTAAATAATGGATGAAAGAGTCCGAAGATGTATAAATCTGCCATGTTTTGTTTCAGCTGGGAACCTTGATAGCTCTGGAGTTGCTGTCCATTCCACTGCCTTTGCCCTCCAGAGGGGAAAGACAAACTGGTGTTTGTTCGTGATGGTGGAAATCAAGCTTTATTAGACACCTGGAAGTGTCAGAGAGGTACAACTATGCATAGCAATAGGAAAGTGCCATTGCTTGGTTGCCAGGACCAGGTACTAAGACCAGTCAAATACTGGGTGAAGTTGAGCTCTCTTGATCATGTTCTTGCCTCAGTGCTATTTTTGGACACAGTCCAATTATCCACAAGAGGAGGCATGGCACATATGCAAGAGTTCTTAGCCTGAGTTCTGTAAAGTTGTTTTAAAAATATTTTGATGTTATAATTCAGTCTTATTGGTTTCCTTTGTAATCCTACGCATTTTGTTTTATTAATTTAAAAGTATCATTCTGAAAGGGGGTCCATAGGCTTTACCAGACTGTCAAAGGGGTCCAGGACACACAGAAAAATGAAGAACCCTTGGAAGAGAATAAAGAGTCAGAATCGAACTACTTGAACTAACTCTTTAAAACCGTAAATTGTAAAGAAAATGACTTTTTGCAGAGTACAGACTGCTCTGTCAGAGGGAGGTTCTTCATCTGGAAGCTCCTTATACCAATAAATTCGCAAGGCCAGTTCCATATCCTATCAGTTATTAAAGTCATGTGAGTGACCCCCTCCTTGATATCATCTTTTTATGATAGGGGTTGGCCACCTTTCAAGACTGATGTGGTGAAGTTTCAACCCTTTTTTCTTAGGGGAATGAAAGGTGGATGGGGGTGAGGAAGCAAGGTGAACACAGCCTGCCACTAGTTATTTTTTAAAAAAATTAATAAACATTTATTTTCCCTCCCCGCTTTCCCACTGAGAACAAAAAGAAAACCAAATCCTTTATAATACATATGCATAGGTCAAGTAAAACAAATTCCCATATTAGTCACATACGTGAAAGATCTATGCTTGTGTGTGTATGTGTGTGTGTGTGCGAGTGTGTATGTGTGTATGTATGTGTGTATGTGTGTATGTCCTTGTAAGCCTTTTCCCTCACTTTGAACTCAAACTTCTGTTTGATTCCTGAATCTCCTGTCTCTAGTCTGCTTTGTTTGACTCCTGCCATTCACATGTTAGAGACCAGTTCGGTCTGGGGACACCTCTAAAAGCCCTTCTAATTTAGTGTGTGTTGTATAGGTTCTGACTATTCTTGGGAATGGTGCTGGGGCATATATAGTGCCTGCTCGATAGTAGATGCTTGATAAAAGCTTATTCCCCTCCCCTTCCTTCCCTTCTCTTCCCTTCCCTTCCCTTCCCTTTTATAGTAGGTAGTTGGGTGATGGGTCTCCACAAGATAGAGGGGGTTGATGGTAGGTGGAGACAATAGTCAGCTCATGAACCAAATCCCAGTTTTAGCATGTATTCTATTTGTGTTCTACTTCACATTTTGCGGCTTAGGAAGGTTTTTTTCAATGAAGAGAACCCTTAACTTCCTGAAAGGGACAATCAATTTACCTACCAAAAGTAGGGTGGGAATCAAATCCAGCCTCAGACACTTCTTAGCCATGTGACCCTGGGCAAGTCACTTCACCCTGTTTGTATCAGTTTCCTCATATGTAAAATGAGCTGGAGAGGGAAACAGCAAACCACTCCAGCATCTTTGCCAAGAAAACTGGGATCATGAAGAGTTGGATATTACTGAAAGTGATTAAACAACAACAACAACAGAAACCAGAAGTAGACTCTATCTGAAATTTTAATATGGTAAGAGAATCATTAATGAGAATTATTGTCATAAGACTAAGTCATAAGAATGACTTATTTTTGTATCAGTGCTAACTTTGTGCTTGAGACAAGAATACAAATTTCTTCTTCCTTAGAGTTCAAATCTGACCTCAGACATTAACTAGCTATGTGACCCTGGACAAGTCACTTATTTAACCCTATTTGCCTCAGTTTCCTCATCTGTAAAATGAGCTGGAGAAGAAAATGGCAAACCACTCCAGTATCTTTGCCAAGAAAACCCCAAATGGGGTCACAAAGAGTTGGACAAGAGTGAAATGATTGAAGAACAAGACTAGTGGCATAGCTTGCTTAGGAGAGTAGGTATATATTTTATAAATTTTCTGGGACCCTTAGCTCTGTGAACCCAAGTCAAGGGTTTTATTTATTTTACCCTTGTTACAACTTTGGTTTCTATAGGATTTTGCTCTTTTCCAAGCACTTTTAAATTTACTAATTGCGACTGATCCTCATGCCAACTTGAATTGGAGTAGGGATTATAATCTATCCCTGTGTACAGTTGAGGAAATTGAGATGAAGAGATCTTAGGCTTAAATTTGGGGTTCGCAGCTCCTAATAGTCTGTTCTTTCTATTTCTCTGTGTTGCCATCCATTCAGTCAACAAACATTGATTTAGCTTTTACTGTGTGCCCAGTGCTAACCATATAAAGAAAGGTTAAAAGAGGGTCCCTGCCATCAAGGAGCTCACATTCTAATTGGTGAGACAACATGTAAATAATTGTGTGCATATAATATATGTTGATTGTATGTTTTAGAAGAGGACCAAAAACATCATGGAGTGATGTCTTGACTTGTGTGTGAATTGGGTTTTAAGTGAGGCAGAGTTGCACAAAGACATTTACCTTACTCTATCTTCCAGAGTCATTGAAGTCCAGTGGCAGGACAAAAGTCAAGGTGACTAGGGATGGCCTGGAATGCAGTGGGTGACCTTGGTGTCTTCAATGTCTGACCAAGCTCTAAGTGAACCACAGCACCTGCTTCAGCCCCTACATGGCTGTTGGAACAATGTTCTCCTCTGCCTGTGGGAGTGGTGGGGGAAGTCTTCATATACTCGGAGTAGATATGCCCCTAACTCACTGAAGGGTTTGAGGCCTGTTGGTTACCCTCAATCTGGGTTAGCCTGTCTGCCGATGCAGTTTTACCTGGTGTGGCCAGCCACTGTGCATGCTATGGCTTCTTGGAACCACAGGTGAAAGCTGGGTAAAACGTAGACACCAAAGGTGGATGAGCATGCCTCACACCAAAAGTCCTAAACACTCCATAGATCCCCTACAATATATAAAGAGTAGACGGAAGTAGTCTCAGAAAAAAGGCATTTCTGGTTGGGGGCTACCTGAAGAATAGAACAATCTGTTATTTGTTAATAATTTTTGTTGTTATTCAGTAATTTCAGTTGTGTCTGACTGTTTGTGACCTCGTTTGGGGTTTTCTTGGCAAAGACATTGGAGGAGTTTGCCATTTCTTTCTCCCCCTCATTTTACAAATGAGGAAACTGAGGGAAACAAGATTAAGTGACTTGACCAGAGTCACCCAGCTAGTACGTGTCTGAGGTTGAATTTGAACTCAGATCTTCCTGACTCCAGGCCAGGTGCTCTACCCATTGTGCCACCTACCTGCTCCTCCTAAGGATTAGAGCTATCCAGGAACAGTGGAATGGGCTGTTTGAGGGGATCGTGTGTTTCCCTTCACTGGAGTTTAAAAAAAACACCAGGTTGGCGACCACTTTTGGGGGATGTTGTGCAGGGAATTTTTTTTCGGGTACAGGTAGAACCAAGTGACTTCAGAGTTCTTGCCACCTCTGAGATTCAGGGACCTGATTCTGAGTACTGGCTCTTCCATTTTCTACTTGTGTGAACCACATTGTGACAATATCTTTGGGCTTCAGTTTCCTCATCCACAATATAGCGCTTCCTTATAAGGTTGTTGTGGGGGAAGGGCTTTGTAAGCTATAAAGTACAATATTAACCAGCTATTACTAATGCCATTAATATTATTATTTAAAGTGGTAATAATAATACTAATCTATGGCTTCTGCTAGTGGTAGTAACTCTCCTCCTCCAGGACACATTTGGAGTATTTTCTGGATACTTAACTTTTTAATTTCACCACCAAACGGCTCACAGTTTTTTTTCCTATTGACTGTTGTCTTTATAGAATATTACTACTCATGATAATCTGACATTAAGGGGAAAAAACCCTGCAGAGAGACCAATTTCTCAGAAATGTCAATTATTACACATTTCTTTATTGTTTCTGCTTCCAAGAAAGGGCTCGATTTGGTCACATTTGATCACCAGATGAATATTTCAGTCCCTTGGAAGCCAAGCCAACCTATTGTATTCTTGCATTCTGCTTTTGATAAAGTTGGGGTTATGTTTTGCCTTCTTGGGTAAAGAGGAGTTCGGCTTGAGGGAGTTGATGTTTTATTATCTTTGCCCTCAGCACTCTAGGCTGTTGACAGAAAACAAAGCAGGGAAAGTATGCATCAAGAAATTAGATCATTTCATTTTCTGCTTTGTGCTTAGTCCACTGGGAAATGGGAAAATAGATTCAGATAAGATAACTACCTCCCACCTTTTCTTCTCTGCTTTTAAAACTGAGCTGAAAACAAACCTTTCTAGCTTTGTCATTTTCTGTCCAAGTTCAAATATGGGACTGTTACATGACTCAGCCGGGGAGATGCCGGGGCAAGAGGGAGCAACAACTGGGATTTCTTATCCCCTTTTCACTTTTATATGCTTGAATTTTAACAACCCATAAATGAGGAGGGCAGTGATGTGAGGCTGAGATGCTGAACTTGTGAGTGCTGCCCAAACTGGATTAAGTGTAATTGGAGATGTTTAACAACACAAATGAAAATACGACAAAAGATAGATATTGTTAATCTATGGTTTTCTAAGTCATTTTGGAAAGGCAGATCTCCATTTCTACTTGAATCTGATACCAGCGGTGTGAGTCATTCAAGATGGCCAATGATCCTCGAGCTTCTGAATTCATTAAATGAGTTCCTTGTAGTAATCCATTTCACAAACCTTTATTGAGAGCCTATTTACATGCAAGTCACTATTCTAGAACTGAACAGTCTCTGCCCTCAAGGAGTCCATGGTATTTTAGGAAATGATTT
This sequence comes from Pseudochirops cupreus, assembly GCA_028627135.1. Classification (NCBI taxonomy): domain Eukaryota; kingdom Metazoa; phylum Chordata; class Mammalia; order Diprotodontia; family Pseudocheiridae; genus Pseudochirops; species Pseudochirops cupreus. The sequence goes on from CM053583.1 coordinate 260,465,629, forward strand.
ATTGATGCCCTTTCTTTTATACATCACTGTCATTTCTGGACAAAGCCGTTCCTTATCCTCATCCCTAAACTGGACTCTTCATAAAAAAATTAAGTCAGTCAAAAACAACTGATACATCAATTGTGTCTGATAACATAGGCAATGCCCTGCCCTTGTAGTTCTTCCCTCTCTGCCAAGAGGAGGAATGTACATCACATCTATTTTTGGTTACTCAGAGTTTAGTTTCCTAATAGCAATCTTTGTATATATCGTTCTTCTGATTCTGATTATTTCACTCTCCATCACTTGATACAGATCTCACTATGCTTCTCTGATTTATGTGCATCATTTTTTACAACACAGTATTTTGCTGAATTCATATGCCACCCATTTCCCAGCTATCCTCTGATCCGTGGGTCCCCCATTTTCTTCTTCCTGTTCCTAGAGGAGCTCACGCTCTGTTAGAGCAGATTTCCCTTTTTATATGTCTTGCTTGGGTCCATGCTCTAACTTGTAGTGACTTTTCCCTTCTCTAAATTTCCATAGCACTTGCAGTCCATTCTACAGAGTTTAGCAATTCTTTGATTGTTGGAGATGTATTAGTTGTATCTCCCCAAGTTAGAATATAAACTATTTGAAGGCAGGACTGAGGTCACATGATGATGCTTAATAAATATTGGTTTATGGAAATGCATATGATAAACTAATTTACCTTAAGGTTTTTGTGACTGAATATATTTTCCCCACAAAGAATTGTGTGATGTGTGTGTGATGTGTGTGTGTGATGTGTGTGTGTGTGTGTGTGTGTGTGTGTGTGTGTAGAAAGAACAATGTTTAAGCCAAAAGAATGAATTTCAAATGTGGAATTTTAAGTACTTATGGTTTTTGGGTGGCGATATTTTTGGGGTGGGGAAGGCCATCCCAGAGCTCATAACAAGCTTGCCAATACTTACTCTACTTACATATAAATTGGGCCCATTCCCAGAAATTGTGACAACTGGATATGATTTTTATCATCTTAAGCAGCAAAAGAACACATTTCAAAATTCCAATTCTATCCTACTGCTATCGTTCTACTGGAAATTATGGAAACTAGGGTAGAGTTTGGATAATATTTGAGAGCGTAAGGAGGGAAGAGAAGGTGATGGAGGCTTAAGGGGGAGAAAAGAAGGTTAATAACTTTAGGGAGTGGACAAGGGAGTTGGCGGAAGAGAAATGCAAGATCAAGGAATAGAAGATGAATAAAAAATATCAACTGATAAGGACATGATAAGGACAACTGAAAAGGATATGAAATAAGAAGTCAGATCTAAATTTGCACCCTGGTTCTGCAGCTTGCTACCTGTGGGAACCTAGGAAAGTTCCTTAACCTCTCTAAGCCTCAGTTTCCCCATCTATATAATGAAGGAATTGGAGGCACTCAGGACCTGCATTCTTTGTACTTCAAGTCCTAGACCCTATCATCCCATGAAATATCAGGATGGGATGGTGCTGGGAAGTGGATTGGGGTGCATTGGGCATCTGTGGGAAGAGGGTACACTGAAGACTAACTTTTTAAGAATGTTTTTTATTTCTGAACTTAGCAAACACAAGTAAAATAAGCATTTTGATCTGCAGAGTGGAGGAGAAAAGGGGGCTTATTCAGGAAACAGCAACTATTATGTTCAGTTTGCTTTTATTTAAAAATATAATAAATTCATAATGTATCTTTCAAAGCTGTCCTACTTATCTGTGACTTTTACTGGCTGAAGACAAGTTTCTGTATCCCCATTCTTCCAGGACTGTTAACTGGCTTTCCTTTTGTCCCTCCTCCCCTTCAATAAATATGGAGAGAGAGCTTTTCGGTCTTGTTTACAAGAATTAAAAATAAGCATATGGCACGTCCTCACTACAGATTGTGTTCTCTCCTGCTGTTGCCACTGCTGGCTGGCCTTAAGTGATGGGTTATATATTATCTGAACAACAGTGATTTGCTGCACGCCTGTTCTGTTGAAGCCAGATGGTGGGGAAGAATGACTCCAGCAGCAATTTGGAAACTCTGGATTCCTGAATCTTCTCCTAAGTCTAGGAGGAGCAACAACTCTTGAGTAGACTGAGCTCCGAATGCCTGTTTTTGCTGTCCAAAGGTGGTACCCTGATCTGACTGGCCTGGGAAAGGTTGACGGAAATGATTCCCACCTGGAAAGTGTCTGCAGTGGTGATGAGCTGGCTGAATGCTAAGCCTGTTGCTGGGGCCAGTGAGAGCTGAAGGGGGTCTGGCAGAGAAGGGAGGCAGGTGCTGAGCATGGCTGATCAGGAACAAACATTGGCCAGGCAGATACTCTGTGGGCCCTTGGCTGCTGTCCCACTGTATCTCTGTCTAGACAGGGACCTCTTCATTGATTGACCCTCTTACTCCACTTATCCAAGCCTGGACCTTCTTGAGTCAACGCTTCTCAATCCACTTATCTCCTGGAGAAGGAATAGGGAGGGAACAGGACACACTGGTGTGTACCCTATTAGGATACAAAGACATCACTCCATCCCTGAAACATCTTACCAGTGGCGGAAAAGGAGCCTAGAGATGTAAAACAAAAGTTAATGATGTGGTAGCATAAAATCATTTTTCATTTACTGTCCCACACCCTGCAATGTGAGGATATTTTCCCTTATCCTTCTTAATTTGGAAGAAAGTAAAATGTAATCTTTTTGAAGACAGAAACCATTCTATTCTTCTATGTGTCTCCATTATTCAGCATTGTACTGTACATAGTAGGTACTTAATAAATGTTTCTTGATTCCCCATCCCTCCCTTTGATTCTGTACTTATAGAGTAGAGATATATGGGTGCTTCTGAGTTATTTCTACTGAGAAGAACTGAGCCAGTATAGTCTGGGATTGATTATAGCTTCATCAGTGGAAATTTTTCCTCATAATCTGACCCAATAAGCCTAGCTACCAAATTCCTTTCTGCTTTTTGTAGAGAGATATAAACGCCATCAGGGATTCTTGCTACACCAGAAAATAGAATTGAAGAACTGCAACCTGGAACTGAAACCCAAGTGTGCAGGAGCTAAGGGAGATACATTGACTTTATTGTGTATTAGAGGGAGGACCTTCCACATTGCTGGCATGGTCTCTGATAGCATGGTCTTGTGGAGACTCATAGTGAAGGGCCCACCAATGATGATTTGCCTTGCCTTGACCGACTACAGACAAATACCTAGGTTGGTTCCTGACTTTTGCATAATAATAATTAATAATACCTGAAAGAATAGAACTTAAGTAATACAACTTCCTGTCTCGTCCTGTAAGGGTGAATGAAAAAGGGGAATAAACCAACTGATGAAAACTCTTTTAACTATATAACTCCCACCTTCTTCTCTCTCTCCTTCCATCCCATCTCCATCTCCACCCTCTCCATCTATACCTGTATAGTGGTGATCCCTTGGTTTGCATTGCTAGCATTTCCCCCCTCCCATTATCCCCTCTGCAAAGTGAAGTATGGTATAGTGAATAGAGATCTTGGACTAAGTCCTGTCTCTGACATGCTCGAGCTCTGTGACTGTTAGTCACTTAACTTTTCAGTGACCTGGCCAACTCTTGAAGACTTTGTAAACTGCAGAGGAGGTGTCTATCTGAATTGGTAGAGGGATTCTTCTTATTGGAAGTTCCCTATACCAATGACATTAGAGGTCTGGTTGGTATGTAGACTGGAGAGAGATGGAGGATGGGGTGTTGTATGTGAGGAACAGGATGGCTGCACCTCAAAGTGCAGGAGGGGTATTGATGTACAATGAGGCTGGAAAGTTACTCAGGCCCAGGTTATGAAGGACTTTAAAAACACAGGAAGCTAGTAAGGTATCTAGCCTGGGTTTTTCTCACTTCCAGCAAAACATTTTGGAAGAGTGTTCATATGGCGTATAGATGGCTCAGGAGTCCTGGCTCTACCAGTCATCTGGATCAGGCACTGATTCTCAGCTCTTTCATCATGTACACATTTATTTTCAGAAGACAGAGGTCTTCCAAGTATATATGTGAGGGAGAAGATTTCTTTCTACTGGGCATTAAGCAATATAGATATCTTAGTCTTGTCCAATCATGTAGAGAGGACATAGTTCTTCTTAGGTGGCTAGAATTGCTCCCAGGCTCTCTGCCAAAATCATTTTAGCCCTTCTTTTAAACTGCCTGTGACTTTGATCTTCCCCTATCATTCTCTTGTCCTGAAGCTTTTGAAAAGGGGCCCATAGGGATGCTCTCTGACTATACAGAGATGAGAAAATTAAGGTTCAAGAGTGATCCATGTTAACTATGTTAACCATGATCCCACAGCTAGTGCCTGAGGTGGGATTTGAACCCAGGTCTTCCTGACACCTGGCCCAGACTCTATCTGCTATATCCCTCACCAAGTGCCAAATACGCTCCTGGGTTGATCTGTCCCTTTTCTCCAATGATGTTTTCCAGGTAATCCCAAAGTGGTAACACTAGATAGGAAGGTCTGCCTTGTAAAGAAGTGAATTCACCACAGCTGGAGGAATTCTCTCACAAGTGGAGGCTGGACGACCACCTGTCAAGGATAGTGCAGTAGAGTTGTGGTTGTGGTTTGTCCTTTGTTCTTGAAGAGGACCATGGCATCAGGAAGATGATGCCATGACTTGCAAATGAATTGGATTTAAGTGAGGGAGGGCTATGCAAAATTACCAACCTCACTTTCTCCTCTTGAGCCATCTGGGTACAGTGATAGTGTACAAGCAATCAATTTAGTGTACAGTGTAACAGCAATCAATTTAGCAGATACTTAGTCCTTAGTAACTTAGGGCTAAGTATGGAAGGTGTGAGCTCATTATGGAAGGTGTGAACTCTATCCCCTGTTGAGAAGGTGTGAACTCCCCTGTTGACAAGGCAGAAGGGGATTGGCTGAGACAGGAGGCCAGTGTGTGTATATAAGAAGAATTCTAGAAACAGAGAAACAGAATTGGGTATCTTCCTCCTGGTGGCTCCTGTTGGAGGAAGCAGGATTGTCCCAGCATCTGGGAGCTGGACTGCTGGACTGCTGGACTGAAGAAGTGAGTTGGAGTTTTCTTGAGGGAGAAAGAGAGTGAGAGAGTGAGAGAGTTTCTCTCCCAGCATCTGGAAGCTGACTGAGAACTGAGATGGAGTTTTCCTGAGACCAGAATCTGCCTTCTGGAAGGCTGAGAGGGCTTGCCTGGAAGGCCTCCTGGAAGGCTGAGATTCTCCTGGGTTCTAGGACCAGCTGAACTGCTAGAGGACTGAAGAAGCATGAACGTGGTAAGACTTTGTTTGTTTGTGGCCTGGCTGATCCTTGAGATGTGCTGGACCCTGTGAATTTCACTGTGTGCCAGGGACTGCCCTGAGGACTGGACAAGGACCTGGGAGCAGTCTGCTCCTGAATCTGGTGACTGTTTGGTAGATTTAGGTAGGAGCTGGGACCATGGAAGGGGATCCAGGGAATCAGAGAGACCATCCTGAATCAAGATGAAGAAAAGGCCTCCCCCTGGATGAAATTGAGGTTTGCTGGATACCAAGGGGTAGAGGGTTTGTGTGGTTTTTTTTTTTTAATGAGTGTATTTAATGACTGAGTTGATGTATGATTGCCCCATGAGTGGAAGATTGATTATTGTATTATGAATTGATTGAATGATTAAGTTAATGATTTGCCCCATGAGTAGAAGATAGATTATTGTATTGTGAATTGATTGAATGCTTTATTCTAAATATTGTGGCCACTGTAGTGAAAACTGTGTGGCCATTCTAATGTTAAGCTGTTATGAACACTATATTGTGATTTTCTGTGATAAGATGTAATGTTGTGAATATTATATTGTGATTTTTAATGAATGTTTGCCTTGATTTGTAATGGAGTAAACAGAGTTCACTACACTGTGTAATCTGAACCTTAAAAGCTGTTCACAGTAGCATCCTTTTGGGAATCTGCTGATGCATGGTGTTACAGCCAGATATTGATCAAGATGACTAGAGATGGCCCAGAGTGCATTGGAGATTGATGCACGGGACAGGTAGGAAGACTAAATATTTTCTAAGGCTTCTTCTAAGATTCTGTGATTTTAAGAACTGATGATGATAGAATATCAGAAAGGAGAGACTTTGGGTCAAAGAGACCTTACTGAGTACCTCTTAGTTCATATAGTTCGCTTTGCCTCTTTGTAAGACTGGTTTTGCCCAGTGTTTTCCCTTCCTGTGGGTCTGCAGGGGAAGCCTCTATCATCAAAGAGGTAGGATGTAACAGGGACAGTGGAAGAGCTGGCTGGAGCTTCCTGTTCCCTACACCTATTCCCACAGGTTCTTAATAAAGTAAGAATGTGGGAGTCTTACCAGCTGCCTCACACAGATGAAAGCAGCAGTGGGTGGTGGGATTTTGGCTTCTTTACCTCAATTAAATGCTGGCAAATTGCACTATCCTGAGATCATCTCCAGCCATACATTACTTATCATGAGCTGCTGAGAGGACAACACACCTCATTACTCCAACTTGGGAGTATACCAGCATTTAGTGTCTGTAACATATATTTGAAATGTAAGGAAAACTTTCCCTCTTTGACTAGGTAGGTCTGTGCTAAGCAGTCACATCAGGTATTGGCAGTTGTTTTATGGAGTTGATGATGGTAGAGGTAGAAGTGAGGTGAGGTGAAGGAGGTGAATAATATATACATGGTGTGTATATATATATATATGTATATATACATACACATATATGAATTTAAATATAATATATAATAATATTATATAATATATAATATAAATATATAAATGTAATATAAATATATGTAATATATATAATGTATACATGGATTTAAAAATGCTTTTGTTCTGATCCCAGATTTTTAAAAATATTCTGCATCCTTTTTTTTCAGCCTAAAAGAGAAAGATTTAAAGTGTAAATTGTGTGAGAAAAAATATCCAAATCTGAAATTGTTTTAGAAAGAAATTTATTTGATTGTTTGGTAGTTTGGTAAAGGAGAGCCAGAAGGAGGGATGGCTGGGTCCCTTCTCAATCTCTTTGAGGCTGACATTATAAAGGGTTACAAGAAGAGTACCAGGACAGGAACCACAGAAATCTAGCCATTTTCTAGAGAGGATAATTCCTAGGCAAGGTCCATTTAGATATATATCAGTAAGCATACATATTCAAATTAAAGCTGATGGAGATGTAAGCGTAAAACTCAAATCTGGGCAACCCAAAACACAACTGGGTAGACCCTAGACCTTGTTGAGATCTAAGCATTCCCTACAGCCATCCAGTTTTTGCAATTCATCTCTGCAGTCAGTTTGATTTTATAGTAAACTTTTGGATTAGACAATTTCTAGCCACATAAAGTTAGGTTCAATAAATGATAAATAATAAGATATTTTTTCACAAAAGTTTATGTGAGAGAGGACAAAAGTAAATTTTGTTCAATGGGGTTTGAAGTTCAAGGGTCATAGGATAATTTGGAATAGCCCTTAAAGGTTGTCTAGAAACTGAGCCCAGAGCAGCGTAGCAGCAGCAACATATCGCAGCTCTCACAAAGCCACCCCAAAATACCCATGAAATAGGACTCTAAACCAATCCTAGAACTCCAAAACGCACACAAAGATACTTCCCACTAAAGTCAGCTCGGCTATGAGGAACCATATCAGCACTGCAAACCGAAACCCACCTGGCCTGAAGCTGCGGCTGTGCCCCGGGGGCGGCTGGATGGGAGGAGCGGAGGAGCCTCAGGTGAGCGGATTAGC
>CM053583.1:260473841-260499963 GCA_028627135.1 Pseudochirops cupreus
ACACATATGTATGTATGTATGTGTATATATATGTGTGTATATATATATATATGTGTGTGTCTATATATATACATATATATTATGTGTATTCTGTATACTGTATATATTTTCCTATTAGCATGTAAGCTCATGGAGGGCAGGGTCATCTCTACTTTTGTGTTTGTATCTTCAGTGCTTAGTACATAAGCACTTGTGAAATACTTTTTCATTCATTTTATTCATTTGTGATTCATTGTTTAATGACACTGATTATTAATATCAAGTGAGGTATACAGGCAAGTAGGGAAATTTATGCTCTCCAAAGGAGTTAGCTGGCATCATGGAAGATGTCTGTGAGTTAAATTAAAGAAGGACTCCCTACAGATGGTGAAGTCCTTCAGACATTCCTGTTTGTGGCTTCTGATGTGCTCACTGCATCAAGTCACGGAACATTTCACATGAGATTCATAATCACTCAAAAGAGTTCAGCCTAATTATCTACAAAGAAAAAACTGAGTGGATGAAGAGTGCCTATTGTTCAGTTTTTGGCTATATCTATGTCATTTATCTCTGTCTCTATCTGTAGGTCCATTTCTCTCTCTCTCTCTCTCTCTCTCTCTCTCTCTCTCTCTCTCTCTCTCTCTCCTCTTGGACAGTCCCTACAAGTGGAGAGTGAGCTGGTCAAAAGAGAGGGAAGGAAGCTGACTTGCCTTTGGAAAGGTGTACAGTGTTTTTTTTTTATGACACCCCTTCCTCCTAAGCTTTTAGCAGGATTGGTGGTATGGGGTGTGCTCTCATTCCCAGGATACCTGCACTTTTCTAGATTATCCATAAGAACACTAAAAATGGATGAGAGAAATGAAGGAACAGCTAAAATAAGAGATAAAGAATGAAATTAGAGCACTTGGGAAAGACAATAAAGAGCTTAGAAGAGAAGGTAGAAAACCCTATTCAAAGATGAAGATCCTGAAAAACAGAATCAATCAAACAGAACTTAGCTATTCAATGAGGCAACAAGAAGTATTATAACAAAGTCAGAAGAATGGAAAATTAGAAGAATTCATGAAACATCTACTATCAAAACTCAATTGACTTGGAAAACAAGACAAAGAGACCTAATTTAAAAATCTTTGGACTCTTCTCAAACAAAGACCAAAGAAAGAAAATATCTAGGTATTAAATTTCAAGAAGTTATAAAAGAAAACTGCCCAGAACTATTGGTACCTGATGGCAAAGTCAAAAGCAAAGGAATCCACAGGTCACTGCATTGAATGAATCCAAATTGAACACACTTAGAAATGTCATGATTTAAATCAAGAAAAAAATAATGCAAGTAGCCAGGAAGAAAGAGATCAAGAGCCAGAATCAGGATCCTATAAGAGCAACAATTGCTCAAAGGAAAGAAAAACTTTGGTATATGATGTACCAAAAAGCAAAGGTCTACAAAACCGAGCATATTCCTTCAGGGGCTTAAATAGACCTTTAAGAGTCTGGCATTCTTTAATACTGATGTGGTGATGGGGACCTGGATCTCTAAAAGGAAAAGACCATCTTTGAAAGCAGCCCAGTCCCTGAACTTTTCCACATAGCCCTGGCGTTTCCCTGAGGCATCAGGCCCATCCCAGGCCACCTAGATATTCAATCAATATTCAAAACCTTTCAACAGACCTTTCACTGTGACTCTACTGACCCAGCCCAAACCACTCAGCTCCTTTCACTATTTACACCTGGTGCCCCCAGGCTATTTACCATTCCTTAATTTCACCCAAATCTTCTCTCAGTCTTTTTGTATATAACTATCAGCCTCATCTCATCCTCATCAAATTCACAGATTCATTTAGAATCTAGCCAGCTTCTGTTGGTGATAGAAATAAACACTGCTCTTTGACTGAAAGGAGACTTAAATGGTCAAATTCTTTCAAGGCAGACCCCTTCCTGTACCCTTACATGTTGGGGTTCCCAGCACCCCAAACTGCAACATATTTGGTGGCCTTGTTTTGGGGAATTGCCTGAGCCCCTCAAGCCCTTTTCTACTTAAGACTGGAAGGTGTGTAAGCCTCTTCTCTCTCTATCCCTTTCTCACTCTGCAGTTGGGGTTTGTAAGTAAGATGGATTGTAGTGTGTGTAAAGTGGGTTTTTGTTATTTCTTAGAGTTCAGTTTTCCAGGATCTATAGTTATAACAATCTCTTGTTCCCAGGTATTAGATATGAATTCTCACAATTATGGTTCAAAATATGCGTTTGCAATATTATATAATGATAAATAATATAAACATTTGTGCTTAAATTGTAAACATCCACTGCGACTGCGCAGTGAGAAAGAGGGATGAAGTGATGTAAACTTGTGAGGCTATTGTTGGCAGGCAATATGTCTTATTTGTCTGTTGCCCTATAAAGCAGGTGGGCACTGGTCAGTGAATGGGGAACCCTTAGGGTTGAATGCACAAGTTAGAATGCTGTGTGTGCCTTGACTGGCTCCCATCAGACCTTGAGGGGATTGAGGGGAGTGTACAAGCTGTGCCTTCTTGATTGACCCCACTGAGATGTAGGGGTAGTTGTTCCCCATTCTTGCTGGCCCCTGTGAGAAAGGTGATTAGGGAATACTGTAGGAGTTGTTCTCCCATTATCAGCAACCCTCTTGTAAGAAGATTAGACTAGAATAAAGTTAAGATTATTAACCCCTTGGAAACTGTTTTATTGTCTTTCCTGTTTGACCAGATTGAGAGTGAGCCTGTGCTAGTAGCCTTCCTGTGTGCTAGTGGTATTTGTTTTACAGAGTTACTCTCCAGGCACTTGGGAAAGCTTGGAGGTGCTTTTCAAACCTGACATGCTCAGGCTCCATTCTGGTTAGATATGTTCAATTTTCTTGATTCACTAAGACACTAGGGAATTGGGAAAACTGCAGGGACTTTTTGGTTTCCTGAGGTTTACTCCCTCTACACCCCAGGATCCTCCTTCATAGAGGAACTCCCAGTCCCCACATCCATGATGGTCCAATCCTTTTCAATTCCCAAAATTTTGCCCTTGGGTTGTCTTTTAAAGAGTTGGAAAAAAGTTCAGTTTCTCTTGAGACATCAAAAACAAACAGCTTGTGTTCTTCTGCAATACAGCTTGGCCTCAGAATTACCTGGCAGACCAAGAAACATGGCCCATTTGGGATCTTTCCAATACAGTACTCTGTTACAGCTAGATTTATACTGCTATCAAGAAGGGAAATATATGGGAATTCTGTATATCCTTACCCTCATAATGCTCTCATAAGATCCCATTCTCCAAAAAAATTGTAAGATGCTCATATCTAGAGTCAACCCACAAAAGCAGAATGAGAATCAACTCCATATCTTAGATGGTCCCCTTCTTATGCCCCCCCCAGCTTCAGTCCCTAGATTATCTACACTGCTTTCTCTCCCCTTGACCCCTTATCTTCCCCTGCCCCCTTTTCCTTCCCTGTCCCTTCCCCTCCTCCTCCCATTTTCCCTACCCCTTCCTCTGCTTCCCATGTCCCTCCCCCAGGCCCCTCTCTGCTCACTTGCTCCCGTTCCTTCTTCCTCTGGCCCCCCCTTCTCATTTCCTACCTCTTATCCTTTCCCTCCTCCTCTGAACTCTTCCTTCTCTCTTTCCACCCCCTCTTGCAGCTCCTGTCCCTTACCCACCTCATCTTGATGCCCTTGCCCAGTCTCCCTTGCCCCACCATGGCTTTCACAGTGTTACTTCCTCCTCTGACCCCTCCCCCCTCCCCTGGTGCCAGCTGACTCCTATGAGAAACCTCACAGCTCCCAGCAACAGGATCCTTCCCCTGGCAGTTGTGCCCTTTAGCCTCTCCCTCACAAGAAGTGGGACTTCTGTAGCACAGGAGCTCAGCTCCTGGCAGATTCACACTGGATTCGGCCAGACTGAAGAAAGTGGAGTTATAGATAAGGAATTCATACCATTTTATTATTGTAGTGGCAGGTTGAGATAAGGAATAGGAGCATCCTCACTTTCATATAGGCCTATGAATGTACGGGGAAGATCTTTATATTTCATTAACACTTCACCACCACCATCACAAGCTCCACCATGCTAATGCTTCTTCTAGCCCCAGTACTGCCTCCCAGGACTGTGACCCAGATCAAAGCATGGCAAAGAAAGAGAATCCTACCTCAGTGCCAGCAAAGAGATCCCTGCAATTCTTCTCTGATCATCTATTTGATTCCCCCACCATCTGTGGGCTGAGAACTCTGGGAAGCAGACACTGCCACTGCCACCCTAGGCCTGGGGACAGACCATGCTCCTCTTTCACCCAGGTCCCACAGACTTTTCCTACTGACCTTCTTTGGTGTTTGTGGGTTGAGAAGTCTGGAAACTGCCACAGCTGCCAGTGATTCAGTGCCTTGAGACCTGCTCCAGGTTTGCTAGGGCCCAGTCTGTACCAGCATGGCCCATGTTGGACTGAGTTCTTCTCTCAGACTCATGCAACAGACCTCTTCTGTTAACCTTTTGGGTTGTCTTGGGCTGGAAATTTGTTTTATTCTGTCATTTTGTGGGTTCTGCTGCTCTAGAATTTGTTTGGAGTCATTTTTTACAGGTATTTGGAAGGGTTTGGGGGAGAGTTCAAGCAAGTCCCTGCTTTTATTCTTCCATCTTAAGAGTAAATGTTTTTACTGACTCAAGATACGCTTTCCATGTTCTACATGCCCATGGGGCAATCTGGAAAGAAAGGGGATATTTGACAGCAAAAAAATTCCCCTATCAAACATGCTCAGGAGATTTCACATCTCCTCCAAGCTGTTCAAAAGCTGTCCAAAATAGCTGTTATAGTTTGCAAAGGCCACCTGAAAGGGGAAATGGGTCAGGCCATGGAGATGCTGCAGCAAAGAATGCTACCTGCCAGCTAACTATTCTGGCTCCTTTACTCTCATGGCTCCCTGATTCCTTCACACCTTTCTACAGCCCCCAAGAGCAGGCCCTGGCTAAACAAAGCAGATACACTTTGTCCTGCTCTGGGTTGTTTCAGACACTTATAGGACAACTTCTTAACCCAGAGAAAAGCCAGGGGAAGTTTCTTTTTGGTTATACCAGGCCACATACCTGGGGAAGAATGCTGTCCAATCTCTGATAAAGCCTATTTTTACTGGATATAAGCTAGGAGAAACCATCCAACAAGTCAGTCAGGCCTGCCCAACTTGTACCCAGGTAAATCCTAAAGGGACAGTCAGACCTCCCCCTCTTTTAAAACCTGTTCAGAGGAGGGGTAGCTACCCAGGTGAAGACTGGCAGATAGACTTCACACATGTCCCCATCAGGGATCAAATTGCTTCTGTTTTTTGTTGACACCTTTACTAACTGGGTAGAGGCTTCTCTTTACAGAAGTGAAAAAGCTCAGGAGGCATCAAAGTTCCTATTAAAGGAAATTATACCTTGCTTTGGCTTGCCTAGCTCCTTACAGAGCAACAATGGCCAAGTTTTTATTTCACAGACAATTCAGGTTGTGGCAAAGACATTTAAAATCACTTACCACCTCCATTCAACTTGGAATCCAAAATATTCTGGTAAAGAAAATGAATCATACCCTCAAACTGATCCTTACTAAACTGTGCATAGAAACCTGACAAGATTGGATTAAGAATCTCCCAGTTGGGCTGCTCAGAGTCCACATTATGCCTCAGGAAAATATGAAGCCTAGCCCCTTTGAACTCTTACATTGGAGGCCATTCCTTATCTCTGACATCCTTGTAAACCCCTGTAGCATTTGATCACCCAATTTGTAACTCAGATAGGAGCAGTCAGAAATGCCCTAATAGAATATGCTAGTAAGCATCTTCCACAATTTCTTGGCAATGAAAAGGAGTGTCCTACTCCAGTATAACCTGGCGAGTAGGTTTATTGAAAGCCATGGAGAACCCAAAAGGGAGAACAATTGGATGTCAATTGGAAAAGACCATACCAAGTCATACTCACCCACCCCAACAGCAGTAAAACCTGAGGGCCTCCCAAGCTGTACTTAATTCTAGGATTAATCCAGTCTCACTTCTTGCTTCCCCAGAGACTCTGGAATATGCCTGTGCACCACTGGAGGACCTGAAGCTACTGTTTAGAAAGGCCCTACCACCCTCTGAGCAGACAGGTGGATAAAAAGAGGTAAAATTATCTGTGCCCTCCTCCTTTTACATTTTGGCCTTGCCGTTAGCCATACTTGATTTCCTCCAGAGAAATTGCCTTTTCTCTCGCTTTTGGAATCATTTTCCTCTGAGTTGACAATGATAACACTAATCCTTTTTTCTCTTCTTCCCTCATACCTCAAGTACATTTGGCCTTAGCAAGAGGGAGGATAACTCCTAGTTAAACGGGGAAACTCATTAGGTCAGGGATGGAGGGTGGGGAAGGAATCCAAGATTGTTGGGTATGCTACTCACAATGCTCATCTCCGACCACTCATCACCTTTGCAAAAGCCTCCCTTCCTAACATGACTTCCTCAGAAATTTTTGCTATCTGTTTTCTGCTGACCACTCCTCTATGGGCTACTCTCTCCATCTCAACACCTTGCTTCTCCACAGGGTAATATTCCCTTACCTGGAAGACAACTTCCACGGCCACTGGACAGGTTAATACTCCTATTGAGGGAGGTCTTGTAAAGGTTTCTGCTGGTTTTTTGACCTGTACTACCTGTGTGGATATGGCTAGTGATAAGTGTCTCTGGAACTTCACTTCAGCCAGCTATACCAATTGTACTGAGGAAGCACTTTCCACTTGTACCTCTGACTGCATCCTTCCCCCTCTTCTCCTGGTAGGTTCCCCCTTTTAAGAGCTCTTCTTGAGCTCTTATAGACACCCCTCTTACCTGAGAGCTTAATGTGCAGTCATTCTGATCTGCAACTATATGCAGAGCCTCTTATGAACTGCCCCCATCTGCACCCTCAAAGGCTATACCTGCCTTTGTGGGATCGGTGGACCAAGTGGCAAAGATTCTGAGGAAGAGGTGAAATGAAATGCCACCACATGGCAAGACCTCAGAACTACTGTCATGGCCACCCAATACTTAACACCTTCCAAGGACTTTGGGGTGTGCACCCTTAGATTTTTAAGACACTCCCTCCTTCCATTTTTAATGTCATACATCCCAGGAACTCCACCTTGAAAAGGGCAAAGCATAGATTTTATGTAAATGTCCTTTGGTTCCTTAAAAAGGGAGCAGAGTATCCCATGCCCTGGTATGGTCACCAACAACATACACTCATTCTCTCTAACCTCATAGAGACCGTTCATCAATTGGCAAATGAGACAGCTTATAGTCTCTGGGAAATTCAGCAATCTTTGGATTCCCTAGCAAAGGCAGTCCTAGATAACAGAATAGCCCTAGACTACCCACTTGCTTCTAGTGTACTCTAGCAAACACCTCTTGTTGTATATACATCAACAACTCTGGGCAAGTAGAGATCCATACTGAACACATTTTGGAAAAGGCTAGTTGGGTGCAAGAAATCCATGTTAACCTCAGTGCCCCCAAATCATCTTCTTCATGGAAATCCTGGCTCCTTTCTCTACTAGCCCCCATACTCATTCTCCTTCTGGTCATATTCATTTTATGCCTGTTTGGTCCTTGTTTGCATAACCTTCTTGCCAGTTTTGTCTCCAGGCTCCAGGCCATCCACTTCCAGATGATTGCCCAGACTGTATACCAACCTCTGATTGAGTCCAAGCTCTCTAACTGAGTCCAAGCTCTCTAACCCATTGGACTTGACATCAGACAGATTCCAAAGTCTGACCCCTTGAATGGGATCCAGCAAGGCAGGGTTTCAGAAACTGAAACTTTTGCTCCTTATCCCAAAAGATTTTTGGGTCCCATTTGTTTGAGGGGGGAATGATGGGGTAATGGGACCAGGATCCCTAAAAGGAAAAGACCATGTCTTTGAAAGCAGCCCAGTCCCTGAACTTTCCCACACAGTCCAGTCCCTAGTGTTTCTCCCAGCCCACCTAGATAGATAGTCCTTTCAATGGTCCTTTCACTTCTACCCAGCGCACTTAACTCCTTTCACTGTTTCCACCTGAACTTCCAGGCTATTTACCACTCCTTAATCCCATCCAAATCTTCTCTCAGTGATTTTGTATATCAGTCTCATCCTCATTAAATATGCAAATTCTCTTAGAATCTAGCCCTTCTGTTGGTGATACAAATAAATCCTGCTACTTTGACTGAAAGAAGGCTTGAGTGGTCAGATTCTTTCGAGACAGACACCCTTTTCTCTTACATTTTGGGGTTCTCAGCACCTCAAACCAACAGTAGCATAACATTCTTTAATGGTACAGCTTTTTTTTTATTAATACTGCATTCAAGTATTCTTGTTGAGAAAGTCAGAACTGAGCTAAATCTATGAAATGCAAATACAAGACCCAAAGAAAACCTAAAAAGACAAATTCATGTGAACAACTGGGAAAGACGAATTGTAGGAACAACATTCCTTTCCTTGATCTCTTTTTCTTTGAAGGAAGTGGTTGAGGTAGAGAAAGTATTAGAATAGGAAATTATGGAGGTGAAACTTCACTTAATCAAATCTGTAAGTGGGAATGGGATTAATTTATTGGTAAAACAAAGGAGTATGGCAAAATGGATTATCAAACAGCATCTAAACATATGTTGTTTACAATAAGTACACTTGAGACTCTCACAGTGTTAAGATGAGAGACTGGAGTACTTGTTCCTCAAATGAATACAGAAAAGCAGGGGTGGCAACAGATGTGGTTACAAAAGATAAACTGGAAAACTGCATTATGCTTAAAGGCATCTGAATTAGGCCTGAGGGTATCTAGGTGTTGGATTTCGTGAGAATGAGCACTATGGCAGCAATCTTTTATTATTACCTTATAAAGTTGCAACACCAAGAGGTATATGAAGCTAAAGCTGAGCTGAATGTGGCTCCCTGATGCCTCTTCTTCTTCATCAAGCCTACACTAAAGAGAGGATACCACTAAAAGAAATGACCTTTTCACTGTAATTATTTTTATTTCATTAAATGAGGAGAGTGAGGTCAGTTCTGCATTACTTATGTGATTGTCTAAATATTTAAGCAAGCATAAAACTACACATTATGGTCCTACATGTCTTCTTATCTACCCTTACCTTCCCCATGCTTATTTTGTTTATTTATTTATTTTGGAGGGGGGAAGGCAAGGCAATTGGGGTTAAGTGACTTGCCCAAGGTCACACAGCTAGTAAGTGTGTCAAGTGTCTGAGACTGGATTTGAACTCAGGTCCTCCTGACTCCAGAGCCCATGCTCTATTCACTGTGCCACCTAGCTGCTCCTCCCCATGTTTATTTTTGTAACCCCATTTTCCTACTTACACAGAAGAAAATTTCTACTACTCTGTCATCCTTGGGATACTTTCTCATTTAGTTTCTATTTACACAATCAGGATTTATTGGACATGTCAGAGCTCGGCCAAAGCCTAGCACAATGGCATCCCTTGATTCCGGCTTTAAGTGGTCAGATATTGCGTGATCTGACCATTGCTTGAGTCTGGTCACAGCTATAGTATCAAATTCTCCCCTTAAGAGGTAGTCATGGTGGCTAAAATTTCTACAGTTCATGACTTGAAAGAGAAACTTCCCAATGGAGCCCAACCAGTCTATGAGCCAGGACTCTTATCTGTGATATCTGGAGAAACCAGTGTCATGTGTCATCCAAGGGTATTGTCTGAAGGTGACTATCCTGTGTGTGTGTGTGTGTGTGTGTGTGTGTGTGTGTGTGTGTGTTTTCTTGGACTCAATTTCCGAGCTATTGCTAATAAATAAGCAACATGTCTTATTGATTAGGATTCAAATCCCTCCTTGAAAGGTAAATATTTGATCTAGCACCTACCAGTTCTGAGTGGTTACTTGTTTAGGTCACGTTGTTGATTTTGGCCTGAAGCTGACCCCTTGAATTTGTTCTAAAATTTACCATTTCCTCAATGGTGGCAGTTATACTGACAAAGACCTTGTCCAGCTCAACCATAGGTACTCATAGGCATAATCCTCTAACCACTCAAACAAGAAGCTATTGAATTCAATGAGTCCTACCTTCCAGATAACTGGGATCCAGCCTAGGATGAGACTTTATTCCTCAGGCTCTACAGAATCCTGATTTCTGTGTGATCTTTCTGGCCAACTGTCATTGTGACAACTGGAAGGAGCGGAGTAGAACCATATCCACCTGAATTATGTGCTATCTTCTTCCTTGTCTCCTTTGTTTTTATTAAATGTAATATAGTTCATGATTGTGTAATTGCATTCAAATTCCAGTTTGAACTATGTGACTGTCCTGAGTTAGGGTTGTGATCTATATTGATAGAGAATGTATCAACAAAAGTGAGAGCACTAGCTCAGCCTAGGGAGTATTGGATTTGATGTCAGGAAAACCTGAATTCAAATTCAATTTCAGACACTAGCTGTGTGACCCTGGCCAAGTCACCTAACTGTTGCCTACTTCAGTTTCCTCATTTATAAAATGGGTATAATGTTAGCACCTATCTCCCTGCGTTGTGATGAGGATACAATGAGTTTGATGTTTGTAAAGCTCTTTGCAAAACTTAAAGCACTTATAGTTATCCCTTCTCCAATGCAACTTTCCCCATCACAGTTTCAATACATTGTGGGTTGGCATAAGAAATTAAATGGGAATTTTGGGGGGGAGTTTTGTGGAAGCTACAAAAGTCAGGAAGGCCTGAATTCAAGTATGGCCTATGACACTTACTAGCTGTGTGACCCTGAGCAAGTCACTTAACCTCTGTTGCCTAATCCATCAGAGAAGGACAGCAGATGACACAGAAAAAGTTTAGAAACTCAGAAGTGCATAAAATATATGCATAGTATTGTATAATATCAACATATTTTATTTTTAATTTCATAATAATTCAGATTTTTTTTCTAGTATGAAGGGAGGGCCAAAAATTTTTACACAGATTTTCTAGATTGTGGGGGTGCCATGTCCCTAACCCCACAATGTGGGGTTACATAAAATATATTTTATCATAGATATTTTATGTATATTATATAAAATATTATAGCCACACACTAGCTATAATAATGATATTAATGTTAATTAATATTAATTAATAATACCAATATAATTATTAATGAATATACATTAATAATCAATATTAATAATATTGAAGCATTCTGGATGTCAGGTTAACATTTAGTTTCAATCCAAGTTCCAGAGTAGATACAACAATCTCCCAGTGAAAAGTTGAGGCCAACCAGGAGACGCAGATACAGTGCCAGTTTCCAAAGTTTGATATTTTCCAAGTAAATCTGGTCAAGGACTGCATGAATCTCCCCTCCCTTCTAGTAGCTTGTTTGAATGGATAGGCATATTCGGTTTATCATCAGATTAGTCTTTGTAATTAATGTACTATGTGTCCAGTCTTAAATTCCGTGGTGAACATAGAGGAAGAGGAAAATGTGGCTCCTGTTTGGTATCTGTTGCTTTCCTCAAATCCCTACTTTGTGTCCCTTGACATCACCCAGAAGCCGTGCTAAAATGATCCCAGTAACTGCTGTTTCCTAGATCTAGGAGTTGCAGAACCTTGGCTCAGGGCAGCTAGGCGATGTAGAGGATACCAAGCCCAGCTTGGAGTCATAAAGACCTGAATTCAAATTTGGCCTAAGACCCTAGCTGTGTGACCCTGAGCAAATCACTTAACCTATGTTTGCTTCAATTTCCTCATCTGTATAATGGGACCAATAACGACATCTACCTCCCAGGGTTGTCATAAAGATCAGATAACTGTAAAGTGCTCAGCACAGTGCCTGGTATAATAGTCATTGTATGGACATTGTTGTTAATATTATTACTCTTACTACATGTATGATTCAGAGACCTGAAAACTAAAAGCAGAGAAAGATTTACAGGCAATGAGGTGTGAAGACATAAGATTGAATTCCAAATCCCCTCAACAGTTCCCCCCCCCGCCCCAGCCCCTTCCTTCGATCTGTCTGATGGAGCAAGGCATCTTTGTTTATTTGCCATTTCCTTTTTGGTAGCAATGTATTCTGGTTCATTGGAAATTATCTTTCCATCCCTGGCTGTCTACTTAAGAAAGAAAATCTGTCAAATGTCTTGTTGAACTTGGCTGGGTAGATGCTCTTGCAGGATTCTTTAAATGTCTGTATAGTGCGTGGTTAGAACATTTGTCACTTTAAATATCATTGATTCCTTTTTCTTTCATGTTATCGTCTTGGGATGTCATTGGCTTGGTGTGAGGTTCCCCCCCCCCTTTTTGATGAATTATAGTCCACATCACTTAAGTGACCTGAATGGTAGAACATATGTGTGGCAGCACTATGGTATATCTTGGGCATCCTGTGAGGGTCATTTTGAGAAGTAGAAATAATTATAATAATTATGCTTTATAGGTCCCAGATAGAGTGGTCAGATCAAATTAATTATGGGTTGGCTGGGCTTCTTGTTAACGAAGCATGTTATCACCAACCACCAGAGCTTTTAGTAGAAAAATGCTTTTCAAAGCCAAGGCAGAATCTTGTTGTTGCTCTTGAGTCTAACTGGCTTTTACTGTCTGTCACTCCTAACTAGTATTGTGACTAAAACCACAAGCAAAACTTTAATGGAGCCTTCTCCCTCACAGGAAAGAGCTGGGAAGAGACTTTCCATCTAGAGAATCATCCCAGGGAAAGCTTCTCACCCTATTCAGACTTGAAGAATAGATCTTGAGGGGCTTTTGACTATCTCAAGTTCAAGGCGTTGATGAATTCCCACTGATGCATTGCCTTCAGCATTCAACTATAACTTACAATGAGTTTAAAGCTAAGGCATTTGATGAAATTAGTATGAGAAGAATGAGTGAATGATAAAGCATTCATTAAGCGTGTATTATGTGCAAGCACTGTGCTAAACGCTAGGGTGTTATATATATGTATATATATATGTATACATATGTATGAATATACATAAATATATGTATATACACAAATATATACATATATACACACATGCATATATATGTGTATATATACACATGTGTATGCACATATGTGTATTTGTGAGTGTGTGTGTGTGTGTATCCATATATAAGCTAGGTGGCACCATGGTGTAATGGGAATGTGAATTTGAAGATCTTCCTTGCCCCTTAATAAGCCTAAAGGAATTTGAAGACCTTCCCTGCTTTGAAAATAAACTTTGCCCCCTAATAGGCTGAATGTAATCACATGGAGCCTGTGGTGGGAGGAGTTTGCTGAAGGGTGGAGTAGAGCCCACAGGAAGCTGGAAGTCAGAGTTTGCTAGATGGTTGGGAGGAGAGTTTATTTCTGAGGGAGACAGATAAGCTTGTGAATAAACGTTAGTCAAATATTGGTTTGTGGGAAGGCTAAAGGATGCTGTGGCTCTCTATGCTGTTGTGGCTTATTAACTTCCTTGCTACTATGATGGAATTGGCTTACTGGTTTTGGAATTTGGTTTTCTGGTGTCTGAATAAATGTTTTGCTTCTATCTTCTCTATGAAGTCTGTTATATTTTATGATTGAGCACCGCACAGTTATATTTATAGTAATTGTGGGCACTGTGAATATTGGATTGGTGCTACACATGGTTAGAATGTCAGGCCTGGAGTCAGGAAGACCTGAGTCCATGTATGGCCTATGACACTTACTAGCTGTGTGACCCTGAGCAAGTTACTTAACCTCTGTTGACTAATTGATTGGAGAAGGAAATGGCAAACCACTCCAGTTTCTTTGCCAAGAAAACTTTATATGAGGTCACTATGAGACAGATATGACTTAATGACTGAATCACAAAATAAGACAGTTTCTTCCTTCAAGGAGTTTTCCTATCTATCTGTCTGTCTGTCTATCTATTTATCTATCTATCCGTCTGTCTATCTGTCTGTATCTGTCTGTCTCTGTCTGTCTCTCTGTCTGTCTGTCTATCTATCTGACTGTCTGACTGTCTGTCTGTCTATCTATCTGTCTGTATGCATGCATGTATGTGTGTATATGCATATGTCTGGGCATGGATGCATATGTGCACATATGTTGTTCAGTCATTTCAGTTGCCTCTAACTCTTCATGACCCCATTTGGGATTTTCTTGGGAAAAATACTGGGGGTAGTTCCTCATTTTCTTCTCCAGATCATTTTACAGATGAGGAAACTGAGTTAAAAAGAGTGAAGTGACTTGCCCAGGATCACACAGCTGTTAGGGTCTGAGGTTGCTTTTGAGCTCAGATCTTCCTGACTACAAGCCCAGTGCTCCATCCACCGTGCCACATAGCTATCCCCAAGGATCCCTTGCCTCCGTTAATCCTCAGTTCAAATCTTACTTTCTCTAAGAAGTCTTTACTGGTCTTCCTTAATCTCAGTGCCTTGTCTCTGAGATTGCCTCAATCTGTCCTGTCTATGTCCTGTTTCTATGTAGTTGTTTGCATGTTTTCTCCCTTATTAGACTGTGAGCTTCTTGAGAGCAAAGCCTTTTTTATTTTTTTTTTGGCTTTTCTTCATATTTCCAGATCTTGTTACAGCACCTGGCACATAACTAGTGCTTAGTAAATACTAATTGACTGAATAATCCCCATAACTTTTCTTTGTGGTGCCCTCATGCAGCTTCACCCGGCAGGTTGCTCGACTGGGCTTCTCGCTTCCCATTTTCTGCCAGTTCACCTTGACACTGACTCCTCACAGAGTCTGTGTGCTCTGCCATGCCAGTTATTCTGTTGAGGATACATTTCTGATGGCAGCAGAGAGTAAAGAGAAATCCTCTCCCCATACTGGGAACATGCAGGGAAAAGACAAAGAGAGATTCCCTTTCAAGACCTGGCTCCTTCCCCTACAGCTGGCTCATTTCTCAGCTGTCAGAAATGACTGCTTGTCTACTGCCATGGGTGATACCTGATAAGTATGCAGAACTGGTTAGCTTACTTTTTAAAGGCCACTACCTGTTAGCCAATGACTTGCTGCCTTATAATTCCACCAAGCTGATAGAACTTTTTCATACACACAAAAGGAACCATAATGTGTAAGCACTTCTTTACACTTCCTTTACAATCTTTGAATAGGCCACTCAGAGTGTTAGCCACTCAATGTCTCAAATCTTTTAAAAAAGTTTGAAAAATGATAGACTCAAAATATGAAAGGGTAAGCCTATTACAAGGTGCTATTGTGACTACTCCAGATCTGAAAGGGCCAAAACCTTAACAATTTTTCTCCCTGAACGTTACACTTAGCAATTTCATCAAGTGGCCTGGAGGGACTCAATTGATCAGGAATTCCCTGATCGTCACCCTCTCCTGCCTCTAGTAGATTTGAAAGGACTTTAGAGAATCTATTTTCAATAGAGGCCTGGGGGTGGCGAGGTGGCACAGTGAATAGAACACTGGCCCTGGAGTCAGGAGGACCTGAGTTCAAATTTGGCCTCAGACACTTAACACTAGCCATGTGACCTTGGGCAAGACACTTAACCCCAATTGCCCACCTGCCCCCCTCCAAAAAGCAAAAAATAAAAAATAAAAAAAAATACAGGCCTCTCTGCAATAAAGTATGCCTCAGCCCTGGGTTGATGGCTTTATGCTACTACCCTGCATCAATCATGAAACTTCTGTTGCATGATGGTTCTTAGGGAAGGAAAGATAGGAATTCTGGTAGAGAATTGAACTTAAGAGGTAATATAGTGTAGGGGAAGAGCTTAGCTGTCTCCTCACAAAGTCACTTTTCTCCAATTATCTCCACCCTGTTAGAAATGTGGAATTCCCCCCTTCCACCCCCTGATTGCTGAGCTCTGATAGGTGACCTATTGCCTTTCTTGGTCTGGGCCCAAACCTCCTGCCTCTTTCAGGCTGTCACCTCGCCATGCTGTTTCCTCTATCCACTCCCCCGCCCCCCCTTTCAGCACTCTTTTAAACGTCATTTCCTCCCATTAGAATGTATGCGTTTGAGGGCAGGGAATGTCTTGCATGTATTTGCATCCCCAGCACTTAGCACAGTTCTTGGCACATAGTAAATGCTTAAATGCTGTCTGTCTTTCTCTCTCCCTCCTGCCTCTTTCCTCCCTTCCTCCTTCCCTCCCTCCCTCCCTTCCTTTCTTCCTTCCATCCATTCTATCATCTATTCTATCTATTGTCTGTCTATCATCTATCTGTCTGTCTATTATCATCTGGCTTTTGAGTTAGTTATTTAATCTATCTCGAGCCTCAGTTTTCTCATTTTAAAATGGGAACAATACTTATTTTACTTGCTTTTCAGGAGCAAATGAGCTAATCCATGTGAAATGCTTCTAAAAGTACAAATGCACATATGATATCAAGGCCTTGGAATATTAAAAGCAGTATACATCTGCAAGGTAGAAATTCAGTCATAGGCCATTAGATCTGGAAGGGACTTCAATGACCTTTCCAGTCCTGTCTAACACTCTGATCCCATCATATTGTGTGCCTTTCTTGAGATGGTGAGAGTAGCAGTAATCTCGTAGTCTGGTAGCTCTGTCTGATAGTTGCCTGGGGGATTTTTCTGCCTGGCTTTTGGGGAGGTCATCTTTTCCTTATTGTTCCTCGAAGTGATGATAGCTATGAGAAGCCTCATATAACTACTTAGGCCTGATCTTCCAATTCTGAGATGTTAGGATGGAAGTGTCATTGGCTTAAGAGGTAGCTGCAATGTTTCCATAGTTCTCTCTAGGCCTCAAGGGAATGAGGCAAGGCCTGGCTTCCTATGATCCATTCCCTTGAATTTTTCAGTGACTCTGGAGTCCATCTTGTACACAAGGCCAAGATTTACTGGTTAGGGATCTAAAGGAGGTGAGAAACAGCTAGGTGCCTACTGTATTTCAAGTGCTAAAACAGTCAGAGTTACTGGGAAAGAAAGTTTAAAGCTAAGCTTAAAAGGAAAAAAAATATCCCTGGGGGTTGCTGGTTCAGGCAACAAATGATCTCAGAAAGCAGCTCTGGAGCTAAGGAGAATGATATCTGGAGGCTTCTAAACTGGAGTCAGCAATGAGAACCCTTGAGGCACAGATGGTGGTGATATATCTGAGATCAATAGGAAAGGGAATGGCTCTGATATAAATCGGAGCTCTGATGCTAGAGTTGATGTATTTCTTAAAAGGAAGGAAAGGAAGGAGGCGACATAGACAGGACTATGAGAAAGAGGTACAGTCAAGGAAGAGACTGGAAGAACTCAGACTGAAATAAGAAGGGATTGATTGGGGCAAATAGGTGGCACAGTGAATAGAGCACCAGCCCTGGAATCAAGAGGACCTGAGTTCAAATCTGACCTCAGACACTTAACACTTACTAGCTGTGTGACCTTGGGCAAGTCACTTAACCCCAATTGCCCTGCCTCCCCCTTCAAAAAAATGTAATTAAAAATGATTTTTAGGGGCAGGTAGGTGGTGCAGTGAATAGAGCACCAGCCTTGGAGTCAAGAGGACCTGAGTTCAAATTTGACCTCAGACACAACACAAAACTAGCTGTGTGACCTTGGACAAGTCACTTAATCCTGTTTGCCTCAGTTTCCTTATCTGTAAAATGATTTGGAGGAGGAAATAGCAAGCCACTCCAGTATCTTTGCCAAGAAAACCCCATATAGGGTCACAAAAAATTAGATACTACTCAACAATGTTAAACATCTAAAATGACTATTCTTCTTGTGAGACTCTCTCTGTCATACACTTAACAGTCAACTCTGTGTCTGCCTGGCATAAGGGTACAGCTGATGGTCTGTATTAACTTACTGGTGAGCCAGTTGACTTTCATTTATATTAAAGTCTCTCTGTATCTTCCTTAAGAAGAAGGAGGAGCGGGAAACACTACATATCATCGTAGTGTTTTTATTTTAATTTTTCTTGATCCAACCAACTCACTGGTCTACCTCAAGTTAGTCACTTGTAGGACAGACCATGTCATATGCTGATAAGTTTCCATGGAGATTGTAGCACCCATTCCATGGGGCAGTATTCATCTTTAGTGGAAAGAGTTCTGGTACAAGGACTAGAAAGACTGACTTTTAGTTCTAGTTCAGTGGGATGCTGGGCAAAATATTTTGCTTTCTGCATACAGGTATAGTTTAGATGTATTGTGGGTTTGGTTCCCAACCACCACAACAAAGTGAATATTGCAATGTCAACATGGCTTCCTAAGCTCAATTCCTGGCCATTCATTAAACACGCTATGAAGTTGGTAGAGATTTCTCATTATACCTTTAGTCACTGTCAGAAGTTTCTGTCTCAGAGTGATGATAAAAGTCCACCATCCTGGGGACTCCTGCTTCAACTTTGTCCCTTTGATTGATCTGTGCTGTGTTGGACATTTGGGTAAAATCTTGTAAAGATCATGAAAGAGATACTCTAGATGATAGTTACTGGTTAATTTTGTTTTGAAATTATCACCTACCCTGTGGTAGTTTTTCTAAATCACAAGGAAAAAAACAAACAAACAGAAAGAGGAATATTATTTTAAAAAAACTGGCAAGAGAAAATATGTTTCTGTAATTTATTATTTATAATACACACTGGGCTGGTGGTGCATTGAAGGACATAAAAGTGCCTACACCCCAGCTGTTGAGATTTCAAGCTGAGTCCAATTTGCTAATGGTGATAGCATCCAAAGGTGAAAACAAACCAGCGGGGCAGGTAAGGAAGAGATACATCCCCTGTAATGCCAGGCAGTGAAGTTGAGCTTGAAGCAACTGGCCATTCCTTGATGACCCAGGCAAGTCCTAATTCCCTTCACTGACTCCTTTTGCACTTATCGTTGATACAGTATGATTATCATCTTATTTGTGGTCATGTGCTATTTGTTCCTCACCCTTTTACCTCTTTGAATTGTTTTCCTCTGTGCTTGAGATGATTCACACACACACGCGCACACACACACACACACACACACACGCTGACAGAACAATTTTCCTGGCATGAACAGGGTTTTAGCCACTCCTTTTCATCTGGGGCCCCCATGACACTCTCCCTCTCCCTCTCTCTCTCTCTCTCTCTCTCTCTCTCTCTCTCTCTCTCTCTCCCCTTTTCTCTCTCTCTCTCTCTCTCTCTCTCAGGCAGAAGTCTTGCAGAAGATAAAAGAACTCTCCCTATACTTTGTGTATACTTTCTTTTTGTCTTCCTTCCTGTAGTTTTGGATAGAATTTTTTTTTCTAAAATAGCAGTAATAGAGGGAGAGGAAGTTGCTTGAGGTTCCATGTATAGTGGTGGAAGGCAGAAGTGTGTTGTTTTTTTTTTTTACAGAAATTTATTTCTTTTATGTTTAATTTATGAAATAGAACATTTTCATAACATAGTAGAATAATAAAAAAGTGATTCCACATGAAACTGCCAATCTGTTTTGTATAATCTGCTTTTCCTTTTAAATATATAATAAATACATCATGTAAATTTCCTTTTTTTTCTTCCCTCCCCTCCCCCTAGAAATGACTATCATTAGACACAAATACATATGTGTAAAATCATTCTATACATACTTCTATTTATCAGTTCATGCTCTGGATGCAGATGGCATCTTCCTTCATATGTCCTTTGTAGTTAATTTGGGTATTTGGAATAGTCAAAATTACTTAATCTCTCAAAGTTGTTTTAAAAATATTATTGTTGTTACTGTATACAATGTTCTCTTGGTTCTGTTCATTTCTCTCTTCATTATTTTATGAAAGTATATCCATGTTTTTCTAAAATCAACAAGTTCATAATTTCTTGTAGCACAGTAGTATTCCATCACAATCATATACCACAACTTGTTCAGTCATTCCCTAATTGATGGGCATTCTTGTAATTTCCAGTTTTTTGCTAATACAAAGAGAGCTTACTCAAAATATTTTAGAACACATAGGTTCTTTTACTTTTACCCCCTAATCATCTTTGGCAATAGACCTAGTAGTGATAGACAGTTTAATAACTCTTTGAAGGATGTTTCTAA
This sequence comes from Pseudochirops cupreus, assembly GCA_028627135.1. Taxonomy (NCBI): domain Eukaryota; kingdom Metazoa; phylum Chordata; class Mammalia; order Diprotodontia; family Pseudocheiridae; genus Pseudochirops; species Pseudochirops cupreus. The sequence continues at coordinate 260,493,703 of CM053583.1, forward strand.
TGTTAGAAGCTCAATCTCCCATTCTTGTGTGTTTTACCTAATATTATGAGATAAGAATCATTTTCGTCAGCCAGACTAAAGTAGGTTTTAATTTTTATTAATTAATTAAATAATTTTTAGTTTTCAACATTCATTTCCACAAGATTTTGAGTTCCAAATTTTCTCCCCATCTCTCCCCACCTCCCACCCCAAGATGGCATGCATTCTGATTACTCCTTCCCCCAGTCTGCCCTCCCTTCTATCACCCACTCCCCCTTATCACCTTCCCCCTTATTTTCTTGTAGGGCAAGATAGATTTCTATACCCCATTGCCTGTAAACCTTATTTCATAGTTGCATATAAAAACAATTTTTAACATTTGTTTTTAAAACTTCGAGTTCCAAATTCTCTCCCTTCTTCCCTCCCCACCCACCCTCATTGAGAAGGCAAGCAATTCAATATGGGTTATACATGTGTTATTATGCAAAACACTTCCATAATAGTCATGTTGTGAAAGACTAACTATATTTCCCTCCATCCTGTACCACTCCTCACTTAATTCTATTTTCTCCTTTGACACTGCCCCTCCTCAAAAGTGTTTGCTTCTTAATACCTCCTCCACCAATCAGCCCTCCTTTCTATTATCCTCCCCTGCTCTTATCCCCTTCCCCCTTACTTTCCTATAGGGTAAGATATCCAGTTGAGTGTGTATGTTATTCCCTCCTTAAGCCAAATCTGATGAGGGTAAGGTTCACTCATTCCCTCTCATCAACCCCCCCCTTTTCCCTCCATTGTGAAACCTTTTTCTTGCCTCTTTTATGTGAGATAATTTACCCCATCCTATGTCTCCCTTTCTCCTCCCAATATATTCCTGTCTTACTTCTTAATTTTATTTTTTAGTTATCATGCCTTCATATTCAACTCTCCCTGTGCCCTCTATCTATCATCTACCTATCTATCTATCTGTCTATCATCTATCTATCTATCTATCTATCTATCTAATATATTTATATCTATATTTCCTCCAACTACCCTAATACTGAGAAAAGTCTCATGAGTTACAAATATCATTTTTCCATGTAGGAATGTAAACAGTTCAACTTTAAGTCACTTATGATTTCTCTTTCCTGTTTAGCTTTTCATACTTGATTCTTGTATTTGAATAGTTTATTTAGAGTCATTTTTTTTACAGGTATTTAGAGGGGTTTGGGGGAGAACTCAAGCAACTCCCTGCTCTTACTCTGCCATCTTGACTCCATTTCCTAATGTAGTTTTTAGAAAGGAGTATTTCATAAGGTAGTATGGTAAGAATAGTGGGTACAAAACATTCTCCTTGAAGTCTATGAAACACTCTCCCACTAGTATATATAAAGTCCAGGCAAAAGTGAACTGCTTAGAGAGCACATATGGTGAAGGCATAATTCAGAGCTTCTGGTTGCTGGAAGTCCTTTTATTCCCTCTGTGGGGTTTGCTCAAAGAGCTCCTCTTAGACATGATCTATTTTCTCTGTGGACTCCTTATAATTCTGTGACTCAGCTTCCATTCTGCCCTTGGCTCCCAAAGACATACGTATTCCATATGGAATGGAGTGCCTCACTCCTAATTGTACTCTAAGCTTACATCAATTCTTTGAATGGGCATTTAGTATTCCATGTTAATAAATAACTTTGCCTATTGTAATCATGTCTATTGGCTAATTGTTAATAGGAGGCACACTGGTGGGGGTTCTTGAGCATAGTTTTAGAGGAGTATACCAACATGGTACTCTTTAATCCTGAGAATAGTCAGTCCTTTGGGGACCCAACCTGCAAACCTGAGAGTACAAGTTAGAATAGCAGCTCAGAGGGGATGCAGCATAAGGATGTTATGATAGAATTGAGCAGGTAAGAATAGTGTAATTACATTGGTTGCATTGGAGCTATATATGACAAAAGTATTTTTTTTTAATATCAGGCTGGGTTCTGGTGACTTCAGAATCTTCATGCAAATTATGATTCATAGTAGTCTTCTATCAGTACTTCTAAAATTCTGACTGGAGAATAGACAACTATGGGTCCCCTTCCTAAAATTCCATTCTTTTGTTGAACCCAATTCTCATTGTAAGCAGTTAATGCAGTAACTTGGATTAGGGTCTTAGAGTCAAGAACACAAATGCCGTGCCCCAGAGTGGAGGCAGAAATAAAAAATTGAGAATAAATTGTTGGTCTAGCGTCAGGAACTCAGAGAACAGATAAGGCATATAGGCACCAAACAGGGAATACAAGTCAGATTGCAAGACCAAGGTGACAAATATGGAGTTTGTACTCCTAGGATAAGTAGACAGAAGATTAGACTGAGAGGTTCCTAACCACCTATTCTTGGCAGTGTTATTTTGATCATAAAACTGGGAGGTGAAGAAAGGAAACCCTAAAGCTTCCAGTAGGTGCTGAATATTCTACATGCTGAAATCTCTTGGGTTGGCAAGACTTCTGGGATCTTTTTCTTTAGTGAGATAGTTATTCAATGGGAAATATCACAATATGGTTCATAGAGGAATTTTTAGCTGAGAGTGGAACATACCAAGAGAGTATATGTTAAACTACCAAGTGTGCAGACAATCTGGAGAATCGCTAGCTAGCTCAACAACATATAAATCTTCCAATAATGACTCCTATATTATAAAAATACCACTAAGCAGTAATCCTAAACATATAAATCACATTTATTTCTATAAACAGGATTGCAATTAGTACAATCAATACTTGTCCTAAGCTCAGTAGAGCTTGTCCAGATGTGAGAGCATGTATACTTCTATATTTGTGGGGGGGGAGGGGGAGGAGGAGACAGAGAAAGAGAGAAGGGGTGAGTGAAGGAGGAGAAAGGGTACAGAGACAGAGATGGGGAGGGAAAGAGAGATAGAAAGAGAGAGAGTAATAGTCAGAGAGAGAGACAGAGAGAAACAGAGACAGAAAGAGACAAAGGTAGAGAGAAACAGAAATCCAGAGAGGCACAGACAAAAACAGAATTATAAAGAGAGAGAGAGAGAGAGAGAAACTGAGACAGGAAGATACAGAGACACAGATTAAGAGATATATGGATAGATAGATAGACAGACAGAGACAGAGACAGAGGGAGACAAGCTACAAAGTCAGACCTTTGCTTCTCTTTCATGATTACCTGAAAAAGACTTGGGCACAACCCATATTCTGTTCTCTTCACTAGTCACTGGAGAAGACAGAAGTGTACTCAGGCTTCTTGTGTTCCTTGGGGACAGTTAGAAAAGAGAGAAACAGAAAAGTGTGGTTCAAGAACCAAGCTCCAGATATCCTGCCTACTATTTAAGGTCGAACTCAGTTGTATGGTCAATCACATGTCAGTTCCTCAGATCTCTTTCATAGGATGAGACAATTCCTATTTAAATTAAAAGCACTGGAATTAGTCAGTTTGAAGTCTGACCCCTGTTGAGTGAGCAGTCACCTTCTTAATACAGTTTACATGACATTTCAGGAGCCATATCTTTAGATTAAGAGGGTTTTACCATATATAAGTGTGTGTGTGTGTGTGTGTGTGTGTGTGTGTGTGTGTGTGTGTGTGATAGAAAGCTGCCTCCTTAGTCCCTATTGGGAAGGATTCCTGTATAGTAAGATCTAAGAGGAAGGAGGGACAGATAATCCTACCAACCTTGTCTCTATTCAAACAATTGTAAGGTTTCAGGGGCTAAATATGGTCGTACCAAGGAAGGTGGAATTGAGGACACACCTTCGAGGTACAGGTGGTTTTCTTGTAACAGTGGAAAGAGTACTAGCTCTAGAGTCAGAGAACCTGGGTTTAAATCTACTTTTGACAATTATTACTTGATCTTCAGTTTTCTTGTCCATAAAATTGGGTCATAGTCTCTGAAGGTTCCATGAGCCTATTTATCAGTTATTAACCATATCACTGACAAGTACAGTGGGAAGCTGGGGACACATCACAATATTACTCTCCCACCCCCATCAATGGGTTAATGATACAAATCATAATTTTACCAGGTATGGGAGAAGCTTAGAAGTCTGACCTAGACTTGTAGGTTCATCTCTATTCTTCCTGCCAGTCTGCTGGAAGAAATACGATTTTAAGAGTAAATTCTTGGAACCCTTGTGAGAAAGTTAGCACAAATCCTTTGATTCTTTGCTACTTGAGAACCAGTGGTGTCCTCCTTTGTCTTGCTCCCAGTTCAATCCCAATGTACTGTTTAGTGACTGGTTGTTCTGATCCTTGGCATATTGAAAGATGGAACTTTGGTGAGCTGGTTAATTGGAGTGTAAGCTTCTTGAGGGAGGTGCTTTGGCTGCTATTCTGGAGCAATTTCTTATGCTTTTCTCACATCAAACAAACACTCTGTGCCTAGGTTTGGAAGTATACATTGAAGGAGCTAGATTCTCAACATTAATAAAATACCTTGTCTGTCCAATATTTGGAGCTCAGGCAGGCAAGTGCCAGGAGAATCTTTTAGGCACTGCACCAGGAATGCCCTAAGAAGCTTATGGTAACTTGGAAGACTGAACTGTTCATCTAAGGGGTAAACATTCCACTATTATAGTTGTTCAGTCATTTTTAGTCATGTCTAACACTTCATGATCCCTTTTGGGGCTCTCTTGGCAAGGATACTGGAGTGGTTTTTCATGCCCTTAATTTTACAAATGAGGAAACTGAGGCAGATGGGGTGAAGAGACTTCAATATTCTATTGGGGATAGGCATAAGTCATTGCCTGAATGTAACCACAGACTGTGATATGTGTGCAAAGTTTGAATAGACAACTATCTAGGTGATTTGAGGGGCCTTAACTTGTCACTGTTCCATCCTTTCTCCCATTTCAGCTCTGCCTTGGTGCTCAGGATCCCAAGATAAACTCACCTCCATGGGTGAAGTCATTAAAACTCCCATGAAAAGACAAAGGAAGGTTAACATATGAAGTCATTGACTCATTTCCCAAATTAGGGGTCTTTTCCCATGCAGAGAAGATACAACTAGGAGACTTAATGGGCAGATATAGATTTTGAATGGAGAAGGAAGGAAAACTTGGGATATTATAGACTGTTGTAAGTGCAGATCAAAAAACCTATGCCAGCAGGCCATCCTGAATGTGCTACAGTGCTTGCTAATACAGCTCCCTGGCCCAGTGGAGAGCCTCTGATACTCATGAGGTGGCATAAGAAGACAAACTGAATGCTTTATAAGTATAATGATCAACTATAACCTAGAAATAGAGGAAATACACACCTCTTTCTCTTTTTTGCAGAAGCACAGGACTATAGGTGTGGGGCACTGCATCTACTGTCAGACTTAGTTGCTATGTTGGTCAGTTTTGTTGAACTACCATCTCCCTCCCCCCCTTCTCTTTTTATTCTAAGAAAATGACCAAAATGGAAATCAAAATGGTGATCTGATACTAGTTATTAAATATTTGAGCCTCAGTTTCCTCATCTATAAAATGGGGATACTAGTTTCTACCCTACCTACTTTACAGCGTAGTTGAGAGGAGCAAACATATAAGGGCAATATGAGGGGCACAAAGGAGAGATTTTGCTTACTTGGAGACTTTACAAGGATAAGCCCTTGGGAGAGCTCAGTGTATAACATGTCGTTGCTAATTTGTGTCTGACTCTTTTTGACCCCATTTGGGATTTTCTTGGCAAAGATACTGGAGTGGTTTGCCATTTCCTTCTCCAGCTCATTTTACAAATGAGGATACTGAGGCAAACAGGGTGTAGTGACTTGCCCAGGCTGAAACAGCTAGTCAATCTGAGGCCATATTTGAATTCAGGAAGATGAGTCTTCCCGAATCCAGGTTTGGAGCTCTATTTGCTGTGCCACCTAGCTGCCACTATGGGATATGCATGACCCATTTAGGATTGTTAGGCTTTTGTTTGAATACTGAACATATTCTGAACTTCCTTCTTTCCTTCCTTCCTTCCTTCTTCCTCCTCCCCTGTCCACATGGGGAGTCATATCCTTATATGTAGGTACTCTTTCTAAAGAAATATAAATTTTAACTGCTTAAAACTTGCCAGATATTTTGGGACTTGGGAGGTAGTTTTTTTATTCCCTACTTATTTATTCTATCATTTTAAAAAACTGGGACAATTAACTCTTTGGTCTTATGTGGTTTTCATTTATGATTTCTTGAAATAAAGCTCTGAAAAACCAGACTTTGATAAAGCCCATTGGGATTCAAATGGAGTTACCTGACTATGCCTTTATTTTTTTTTCTTTTTTTTTTTTAAATTTATTTTATTAAATTTTTTTGAGTTACATATTTT
>CM053583.1:260500463-260511287 GCA_028627135.1 Pseudochirops cupreus
TTTTTTTTTTTAAATCTCTGTGGGGCTTTGCTTGCAGAAGGGAAAGCTCTGTCCCAAATCGCTGGGGTCCTCCCGGCTGCCGGAGCTCTCAGGAAGGTGCTGGGTCCCTTTCCTACTTACTTCCGGCTGACTGGATAATGAAGACTCCAGGAACGAGGCCCAAGACCGCGATCCGGATCCAGACCACTCAACGCGAGAGCACTCGGCCTCTGAACAATTGCTTAGTCCCCCTGCTGTCTGCAGGCCATGGGCGTGAAGCTGCAACGCAGAGGTGGGTGCAAAACCCCCGCCTTTCGCTTTCCCGCCCTGGAGGCCTTTCGGCCAGACTGCTTTTTTCCCCTGATTTCGGAAGCTCCACTGACTTAGTTCTGAATGCTGCTTGCAGCTGCTGCTAATCCGAGGCTCCTCTGCTCCTCCTGTCCAGCCGCCCCCGGGGCTTAGCCAGGGCTTCAGGCCAGGCTGGTTTCGGTTCGCAGTGCTGATATGGTTCCTTGTAGCCGAGCTGACTTTAGTGGAAGGTATATTTGTGTGCGTTTTGGAGTTCTAGGATTAGTTTAGAGTCATATTTTATGGGTATTTTGGGGTGGCTATGTGAGAGCTGCGATATGTTGCTGCTGCTACGCCACCATCTTGGCTCCACCTATTTTATTTTTAACTTGCATCTTAGTTTGAAAACAAAAAATCTCATTTGTATAATAAAGAGAAAACAAGAGGCTAGTGGTTTTATGAAAAAGAATAATGTGTGGGATTTTTTGTTTGTTGGTTTGCAGTCATTGTCTTCTCTGATACACACAACAACAGCATCCTTATTTGAGATTCTTGTCCAACCTTTTTATTTTAATAAACTTTCATGTGACTGAAACTCTCTTCAGTTAATTTGGATTGTAACCTGGTGACTTGATATGAGTTGAGAATCTTACTGTTGTTCCTGCTCTGTGTGTGTGTGTGTGTGTGTGTGTGTGCGCGCACGCACGCGTGCCTATCTGCCTGCCTCCTTTGTCCAACTGCCGATAACTGAGTAGTAATGAGCAATAGATTACCTTTCTCAGAATCATTACAGGGTTTGAGGAGAGTGACATTGGCTTCCTGGCTCAATGCCAAAAACATCTATGTTTTATTAGGAGCTTACTTGAAGTAGGGTCATACTGGGTTTCACAGTGGAAAAGTCTGCTTGCTTATCAGGAGACTCTTGGATGAGAGATTGACCATGTTTATCAACCCTCTGAAGTTGAGTGTATAGACTGATGAGGCATGGAGTCAGCGAGTGCCTTTGAATCTATTGAACTCTTTGTGGATATCAATTCAATTAAAAAGTATATTAAATGTCTTCTATGTGCCAGGTACAATGCTATGTGCAAATGATACAAATCTATCTAAAGTATTTATTAATATCTGCTACATACTTGGTACTGGAGATAAAGGCATACAACTCAGTAGGGAGACAGCTGTCATGGAGGATAATCAAGGAAGTCCTCCCCTAACTACTAGCCTGAGGCCTGCAAGAGCTATCCTATAAGATAAGCAGGTGATGGGCCTGTGGGGAAAGGGGTGATACCAATCCCTGGAGCCTGTACCCTGGACCATTTCTCCTTCCTCTGCTATTATTCAGCCTTTTTAGTTGTGACTGATTCTTTATGACCACATTAAAGGTTTTCTTGGCAAATATACTGGAATGGTTTGCTATTTCCTTTTCCAGATCACTTGATAGATAGGAAACTGAGGTAAATGGGGTTAAGTGACTTGCCCAGGGTCATATGGCTAGTAAGTATCTGAGCCCAGATTTGAGTTCAAGATGGGATCTTTCTGATTCTAGGCCTGGATCTCTAGGCCCTGCATCACCTAGCTGCCCTTTCCTTGCTTTTGCTCTTTGTTATAAACCATGTAGCTCCTGGCTGATCTCTTGATCCATGTGATAGAGAGGGAGGGTAGGGGAAGTCTTCCGTACTATGGCATGGAAGACCAAGCCAGGAAAAGCAGTCTACTAAATAGGCTTAAAAGGAGAGGCCAAAGTCTCCATCCCCCTCTGTCTTCCCTTTCACTTAACATGTAGTTGGGAGCCTCTGCCCTTTCTTTCTTGGGCTTTTATTGAAGCAGAAAGGAAGAGATTGTTTTCTCTTCTCTGCTCCAACAGCAGCCATCGTGGCTACATGAACCTAGCAGTGAAAGCATGTGCTTGTCTTTGTGTGTCTGAGACTAGTGGCATTTTCTGCTTTGTGTTTCTTCCCCAGAATATGGGCAAAGATATTGAACTTTAGGGAATTGTTGCTTGGATAGTGAAGATCAATGTAAAAGTAAAACTTGCTGAGTAGTGTTTGAAGTATACTACTACTATTATTAAGTATATTAAGTATTTTAAGGTCATGCAGTGGAAATTATGGGTAACATGTTTCTGTATCTGTTTATGTGATTCTTTTTTAAGGCATTTTGAGTATCTCACATCTTTTCTTTATCTGTTTTTCTGTTCCTGTGTTTCCTTTGTTATGTGGGTTACTGTATCATTGATTAATGAATCCATCAACCAACCAACAGACATTTACTAAGCATGTACTATTCCAGGTGCTTCATGAAATGCTCAGGATTCAAAGAAAGACTATGAGAAACCCGCTGGTGGGGATCACAGGACTTCCAATGTAGGGTTGGGGAGTTAGCCCTGATGAGTTTCCACTGTTCATTGCTTCCCTGGGGCCCTTAGGAAGATCCATGTGATATACCCCCTAATACAGCAAACCCCTTCTCACTGAAAGAACTCAGAAACAGAGTGGACAGAGGAGGGTGTTTATTACACTTCTTGAGAGAGAGTGGGTGTAGTGCTCACTAGGAACACCCACACCAATACAGAGGCAGGAGTGAGGGTATCCAGTTCTACCATTCCTGTCAGAGTTATGGTTGTTTTTAACCTAACATTCCCTTATGTAGATTATGCAGATTATGCAGGTATGGTAGTGGTGGTGAGGATACTCATGATCAGGGCATGACCCCTCAGGCTTAAACCAGTTTTTCCAGTTTAACCTTTCTAGTCCACCTGGGGGCAGGATGGCCATTGTCTTAGTAAAATAAGATAAGTGAGCTTCCCCACAGCAATTGATCATCCCTCAATAATTTTGTGGGAGCAAAACAAGATACCATAATATCCCTTCTTACAAGACAAAAACATGGTCCTGACTTTCAAAGAAGGGGCCACTAGATGGCTCAGTGGATAGAACTCTGGGCCTGGAGTCAGGAAGATGAGTTCAAATCCAGCCTCAGATAATTATTAGCTATGTGACCTTGGGCAAGTCACTTAACCTCTGTTTGCTTTAATTCACTGGAGAAGGAAATGGCAAACCATTTCAGTGTCTTTCCAAGAAAATCCTATGTAGAATATGTTCTAGAGGGTCATAAAGAGTTGCATGCGACTGAATGACAACATTCATGCAACTCACATTGTGATGTGAGAGACAAGACAACTTGTAAATAATTAGGTACACAAATGTTATATACAGAGTGGATGGAAAGCAGTTTCAGCAGGGAAGGTACTTTTAGCTGGGGAGAGGGAAGAGGACTAAGAAAGGCCTCTTGTAAAGAGGTGAAATCTAAGGTGAGTATGGAAGGAAGTCAAAAAAACTAAGAGGTGGGAAGTGAGAAGGGAGAGTGTTCCAGGCATGGGCACAGGAAAGACAGATATAGAAGGTACAGTGTTATGTACAAGGAACAGGACATAGGTTAGTGTAGTCAGATCATTACATAAGTGTTATGAAGGGAACAGGTTTTGAAGGTCTTTAAATGCCAAACATAGCTTTAAGTTTGATCTTGGAAGTAATAAAGTGGCACTGGAGTTTATTGAGTAGGGAGTTGGGAGTAGGGAGTTTCCTATTCCTATAGGATAGGAAAATCACTTTTACAGCTGGAAGATGGATTGGAGTGGGGAAGATACTTGAGACAGAAAGATCAACTGGAATTATGATTAAGGTGTGAAGTGATGAGGGTAAGGTCTCTAAGTGGAGAAAAGGTTACTTATACCTTCCTATTTCAGGAAGAGGTAGAAATTGACATAGAAAAAAACACAATCTGGCAACAGATTGGATATGTGGGGTAAGAGTGGAGTATAGGGCATCACTGAAGTTTTGAATTTAGGTGCCTAGGAGGATGGTGGTGCCTTTGACAAGAATAGTGGAAGTTTAGAAGAGTGGAGGTATTGTGGGGGAAGTTTTGTTTGGTTCATTTTGAGTCTGTGATATCTATGGGACATTTATTTCAAGATGTCCAAAAGGCAATTGGTAAAATATGGTTGGAACCTTTAAGAAAGACTAAGGCAATATAAGCTGGCAATCATTTGCATAGAGATTATAATTGATTCCGTAAGATTACCATGTTTTAAATATTTGTCATTAATTATGAGTTTACAAATATTTTGCATTTTAAGTATTTCTGTTTGTTTTGGCAGAAATAAATAGCTGTCCCATACCTACTATCTATTACTTTGTAGCATTTTGTAACTTTTCTGGAAGGAGTCTGCTAGAGATTGCTATAATAAAAGAAAAACCCAATTCCCTGCCCTCCCTCTCTCTTTAGGATCAGACTCCTAGAACTGAACTTGGTCTGTGTGAGTCCAGAACCAAGGTCCTTGTGAGAGGGGATGATGTCTAAGCCATGGATAACAGAAGTATATACAAAGCAGATACAAGAAATGAACAACTGGGGACAGTGGGATCAGGAAAGGTATCATGTACAAGTTGGCACTTGAACTAATTCTAAACTTGAAGGAAGCTAGGGATTTTGAGAGAGGCAAAGAGGGAGTCTATTCTAGGTATGAGGCATAGCCAATACTAAGACATGAAGACTGGAGATGGAATGTCATGTTCAAAGAACAGCGAGGCAGTCTGGCTGGACTGCAGTGTGTGCAGAGGATAGGCTAGTGACGAAGTCAGAGTAGGGAGAGCTGGTTCAGTTTTGAAAGAATTCAATCAGACCTTCTCTTTAGCCAAAGGGAGCTTTATTGACATAAAAGCAAGGGACTTAAGCAAGGAGCTAAACAAAAGCAATGATGTAGGACAAGAACCAGACTTATATAGCCAGAAAGCTATACAGCCTGAAGTATGGTGATGTAAGTTTTTTAGGGTTTCTAAAAGGGGTTGAGGATTTGGGGACAAGATAAATCTTGCAAGATAAGGACACAGGATGATGAATGACACAAGATGGGGGGGGCAAGGGAATCTTTATGACAGGATGGGAGGAGACAAGGAATTTTAGGATAAGGTGAAGTTTTGTGGTATTTCAAGGTAAGGGGAGACTTTAGGATACCAGGGAATGAGCAACTCAACCTTTAGGGCACCTCTGTATTTTAGGGTGCCTTTAGAGGTTAAACCAGGGGATGAGCAACTCAACCTTTAGGGCACCTCTGTATTCACATCATTTCCACACTCAACCACTAGGCAGGAGAGTTCTTTTGGGAAAAAGGGACAAAGGTCATAGTCTTCAGTGGCTGCTTCTTGCTGCACAGGGACGAAGAGTCCATTTCAGGGACCCAGAATAGGTGATAGGTGGAGGAGGGGTGGTCAGAATGGGGAGTGGAATGTGGTGCCAGCTGAGTCCAGGGTGAAGAGTGACAAACCACTCAGGAACACCAAGGGTAGGGGTTGGAATCCTAAGAGCTGACGGTGAAATTTCTGCAGGTGAGAAGACACAAAGCAAACCAGGAGGTTAAACAAGCATGAACCAAATATAAGAGTAAGTAACATGATTAATAATGGGGTCAGAATGGGGGAATGAAGGGAGAGGAACAATGACTCCAGGAAGAGGTAGGGGGAGACACCAGGCTGGAGTGGATATCTTGTATCCAAGAGGTTGTCTATAAGGTCCTTTGAGAGCTCAAGGGATAAATTCCATGCAGAGTCTTCAGGGAATAATGGGAGAGCTGTGGGGAGTAAGTAACCTAGTATACCGGGAATAATGGTGACACACCTAGCAATCATGTACTCTGCCTTGCCCCACGGAGTTCCATATTTGAATTAAGGCATTAGACCTCCAGTCCCAAGGAAGCAGGCCTAACCCTAGACACAGGGTGGGAATCAGGAATAGATGGGCTACAAACAGAAGTGGTTCAAGATGGGGCCCCAAACCCAGCATAGCTAGAAAGCACATAGGCAGGTCCCCACAGTGAGGGGCTTCAATGTATAGTCTCCTCTGATCACTTTTCTGGCTGGTCCCACCCTACATCTTATCTCACTTCTCACATCCTGCCTCCTGCTTGTTTCATTCAAAGAACAGCAAGATAGCCTGGCTCGACTACAGTGTATGCAGAGGATAGGCTAGGGCCAAGTCATTAAAGACTTTAGATGCCAAGTAGATAGGTTTTTATCCTGAAGGCCACAGGGAGCTACTGGATATTGGTGAGTAGGGAAGTGAAATGGTTAGTTCTCAGCTTCAGGAAAATCACTATGGTGACTGTGTGAAACTGTGATTGAAGAGAAGAAAAGCTAGAGACAGAGAAATTAGGAGGCCATTTTAATATTCCGGGTGAAAGGTGGCATATGAGTTGTATGAGTGGAGAAAAAGGATGACTGGAGATATAATAGTGAAGTGGTACAGGTTGAAAGGATAACTTTAGTCTGGCAAGTGAATGGGGATGATGGGTAAAAACAAGGAGTCAAATTTAATATTTGCCAACCTGGGTGACTAAAAGTGTCTTCTACAGAAATAAGGAAATTGAGAAGTGGGGTAGGTTTGGGAGCAAAGATTTTGAATTCAGTTTTGTATATTCTGTATTTGAAATACTGACAGGATTTTTTTTATTCAATGAACAAAAATCCATTATTTCTCTCTCCTACCTCCCCCATCTCTACTGGAAATACAAAGCAAACCCTTGAAAGAAATAAGCAAAGTGAAGCAAAAAAAATCAATATTGGTCATGCGTGACTTATTCTGTCTATTTAGTCCATCACTTCTCTGTCAGGACATGGGAAGCAAGGACCAACAGTACTCTGGAATCATGGTTGGTAATTTCAGTGATGGGAGTTTTTAAGTCTTTCAAAATTGTTTGTCTTTACCACATTGTTGTTATTGGTTTAACTTCTTCTTACGGTTCTGCTTACTTCACCTTACATCAGTTCATAAAAGTCCTCTCAGGCTTATCTGAAACAATTTCTTACAGCATAACAGCATTCCATTCATATACTATCAGTTTGGTCATTCATCTACCAATTGATGGAGGAGATGCATAATAAGGAATAGGGGCGGATATGGAGGAGTAGAGTTAGGGGACAAGCCTCAGAAAAGCTCTCTTTTTGTGGTATCTACCCACACCTTGGGCTATATATCAAGGATTATATTTGGGCATGAATGATGCTGAGGAACAGTGCTGTGTATTACTGTCTGAGAGGGGTGATTGTAAGCATATATAATGCATACATATTCCTAAATAATATAATATATGTAATATACTTTGTAAACCTTAAAGTGCTAAAGAAATATTAGTTACTATTATTAATAGTAGTAGCAACAACAAAAATGTTATCCATAGTCATTTCTTTGTACTTTGCAAGCTATAACACATACCAGAAAGATGAGCTCAATGCATCTTTGTTACAGATTCAGTCTAGTAACCGAGTATTCATCCTAGTAACTCTCTACTACCTCTTAGCAGGCCCTGGGTATACTACATATGATCACTTATGAAACAGAACATTTAGCCATGACCTTATGGAGTTGGGGGTTTGTTTGAAATTTTCTCCAGTGGCCCCAGGATGTTGTCTGTGATTGAAAACTTTTCATGTCACCAAATTGATGTATGTGTGTATATATGTACATATGCATGTAGGTGTGTAGATGTGGATGAGTATGGATATATGAGTATGTGTTTGTGTGGCAGAGAGACAGGGATATTTCATCATTTTGTGTTACTACAAATTACCAATGTAAATGCAAGGTATTTATTCCCATCAATGCATATATAATTAATTGCATATGGGAGATTTAATATGTTTTTTAAAATGAAGCTACATCTACCATCGCCTCAGTGAGCTGCATAGGACCTATGTGGCTGGAAGAATTTCCTTGGGGTAATTGAGACAATTTATTGCTCCTTCAATCACTTTCTGTCTTCATGGACCAACTCGTGGAACAACCTTTATTACCAATTTTTTTCCTCTTTGAAATCACACTCAGGAATTGGTGGTAAAAAGTGGGGAGGGAGGCTTTTATATAAAGCAAAATGGGCCAATATTGGGAAAATGACACTTTTATTTTCTTTACAAATGGAGTTGATATAATGTGAATGGATCCCTGAATGTGATAAAGTATCCTGCTGATCAGCCAACCCAAACCATTCATACTTGTACGACTGCAAAATGCCACATAAATGGATTTGATTCTGTTAGAGCTAGCTGTTCTTTTGTTTAGTGAAAAAATGTTGGAATTTTGGAAACCAGCAGTAGATAAAGCTAATTAAATTTGGTCCTCTACAAAATGTTTTCTTCCCTTTCTTGGTCAAGGTGAGATGCTCTAAGAGGTAAAGGCTTTTTTCTCTCACCATTTTCTTTTCTTTATAAATTTAGTTAATTAATTAATTTTTTTGAGGGGGGAAGGCAAGGCAATTGGGGTTAAGTAACTTGCCCAAGGTCACATAACTAGTTAAGTGTTGAGTGTCTGAGGCCAGATTTGGACTGAGGTTCTCCTGACTCCAGAGCCAGTGCTCTATTCACTGTGCCCCCTAACTGCCCCAATTTATTTATTTTTGTTATATTTTAAGTCCCAATCTGTTTCCCTCTGTCTCTCCTCTCCTCTGCACTAGAGAAGGCCACCATTTCTCACACACACACACACACACACACACACACACACACACACACACACACAAAATATATGTAAAACCATACTATGCATACTTCCATTTATCAGTTCTTTCTCTGGAGCTATATAGCATCTTCCTTCATAGGTACTTTGTAGTTGATTTGAATACTTAATATTCATAATAACTTAGTCATTTACAGTTATTCTTTGCATAATATTGCTGTCACTGTATACAAAGTTCTCTTGGTTCTGCTCATTTTACTCTTCATTATTACATGCAAGTCTTTCCATATTTTTCTAAAATCAACCTGTTTATCATTTCTCACAGCACATCTCTCATCATTTTTTAAGTGTTTAGCTTTTTGCCCAATCATGGATGCTGATAGGCTGACTATTGATGCATCGTCAATATCTTGAGAGAATCAATGCTTTGGAAAGAACTTTAGTCAACATATCCAATGTTCTATAGTAACATTTTAGTAGATACATTCGTTTACTAGCTCCCCATTAATGAGAAGGTAGTCTGTGTAGTGGATTTGGAATTGGAGGACCTGAGTTTGAATCCTGGCTCTGCTATTTATTACCTTTTGATAATTTATTTCACTTTACATTTGTAATTTACTTCACTTATCTGGGCCTCAAGTCTTCATTGGTCAAAGAGGTTGAATGAGTGACCTTTAAACTCTCTTCCAGTTCCAAATCCTTGGATCCTATAATTTCCAGGTCCCAAGTTAATGCCTATGGGTTCTTTCCCTGGTAGAATGTAAATTCCTTGAAGGTAGGTGATAGTGGTGATGGTGGTATGTATGTGTAATCTGAGTCTTAAGACAAACGTGGGGCATTATAAAAAATACTGCACAGAAGTGAGTTGTGACTTTTGGAAATAATGCTGAATATGGATATGTAACAGGAAGAATTGGTGTGAGACCTTTTAAGAAGGCAAATACTTTTCTTTTTCTACTTCTTTGAGAAACACATGGTTCCAGTACCTCTTTAGAACTGACTCCAGACACATGGAATGAGACAGACTTTGGAAACTACAAGCATCTAGGAAAAACTGGCTCTTCAACATGTGTCTAATTTCCAGTTGGTCTCCCTAGAGACTTTGGGAAATTTTCTCTTGGGTGAGATCAGATCCACTTTTGGTTGGATTGAGGGATTATCATTCTCCCATCCAAAGAGCATATTTGCTCTTGTATATTTTCTAATATATTTTGATCTGTAGAACTTTGATTTTGTATGCTTATTTGCTTAGATAAATGGGTTGATTTACTATTTATGATGATTTTTTTGTGTAACTAACATTTTGTGAAGATTCAATTAAGACGTATAAAGCTTGGGGGTAACACCCCCTTAGGAAAAACCATGGGTGTGTTTTTTTTTTTAGCTTCTTATACTCCTAGGCTAGCAATATTTAAGGGGACAGATGGTCATATTCTTGGTCTGGTGCTTATCTGGCAGAATGGAGACAAGAGTGCCAAGTACCCAGCCTTGCTGTGTGCTTGTGCAGAATTGTGCAGCCTTGGGACTCACCTTCCTGGGATACTTTTCTTCCCCTTGGAATCCTTAGTTTCCTTCAAGGCTCAACTACTGTTGCTTTCTATCTAATTTCTGCAATGATGTATGCTGTCCCGTGCCCCTCTCCCAAATTTCTTTGTCTACTTTGTATCTAATTTTATTGATTTATGTGTGTACATGTTGTTTTCCTTGAGTAAAATGTAAATTCCTTGAGGGAAAGAACTTTTGATTTTAGTCTTTGTATCCATAGCTACTGGTATACTACCTTGTGTGATATGATTTAGCAAACTAGATGAAAAGACTGTACGTTTTTAATGAGGACAGAAACATCATGCTTTTTATTTTAGTCTTAGGACCTGAAACAATGTCTTTGCAAATGGTGGATGCTCAAAAAAGTTTTGTTCAATGAATGAGTTTTCTATTGAGGCTAGTGTCCACTACTTTTAGTTTTTTGCATTGCCCTACCCCCCCCCCCCCCAGTACTAAGACAGACACAAAGGTGCCCAATTAATAGTTGTTAATTTGTCTCTAGGAAGCTTT
>CM053583.1:260511387-260521592 GCA_028627135.1 Pseudochirops cupreus
TTACATACAGCTTATTTTAAATATACATACATATATATATATACACACACATATATATGTATATATAGATAGATAGATAGATAGATAGATAGATAGATACATATATATAAAATTTAACATGGTAGTACAAAATTGTCCTGCTTGTTGGTTTTCTCTCCTGAATTTCCAAGATTTTTTCTCCTTTAAGGTAGTAGATGGCAAGTCTATGTGATCCTGACTCTGGTTGCTTGGCACTTGAATCCTGCCTTTCTGATTGTTTGCATATCATTTCTCCTCTTCCTTCTCTTTCTCCTTCTTCTCCTCTTCTTCCTTCTCCTTTCTCTCATCCTTTTCTTCTTCTCTCTCTTCTTTCTCCCCCTCCTCCTCTTCCTCCTCTTTCTCTTCCTCTCTGGATTCTAGCTATGATATTACTATATGCTTTAAGTTTAGGTTTTTCTTTTTCTAAGGAGTGATCAGTAGATTTTTTTTTCTACTTTCACTATGCCTACTGATTTTAATAAAATTGAGTAGTTTCTTCATGGATTTCTTGAATTATAGCACTTTTTTTGGCTCACAATTTTTAAAAAGTGTCATGGTTTTTAACTTTTCTCTCCTTTACCTCCTTTCCAGGTCAATTGTTTTTAAGAGAAGATACTTTACATTTTGTTCTATTTTTTTTCTCCTATTTTGACTTTGTTCTAATATATATTGTAGTCTCATGAAATCACTGGTTTCTGCTTGTTCCATTATATTTTCACAGGAGTTCACTAATTGTGTAAATTCTTCTTTCTTTCTGTTTTATACTATTTATTCCCTTTTCCATTTTTCCTTCAGAACTCTCATTTTTTAAATCTCCTGTAGTCCTTTGTGAATAAATAATTTTTTTCTTGGAGGCTCTGCTTCTAGTTATTGTAGGATCTCATTTTCTAGTTTTACCTCTTGAATTTCTATTTTCCTATAGCATTTCTTCATTGTATTTCATGTTTTCCATTTACTCATATTTTCATTCTCAGTCCTTGGACTGGGATTTTGAGTTCTAGCCGGATGTCTCTGGCAATCTTAGATGGGCTGGGCAAGTCTTCCCTTCTGCTGCTGATCTGGATGGGGTGGTTTGCGTTAGGCTACATCCTCTGCCTCAGTCCTTGCCTTCTGTCTCACTCTCCTGCTGGTCCACTCTCAGATTAGGCCTTAGTTACTTTCTTTCCTCCTGCATGACCCTGAATTGCAAATTGGGCATCATTCCCATGGTCCATAAGGGTTCTAGTGAGACTCCCTATTAGAGTTCACACTGGTCTCAGGCCTTCCTCCTTTTTCCATTCCATGTTTACCTAACTTGGCACTAGTCTCCCTGGTTTTGACTTCTCTACCAGCCTCCATAATCTTCTGACTGTCTTTTTGTATGCCTCTCACCTGGATGGAGAAAGTTCTGCTAGAGTTATGGTTGCTGTACTTCAAATGAAAAGAGCCAAAGGCCTAGGAATAAAACAAACAGACCATAAGCTTCTTTAAAAATGAAGGAAATCCAATTCTTACATTTCATCGAGTTGGAATCTTTTTTTCTTTCTTACTTCTGACCTTCAGAGGAAAACATACAAGTGAAAGATCATTTCAAAAGAGTGGGCCACTTTTGTTATCCAGAAGCAGAAATTCTTAACCTAGGGTTTGTGAACTTGTTTTTTCTTTTAAACCTATCTTGCTAAATGTATTTCAATACAATTGATTTCCTTTGCAATACTCCCATGCAAAACTCCCATGGAAGATTGAACCAAACTTTAAAACCTCAAAGACATGCAGAGTTTGCAACTATACTAATCAAAATGGGCTTGTTTTCAGAGTCTAGTTTCCCTGACATACAATCATCTAAAGGCTTGTCTAGGCTACAGAAAGGGGTCCTTATTTCAATAAGCAATCACAGATGACAGTCCAGGCCTGGAAAAAAATGAAAAGAAAAACACCAAATAGCTCTAACTAATCAATGGTTGTCTGTCAAATACTGATTTCAAAAACTGCTGCTTGTTTTCTTGGGTGACTATGCACATATGCATATAAACAGGTGAATGTGCTTGGAGAGACTAGTTATTTCTTTTAGTTCAGACCAATTTATTTCTTTGCTGGAAAAACCTACTTCCTCCACCTTCTCTGCCTCTTCAAGGGAGTACTGCCTAAAAGGCATGGGGAGGAACCTTTAATCTTTGGATTTTTTTCTTAGATGTTTTTCATTCCTCCCAAGGTCTGCATGTCTTTGGTGGTGGAAGCATGGAAATTTAATTTCAGATTAATTACAGATATCTAATAACACATTTATTTAGCACTTTAAACTTTACAAATAATTTTATATATGTCATTCCATTTGATCTTCACAATGACCCTATGAGGTATAATATTATTATACCCATTTTACAAATGAGGAAACTGAGACTGCTCAGGGGTAACACAGCTAGTATTTGATGCAGGATTTTTTATGGCCCTCAAGTCCAGAGCTCCATCCATTGCTCTTTCTGGCTGCCACTGGTACTGCTGAGTATTGGTGGTCAGTTTGCTAGCATTTTGATGAAGTCTTATCAACTGACTGCAATTGACTTAAGTCTCCAAGTCTCCAAACTGGTGATTGTGGACCTCCGGGGCAACTTGGCTCCATAATTGTTTACAAGCATCCAAACTCCCTCATTGCCTTGAATTATCCCCTTCTTTGCTGAGTCAGACAGGGGTTAGTTTGTTCCTCCCATCTCAAAGACTTTAAGGAAATTTAAAGAAGGAAAAACTCAAGGTCATTGGCTTGAATTTCTGAGGGAGCCTTAGGCAGCTTAGAAACAGGTCAATCTGTTGAGTTTGTATCTAGCCTTGCTGAAGATTTCAAAGGCATTGATATCAATGAGGCATTAGGGTCATATTTTACAGGTACTGGAGGTGGTTGGAGCAGGAGCTCAAGCAGGTTCCTGCTTTTACTCTGCAATCTTGGCTCTTCCCCCCAGTTCAGAGCTTTAAGAACTAGACTAAGCGTTAGGAATAATGGTTCACTGACCCACTGGGCAAACCTGATTACTATAAATAAGAAGGTTTTACTATTTTTTTTGTTTTTTACATCATAGTAATTTGGGCTGGTTACTGCCTATGTAAGGCTGTATAGGTTTTTCCTATGATGGAAGCTAGTAGTATCCCCTCTTTTTCTTCTCTCACTCTCCTGGTCTTTCTGTCTTTATACTCTTTTGAAGAAGGATTAGCAACTGGGAACCATTCTGCCTTATTGACCTGGCTACTCTTTCTGGAAGGATTGGAAATTTTTCTAAAGAAGGGAGAAACATAAATAATTGGAGAGATGAGTCTACTGAAGTATACCAGATCCATGTCCCCTGAAGTGGGCCATGGCTAAAGAGTGCTCAAGGTTAAGGACAATTAAAGGTGCCTAAAGAAGAGAACCATTCTAGAGAAAGAAAGTGATCTGGAGGAGCAAAGAAAGTGCCATGCCAGGTCAAGATAGAGACCAAGGAGAATCCAGATCCAAGGGGTAGGTAAGGGTTGGAAGGAATTAATCATATCAATGGTCCAAAGTTAGGGAGGCCAACACAAAGTAATTGAGGGAAACATACTACAAAGGGGAATATGTGATGCCAGCAAGATGATGGTTTATCTCATGCAATTTTTTTGATTTTGATGCATCACTTTAGGGTGGTAACATGTCATTCATCCCTTCTTATCCTATGATAGGTAGGTCACTATCTTACTCCTATGATATACCTGATGATACTTACTGTTGTGGCCTTGTGCAATCATTTACCATCCTTATTCCTCAGTTTCCTCATCTGTAAAATAAGGGGGTTGATGTAGATGACCTCAGAAGTCCCCTTCAGTTCTAAATTTATTATCCCATATTCTTACAGTACATAAATTCATAGTAAAAGAGCCCACCTTAAAGTCAGAAAGAACTGTGTTCAATTTTCCTTCTGACTGCTGTGTGACCTTGGACAACTTTCTTAACCTCTAAGTACTACAATCAGTTTCCTAACACTATAAATTGCAGAAATATTGTGGAACTATATTGATTGAGGGGTGTTTTCTTGAGGAGAATTCCCTTTACCAGTGAAATTAAGAATATAGATCCCCTCCAACTTATAGAACTAATCTATTTTTACCACTACTATCTAAATTAGGGGTTCTGAATTTTTCTGGGTCATGGACCCCCTTTGTAGTCTAGTAAAACCTATGAACCCTCTTCTGAAGATAGTGTTTATTACCCATATTAATAATTGAAGGAAATGTTAAATTTTAATTGGAAGTTAGTGAAAATAGTTATAAGTTTTTCCCATCTAGGTTCACAGACTTCCTGATATCTATTCATGTTCCCTTGGGTCTATGGACCTCATGTTGAGAACCTCTGGTTGAAATGTTTCTTTTACTTTATAAAGGATTGTTAATGTTAAACTATCTGAAGAAAGGACGACCAGAACCAATACAAGGAATTTGTGTGCTTAGGGAAGGTTTTATCCAGTCGTCAGATGTGGTTGTTCGTTGAAGAGAGAGACTTTTAATTCCTCATTAGACTGTGAACTCTCCCACCCTCAGGTTGTGAGTTCCTTCAGAGCAAGGGCTGTTTCCCTTTCTTTGCATCCCCAGAGCTTGGTACAGTGTTTGGCATGTAGTAGGCACTTTCTAAAGGCTATTTAACTGACTGACTTCACTTTGTCTTAATGTTTACCACTTAAAACCACTATTTGTGTGTGTATGGTCGAGAAGATATTTTTGGCATTGAAAACGACATTTTTAGAAGTAATATTAAGCAGCAGCATCTCTTGGTTGTCCGGGGCAGCTAGGTGACATGGTGATAAGATATCAGGCCTGGAGTCAGGAAGACTCATTTTTCTGAGTTCAAATCTGGTTTCAGACACTCACTAGCTGTGTAACTTTGGGCAAGTCATTTAACCTTATTTGGCTCAGTTTTTCTTATTTATAAAATGAGCTGGAGAAGGAAATGGCAAATTACTACAGTGTCTTTGCCAAGAAAACCCCAAATGGAGTCATGAAGAGTCAGACATGATTGAAATGACTGAACAACAACAACCATCTTGATTGCTTATGAGGAGTTGCCTTTTGAGAGGGATGGAACCATAGCTAAGGTCACTAGAGAGGTAGAAGCTGTGACCTTTCTCAGTGGGGACTGTGAGTGATACTGGGGACCCATCAGTATGGCACTTGGCAAAAAGAAAGTTTTATTTCCCTACTCACAAAACTTTCTTCTTATAGCCCATGGACTTCATGCTCTCAAATATAGAATTCATTCCAACATCCTTGGCTTGAGCCATGAGAAGTATAACACACTTGTCTTTTTCCTTACCCTTTTAAATAGCCATATCCTTTGTGTCAGGAGCAGAACTGTCCCTCCCTTCCCTTGCTCTAGCCCATTGTCCATTCAGCTGCCAAAATGATCTTCCTAAAGCTTAGTCTTCCATATTACCCCTAGGATCAAATATAAAATTCTCTTCTTGGCATTCAAAGTCCTTTTTAACCTGTTCCCCCATACACCTCTCTAGCCTTCTACACCCTACACTTCTCTCCTCCTCCACAAACTGAGGTCCAGTGAATTGACTTTCTGTCTGTTCCATGCATAAGACACTCCATCTCTCTGGCTGTCCCGTTCCTGGAATGTTCTTCCTCTTCATCTCTGCCTATTGGCTTCCCTGGTTTCCTTCAAGTCCCAGCTAAAATCCAACTTTCTCCAGGAAGTCTTTCTCTATCCTTATTAATGGGACTGCCTTCCTTTCTTAAAAAATTTATTTGTATTCTGCATATAAGTTGCTTGCATGTTGTCTCCTCCATTAGACTGTGAGTTGCTTGAGAGCAGGCCTTTGTATCCTCAGACTTAGCACAATGTCTGGCATATAGTAGGTTCTTAATAAGTATTTTATCAGTTATTGATTCCCCAAAGATCAATGAATTGTTCTTAGCTTTTGGGGAGGTAGGTTAGGAAGAGGACCCCATGAGGAAATTCTCTCCATTAATGTGGGCTGTCACCTTCCTTGCAACTTAGATCCTTAGAGAGTTGCTTAGAGCACTGAGAGATTAGGCTACTTGCCTAGGGTCACATAGCCTGTATGTGCCAGGGGCAAGATTTGAACCCAGGCCTTCCCAGCTTCAAGGCTGGCTCTTTATCCATCGCACCATCCTGCTTCTCCTGGAAGGCACAGGCAAAATCAGACAAAGTCCTTACGCTCAAATTGCCTACAATGCAGCAGTAGTGGAGACAAGGCAGGAACACAGATGAATGAGGACGTGAAAAATGAATTAATTAGAAAATGAACGAAAAATGAATTAGAGAAGACAAAGTACTCAGCTCTGTATTAAGCTTGTGCTAAGCTTGGGACTGTGGAGAAAGAGTAGCTTTCATTTTCACGGAGTTTTGAAATCAGCGTGAAGAGACGAGGTTTACATGAAATGGTTAGACTTTATGTGGAACAGCCCAAGTGCTGTGTGAGTGAATTGAAGAAGGTGGATGGGCAAGGGCCTCATTGAGGAGAGGTGCCTGAGCTGGATTTTCAAGCACTTCAAGCATGTGACCAGGTTGAAGGAAGGGAGTGGTGGGAATAGGCATAGAGCATGCTGGGAACAAGGATAAGACTGGCCTGATTAGAGCAACTTAGTGAGTATTAGGAGAAAAGGCTAGAGGAATAAAGTAATTTGAGTGATTTCTCTTGAGAAATTTATTTAACCAGGAAACGTAGAGTAACGGTGTCAAACTCTCAGCCTGAAAGAGAGCAAACTCCCAACTGCAGCTGAACCAGATTAAAGTGTAATTGGAAAAAGTTTTACAAAATAAATAAAAACAGAATATAACATTTGTTGTTTCAGTTGTATTTTACTCTTTGTGACCCCATTTTGGGGTTTTCTTGGCAAAGATATTGGAATGGTTTGCCATTTCCTCCAGCTCATTTTACAGATGAGGAAACTGAGGTAAACAGGGTTAAGTGACTTGCCCAGGGTCACATAGCTAATAAATGTCTGAGACCATATTTGAACTCAGGAAAATGAATCTTCCTCACCTCAGGCCCAGCACTCTATCCACTGCGCTGCCTAGCTGCCCCTGTACATTCTTTATAGTATATGATATTTTAAACACAGTCATACTGACCTTCCTTCCCCTACTATATAAACTCCTATGCCCACTATTGTCTCCAGGATATAATACAGAACTTCTGTTTGGCTTTTAAAGCCCTTTACAAGCTAGCCCTAGATGACCTTTCTAGCCTTGTTCCACATTTGTTCCCCCTGCATTCTACCATGTAGGCAAGCTGGCCTTTGCTCTACCTCCCATTTTGGTGCCTTTTCACTGGTCATCTTTCATGTGTTCTCTCTCCATACCTCTGCCTCAGAATCCTTTCTTTCCTTCAAGACTCAGCTCAAGCACCATCTTCTACATGAAGCCTTTTTCAATCTTCCAAATGTTAGTGCTCTCCTTCTTTAAATTGACTTGTGTTTGTTTTGCAATTGTTCTATACATATGTGTTGTTTCACAACAGACATGTCTCACAGAGAATGTTAGCTTCTTGAGGATAATAGACCATTTCAATTTTTTCTTTGAATCCCTAGTATCTAATATGATGCCTGCTCCATAACAGGCACTTAATAAATGCTCATTGATTAATAGTATTTGCTT
Organism: Pseudochirops cupreus; assembly: GCA_028627135.1. Classification (NCBI taxonomy): domain Eukaryota; kingdom Metazoa; phylum Chordata; class Mammalia; order Diprotodontia; family Pseudocheiridae; genus Pseudochirops; species Pseudochirops cupreus. The sequence goes on from CM053583.1 coordinate 260,519,012, forward strand.
CTTTAGAACAGCACAGTTTTATGGATAGTCACCCAGAAAAGATCCTTTGTGTATATGTTTAGATCATATATAATGTGTTCATGGATAGAACTGTAGAGACACATTTGTTCTGTCCCATGAGTATTGAGATCAAGTGAAATGTAAAGTAGGAGGAATTTGTGATTCTCAATTGCATCTGCCAGTGTCATGGAGGATACCCTGTGAAAAGTCCAATTTGGAGAATGAACCTCTATATGAGGTCCTCAGATGCTCCTGTTTGTGGGTGAATTGCCTTGATTGCACTGAAAACCCCATAGCCTTCTTAATGAAAAATCCACTCAAAAGTAATTGGTTTAACAATCAACAAAGTGAATAGAAAAACCAAGCAGATAGAAAAATCTACAGTTATCCCTTCCATGTTGGGGGGGGGGTAGGGGTACAGTGCCCCTGAGATCTTGAAAATCCACATAATTTTTTGGCCCTCCCTTTGGACCAGAGAAGTCTGAGTTATTATGGTATTGATGAGGGTCAGGTTATGATGTGGCAAGATGTCTCAAAGACTTTCAAAAACTCAGGCTGACTCTAAGCCAGTTAGAGAGATTTATTGTGGATTTGTGGGTTCATGCTCTGGTGAATGTCTAAGTTCCATAGAGCAGTGGTTCTCAACCTGTGGGTTATGTTCAATTTAAATACATCCTGCATATCAGATATTTACATTACGATTCATAACAATAGTAAAATTACAGTTACGAAGTAGCAACAAAAATAATTTTATGGTTGGGGATCACCACAACATGAGGAACTGTATTAAAGGATTGCAGCATTAGGAAGGTTGAGAACTTAGAGGATCTTGCAATTTTGGAAAGGTAAGACAGACAATTTTATAGAGTATATGATACTGATTACACTTTCAAAATTTACATAGAATATAGGTGTTTGGTTTATATTAAAAAGGCAGGAGGCATTTGTTAAGGGATTAAGTAACAGGGGAGGGGGTTCCCTTCTACAGTTTGGTGGTCAAACACACTGGTCATTCTGCTTTCTGATTGCCTAGCTATTGTGGTCCTATCTGGTCAAGATGGATGGTTAGATATTGTGGTCCTGTCTTGGACTAGATTGATGATGTGATTCTATCTGAGGTTAGTAGTTAGCTAGGGGCAGTGGGCATGCTGTTCAGTGTAGCCCACGAGGAAGTTAGAATATTGGGACTGGGGGCAGCTTTAGGATTCCAGTAGTATTAAAAGATAAAATATATTGATATTATACAGTACTATATGTATATTTCATGCATTTCTTAGTTTCTAAACTTTTTCTGTATCATCTGCTAGCCTTTGCTTGTTGTCAGTGGCTTCCTCAAAACTCCCCCAAAATTTCTATTTAATTTCTTATGCTGACTCACAATATATAGAAACCACAATGAGGAAAGTCATGATGTGGAGGGGATAATTTTATATTGAGCAGATTATGCTATGCCAACCCTCTGCCATGGGTCAGACCACAATACTACATAGGGTATTCCAAAAGTCTTAGGTATTTAGTTATTAAAGCTTAAAATTGCACAAAGACTTTTGGGAATCTGAATGTTTTGGCCAGGCATTGAAGATACAGAGGGAGTTGGGTGGAGAATTAAACAGCAGGGTGGACTGTAGGATCTCAGAGCTTTCCATTATCATAAATCTGTTTCCTGCTGGAAAGACTGTCATTTAAAAAAAATACTAATAGTCTCCAAATGATTTTATTCAGGCTGTGAATCATAGAACACAATGATCTTAACACAGAGATTGGCAAATAGTAAGCACTTAATCATATTTTTCTTTTCATTTGTTCATTCATTCTTTTAGCCAGTCGATTAGTCATTTTAGAACAGAAGTTCTCAAAGTGTGGTCTGTGGCCCCCAGAGTGTCCCTGATATCCCTTTGGGGGTCTTTAATGTCAAAACTATTTCCACAATAATATTGATGTTGACTATTAAAATACTTTTCCCTTTTCCAACCACATCTATGTGAGGCTAGATTTTCTTCATAGACTTCAATAAAATAATATATCACAACAATTTGAAGGTAGAAGCAAATATGAAAATCCAGCTGTTTTTTAAAATTAAGTCTGTCATTAAAATGATTTGCAAAACCACATAAAACAATGCCATTCTTCTCATCATTTTTTTTTTGTTTTGGAAACTATATGGGGGGGCGGAGCCAAGATGGCGGCGTAGCAGCAGCAACACATCGCAGCTCTCACATAGCCACCCCAAAATACCCATAAAATAGGACTCTAAACCAATCCTGGAACTCCAAAACGCACACAAAGATACTTCCCACTAAAGTCAGCTCGGCTACGAGGAACTATATCAACCCTGCGAACCAAAACCAGCCTGGCCTGAAGCCGCGGCTGTGCCCCGGGGCGGCTGGACGGGAGGAGTGGAGGAGCCTCTCAGGTGAGTGGATTAGCAGCAGCTGCGAGTGGGAATTGTGAAAGGGGAAGATAAGCAGTCCAGTCGGAAGGCCTCCAGAGCGGAAAAGTGAAAGGCAGAGGTTTTGTACCCGCCTCGGCGTTGCAGCTTCCCGCCCAGGGCCTGCAGGCAGCAGGGGGACTGAGCGATTCT
>CM053583.1:260522092-260541511 GCA_028627135.1 Pseudochirops cupreus
AAACAGATCCAAACCAATGAAAAAATAGAGGGCCATGTGAAATATCTCCTTGAAAAAACCACTGACCTGGAAAACAGATCCAGGAGAGACAACTTAAAAATTATTGGACTACCAGAAAGCCATGATCAAAAACAGAACTTAGAAAGCATCTTCCAACAAATTCTTAGGGAGAATTGCCCGGATATTCTAGAACCAGAGACCAAAATAGAACTTGAAAGAATTCACTGATCACCTCCTGAAAAAGATCCCCAAAAGGAAACTATATTTCATAAAATTACATTATTTATATTAATATGTAATGGATATATATATTCATTTTAATATATTCATTTAATGTATTCATTTTAAACATGAATTAGTTAATAATCACTTAAAAATTTATTGGTTTTAATTTCTAACATGGTAAATACCAACAGGTTGTAACGGCAAGCAAAGAAGTACTTAGCTCCTTGCTTCAGTTCAAGTTTCTTTTGAGCCTTGCCCACAATTATGTCAAGTCTTTGTTAAGAAGCAGAACTTGTAAAACCCACAATGGGAGGGACTTTCTAAAGACAGGGACAGGAAGGATGTAAGAGGTGGGTGGAATAGGGAGGAGCTAAAGACCATATATAAGGAGAAGCCCAAGCTGGGAAAGAGCAGAACTGAGAAGGGAACACTTGTGGTGGCAAAGTTGAGAAGGAGAAAACTTGTGGTATTCTGGCACTCTATTTGTCTGTTCTGTCTGTGTTGATTTGTGTTTGTAATACTTTGTACAGAAGCCCTGTGACCTTACTAGAAGCCCTGAAAGAGAATTGTTTTGTTGTTTGTTTACAGAAGTCCTGGAGGAGGGTTTTGGATGTCCTGCGACTGTACTGATGTCCTGCGACTGTACTGTGTTGAGTTCTTAGACCTTGTTTATGGGTCTGTAGTGGTTTCACAGGCAGATTGTGAATTGATGATGATGCTGGCAATATGTGTGAGTGTTGTTTTGACTCTGTTAAGCTTTGTCTTCCCAGAAACAGAAACTGTGAAGGATTTGAGGTGGACTGGACACCATGAACTTCAGTATGGAACTGGATGAAGAACAGAATGAGGAGGTGAGAGCTGCCTACCTGTGAATCCAAGTGATGATTGGCTAGATTCAGGCAGGAGCTGGACTCATGGAAGAGGAACCATGGAATCTGGGAGCCAGCCTCAAGTCAAGATGAAAAGATCTCTCCTTGGGTACTTAGTGCTGACTAAGAAGATCATGATTTACTGTGGCCTAGGGGTGGGAGAACTTTGTACTCCTACCTTGTACCTCTTAAGAATGATTGGAAACTAATCTCCAATCAAGAAGAAAGAAGACTTCTTAACTGAGAGATTAAGACAATGTGACCTAGGGGTGGAGAACTTTGACCTTTGTACTTTGTGTCCCTTAAGGAGGCTTGCTCCTTAAGGATGATTGAGTTAAGGACTTACTGAATGATATCTTTTGTTTAAAACTATGTGGCCACTTTGGTGAAAACTATGTGGCCACTTTAGTGAAAACTAAGTGGCCACTTTAGTGACAAGGTGTTGTGTTATAACATTGTGAATGCTGTACTTCAGTTTCTGTGAATGTTTTCCTTTAGTTTACTGCTGAGAGAATAGAGAATAGAGAATAGAGAATTCACTATACTATGAGATCAGAACCTTAAAGCTGTTCACAACAACAGTCCTCTAGAAAGCTGCTTGTGCTTGGCTTTACATAGGTCTAACTGAGGTGGCTAGGTGGCATAGTGAATAGAGCACCAGCCCTGGAATCAGGAGGACTTGCATTCAAATCTGGACTCAGACACTTAACGATTATTAGCCATGTGACCTTGGGCAAGTCACTCAACCCCAACTGCCCTGCCTTCCCCCCTTCAAAAAGCAAAAACAAAACAAAACAAAAAAAACCCCTAAATATGCATAGGTCTAACCCACATAAACTCATTAGGATTCCCCAATAATTTCCCCCCCCATTTATTAAATTATTTATTTTTAGTTTTCAATATTCACTTCCATAAATTTTAAATTTTCTCCTCTCTTCCCCCTCTCCCCCCTCCAAGACAGCTTGCAATCTGATATGGCTTCTATACATACATTCCTATTAAACATTTTTTCACATTAGTCATGTTGCATAGAAGAATTATAACTAATGGGAAAAACCATGAGAAAGAAAAAAAACAAAAGAAAAGAAAACAAAAAGGAAAATAGTCCACTTCCTTCTGCATTCTGACTCCATAGTTCTTTCTCTGAATGTGGCTGGCATTTTCTATCATGTGTCCTTTGGAATTGTTTTAGGTCCTTGCCTTGCTGAGAAGGACTAAGTCTATCAAAATCAGTCCTTGCACATTGTGACTGTTACTGTGTACAATGTTCTTCCAGTTCCGCTTCCCTCACTGTGCATCAGTTCGTATAAGTCTTGAGAGGTTTCTCTGAAGCCCGCTGTTCATCATTTCTTATAGCACAATAATATTCCATTATATTCATACATCACAACTTGTTTAGCCATTCCCCAATTGATGGGCATCTCCTCAATTTTCAATTCTTTGCTACCGTAAAAGAAGTTGCTATAAATATTTTTGTACATATTGGTCCTTTCCCTTTTGTTTTATATCTCTTTGGGATACAGATCTAGTAGTGGTATTACTAGATCAACGGGTATGCATGGTCTTGTAGCCCTTTTGGCATAGTTCCAAATTGCTTTTCAGAATGGTTGAATCATTTCACAATTCCACTAAAAGAGCAATGGTATCTTTACATTTTCATATTTCCTCCAACATTTGTCATTTTCCTGTTCTGTCAAATTAACCAATCTGATAGGTGTGTGCTGGTACCTCAGAGTTGTTTTAATTTGTATTACTGACTGAACAACAATTAAATGTTTGTTCCCTTTCCCTACACCACCTTGTGCCCAGATAGGGTGGCAACAGAAAGGTTTAGACAGAACCTGTTGCTGTTGGGCCCCATTTCCTTTCCCTCATCTTACCATTAATAGAAGAATGATGTCTAGAGTCTGCTTTTGGGCAAAGACCAGGAAAAGCACGGTTCCTGAGCCATTGTTAGAAAAGGTAGATCAGTGAAGACAGGTGTGACTTCCAAAAAGTTAAGAGAAGTTCAAGATGGTAAGTTTGCATTAGCAGAACAGGGTGGAGTATGCAGCAAGCTGGAGGGAAACTCTGAGATAGGAGTATCCAAAGGCAATTGAAATTGGCCCCATCTCTTTTGCTGAAGTTGTCTTTTTTTTTTCCCGCTTTTTAAAGCTTTTTAAAAAAGGGATATTAACTTCAAGCTATAGCAAGAACAGAAGCACAAACATTTCCCCCCAACATCTAGGTGCACTCTCTCCACTATACCATGTAGGTCCCTGGGAAGAGTGGGCTCAATGCAGTTTCTAGATAGCATTTGCCACAGCAAGGTCATTTCCAGATTGGCATGGTTGATTGGGAGGATGAATTTACATTTCTATTGCTCCATGTTGGGACTCAACTGGGCAGTTTCTGGGGACATCCCTCCTTAATATGTAGTTTCCAGCAAATCCTGTCATGGACTCCAGTTCCTGGATTTCTGTTCTCTTGCTCTCCTGATCTTTTGGAGATCACAAGGTTGTAGCCAACCCCTCCCAGCTCTTACCTTTCCCTCCCCTCTGCCCTCCTCCATCTCCTTATTTGAAAACTAGAAAGGTTAAACACAAAGGCACAAGGAACAGAAGCTCATATTCATTGGCCACATGTTAGCCTGCTTTGGGGAAGGTTCAAGGTCTTTTCCTTTACAATATTGTCTCTCTCAATGGAATGCAGCCAGGCATGAAATACGAGACCAAAAGCCTTTGGTTCCTTCATGGAAGATCTTATCTTTCCTTCTTTGCTGGAGGGGAAGGAGGTTTAGCCACTGGACTCAAATCCCAATCTAAGTTCAGAAAGATGCCTTCTATCACCCTTCCTCCCTTCCTTCCTCTCTCTTCTCTGCTCCTACTTCCCACACTCTTCTTTTGGACACAATACTCTGGGAAGCAGATTATAGTTCAATGAAAGATAGAAAGACAATAAATTCATCGTTATGATGGGATTAATTGGTAATTAAAAATCTAGCCAATTTATGTTAAGGGGGAATTAATTAAATAAAACAGGAGGCAAACTACTTTGCTTTGCAATTTCTCCTTAATCCAAAGAAAAATGAATTAAAAAAAAGTCAGGGTTTCTATAAAGCCTTTAGGAACCAAGCCAGATTTAACTATACTCCTGAGTGATGACCCACTTCTCTATCTTTCTTTCATACCTGTTATAATTTGCTATTTATAAATAGATGTCGATCTCCGTATTTAAAAGCCGTAATGATTATCTGGGTAATTTTCCAGATATCCTAGCAAATTTGAAACATTAATGTTGTTAAATGGAGGGAAATAATAAACAGAGCCATCCAAGAAAATGTTTACATTGAAAGTGTGAGTTCTTGGGCTTAATTGCCTTTCGGTAGTGCTGATTTTTTCCCAGGTGCCCTTCATGACAGAAACATCTTTCCTCTAAGTAGCTACAACTGGAGTTCTAATTTATAACAACAGGAAAAGCTTCATTAATTGGAACTCAACTAACTGACAAGATTCAGTTAACTGGGATCTTTTTCTTCGCTTTTAGGAAAAACAGGCAAATGATGAAATCAAGGATTTATTCAGAAATATAACATACAGAGGTTTTTATTGATATAGATTCTGTTTGGATTCCTATTCTTTCTAACTTCGTTTTCCTTAACTGTCAAATTAAAGGGCGTCTCCCAGCTCTCTCTCTCTCTTTTTTAATGAGTTTGTTGTAAATCTTGGCTTAGCAGTCTCAGGCATTTCTAGATGCTGGCATTTCTCCTCTTTGCCATTTAAGATTGGAAGTGGTTTAGGGAAGTGTGAAAAATATTACCTGTCAGATCTATGAAGAAGGGAAAAGTTCATGACCAAAGAAGGGGTACAGAAGATCAAGGGAGGTAAAATGGATAATTTTGATTACATAAAATTAAAAAGATTTTGCACAAACAAAACCAACGCAACCAAAATAAGAAGGGAAGCAGGAAAGTGGAATTTTTTATATCAAATTTCTCTGATAAAGATCTCATTACTCAAGTATATAAGGAACAGAGGCAAATTTATAAAAATAAGAACCATTTTCCAAAGGATAGTCAAAGGATATGAACAAGCAGTTTACAGAAAAAGAACCAAAACTATCAATAGACATATAAAAATGCACTAAATCATAACATTAAAAAAATTAAAATTAAACCAACTCTGAAATACCACCTCATACCCATCAGATTGACTAACATGTCAGAAAAGGGAAATAACAAATGTTGGAGATGATGTAAAAAACAGATATACCTATATACTCCTGGTTGAGTTTGTGAACTGGTTCAACCATATGGAGAACAATTTTATTTTAATTTTTTTCCAGAATTTATTTGTTTTTAGTTTTCAACATTCATTTCCACAAGATTTTGAGTTACAGATTTTCTCCCCATCTTCCCCTTACCCCCCACCCTAAAATGGCAAGCATACTGAATATTCCTTCCCCCAATCTGTCCTCTCTTATATCCCCCCCCATCAACCTTCTCCTTACTTTCTTGAAGGGCAAGATGGATTTCTATACCCCATTGCCTGTATATCTTATTGCCCAGTTGCATGTAGAAACAATTTTTTAACATTTGTTTTTAAAACTTTGATTTCTAGATTCTCTCCCTTCTTCCCTCCTCACCTATCCCCACTGGGAAGACAAGCAATTCAATATAGGTTATACATGTGTAGTTATGCAAAACATTTCCATAGTAGTCATATTGTGAAAGACTAACTATCCCGTCTCCATTTATTCTATTTTCTCCTTTGACCCTGTCTCTTTTCAAAAGTGTTTGCTTTTTATTATACTCCCCCTGATTTTCCCTCCCTTCTGTCATCACCTACTCTTTTCCCCTTCCCCCCTACTTTACTGTAGTGTAAGATACCCAATTGAGTGTATATGTTATTCCCTCCATAAGCCAAGTCCAAAGAGAGTAAGGTTGACTCATTCCCCTTTCACCTTCCTGCTCTTCCCCTTCATTGTAACAGCTTTCTCTTGCCTCTTTTATATGAGGTAATTTACCCTATTCTATAATTTACTCTTTCTCCCTCTCTCAATATATTCCTCTCTCACCTCTTAATTTTATTTTTTAGATATCATCCCTTCATATTCAACTTACTCTGTGCTCTCTGTCTATGTACACACACACACACACACACACACATAAACACACATACACCCACTTATACATACATATATATATAAATATACATACATATACACATACAAACACACACACATACTCCCTTCAACTATGCTAATACTGAGAAAAGTCTCACAAGTTACAAATATCATCTTTCCATGTAGGAATGTAAACAGTTCAACTTTAATAAGTTGATTATGATTTCTCTTTCCTATTTACCTTCTCATTCTTCTCTTGCTTCTTATATTTGACAGTCAAATTTTCTGTTCAGCTCTGATTTTTTCATCAAGAATGCTTGAAAGTCCTCTATTTTATTGAATATCCATATTTTCCCCTGAAGTAGTATGCTCAGTTTTGCTGGGTAGGTGATTCTTGGTTTTAATCCTAGCTCCTTTGACCTCCAGAATATCATACTCCAAGCCCTTTGATCCCTTAATGTAGAAACTGTTAGATCTTGTATTATCCTGATTGTGTCTGCACAATACCCAAATTGTTTCTTCCTGACTGCTTGTGATATTTTCTCCTTGACCTGGGAACTCTGGAATTTGGCTATAACATTCCTAGGAGTTTTATTTTGGGGATCTTTTTCAATAGCTGATCAATGAATTCTTTCGATTTCTATTTTACTCTCTGTTTCTAGAATATCAAGGCAGTTTTCCTCGATAATTTCTTGAAAGATGATGTCTATGCTCCTTTTTTTGATCATGGCTTTCAGGTAGTCCAATAATTTTTAAATGACATCTCCTGGATCTATTTTCCAGGTCAGTGGTTTTTCAAATGAGATTGCTTTCTATTTTTTTCATTCTTTTGGATCTGTTTGGAAATATCTTGATTTCTCAAAAAGTCATTAGTTTCCATTTGCTCCAGTTTAATTTTGAAGGAATTATTTTCTTCAGTGAGCTTTTGAAATTTCTTTTCCATCTGGCCAGTTCTGCTTTTTAAGGCATTCTTTGTCTCATTGGCTTTTTGGACCTCTTTCCCCATTTGAGTTAGTCTTATTTTTTAAGGTGTTATTTTCTTCAGTATTTTTTGGGTCTCCTTTAGCAGACTGTTGACTTGTTTTTCATGATTTTCTTATATCACTTTCACTTCTCTTCCCAGTTTTTCCTCTACTTCTCTTATTTGATTTTCAAAATCTTTCTTGAGCTCCTTCATGGCCTGCAATCAGTTCATAGTTTTCTTGGAGGTTTTTGATGCAGGAGTTTTGACTTTGTTGTCTTCTTCTGGTTCTGTGTTTTAATCATCTTTGTCACCAAAGAACATTTCTATAGTCTGATTTCTCTTTCTCTGTTTGATATCTTGCCAGCTAATTACTTGACTTCTGAACTCTTTGCCACAGGAGAACTCTGCTTCCAGAGTGGAGAGTGTTGTGTCTGAAATTTCTGAACATTTGTACAGCTGTTGTCAGAGCTTCTTCTAGGCACCTGCCTCAGAACTGTGAGGATGACTGCCTCTCCACAGCCTCAACAACCTCTACCATGCTAGCGATCCTCACCCCAGGACTGCCACCCAAGACTGTGACCCAGATCCAACCAGGGCAAAGCAAAAGAATCCTGCCTAAGAGCCAGCAAATAGATTCCTGCAATTGTCCTCTGGTCAGTCACTTTGCTCCACCTGCTATCTGCAGACCTGGAGCCTTGGAAGCAGCTGCTGCTGCTGCCACTCCAGGGCCAGGGGCCAGACCCTTCTCTTCTCTTGCCCAGGTTCAACAGAGTTTCCCCAATGACCTTTTACTTTCTCTTTGGTGTTTATGGGTTGAGAAGTCTAGAAACTGCCACAGCTGCCAGTGATTCAGTCCCTTGAAGTCTGCTCAGGATGATCTGTGCTGCTGGTCTGCACTGGAGTGGCCCATGTGGGACTGTGCTCTGCTCCTAGTCTTGTGGGATAGACCCCTTCTGTTAACCTGCCAGACTGCCTTCAGTGGAAGATTTGTTTTACTCTGTCACTTTGTGGGTTCTGTAGTTCTAAAATTTGTTTAGAGTCATTTTTTATAGGTATTGGAGGTGGTTGGGGCATGAACTCAAGCAAGTTCCTGATTGTACTCTGCCATTTTGGCTCTGCCCCCTGGAGAACAATTTTAAACAATGCAGAAAGGGCTATAAAATTGTGAACACTTTTTGACCTAGCATGACTAGGTCTATATCACAAAGAAATTTAAAAAAAAAAGAACCCACATATATAATAATGTTTATAGCACTTCTTTTTTTTTTGGTGACAAAGAATTAGAAGTTGACAGGATGTCCATCAACTGGGGAATGACTGAACCAGTTGTGGTATAAGACTGTCATGGAATACTATTTTTTTGTTTGTTTTTGTTTTTATTGGAGTGGGGAAGGCAGGGAAATTGGGGTTAAGTGACTTGCCCAAGGTCTCATAGCTTGTTACGTGTCAAGTGTCTGAGGCCTGATTTGAACCCAGGTCTTACTCTGGGGCAGGTGCTGTATTCAATGCGCCACCTAGCTGCCCCCATGGAATACTATTTTGCTGTAAGAAATGACAAAGGGTATGGTTTCTGATAAACCTGGGAAGACATATTAGCAGCCTGAAGCATATTTTTTCACTTTAAAAATTTTTCTTTTCTTTTCTTTTGTAACATGACCAATGTAGAAATATATTTTATGTGACTTCATATGTATAATGAACATCATATTTCTTGTCTTCTCATTGGGGGGGTAATGGGGTAGAGAATTTGGAACTGAAAATTAAAAAAAAATTTTTAAATGAAAGATTCAAAATGGGGAAGGTTTTGACTCATTTCCTTGATCATCAACTACTAATATCCACATACATTGTCCTTGATGGTCTAACCCCTAGGTCTTGAATTTACTTGTGATATTAAACTCTTCTTCCACCTTAGAATATTGAGTTTCTGAAATACCATGACTCATTTCTTATTGATCTAGAAGACACTTGGATGAATTGGTGCTATATAAGTTATCGTGGCTCTCCTGGAACCATACTCTAAGCCTACCTAAAACAAAGCAGGTCCTGACATCTGAGCTTTTTCTTTTAAGAAAAAAAAAGGAAAACAAATTTTCAGAAAATTAAGTAAAAAAAATTAATGCCTCTAATTCTGTAAAGGGACAGCTAGGTAGCACAGCAGATAGAGCACCAGGCTTGGAGTCAAGAAGACTCATCTTTCTCAGTTCAAATTCTGGCCTCAGACACTTGCTAACTATGTGACTCTGGGCAGTCACTTAACCTTGTTTGCCTCAGTTTCCTCATCTGTAAAATGAGCTGGAGGAGGAAATGGCAAACTGTGAGTATCTCTGCCAAGGAAACTCCAAACGGGGTCAGGAAAAAATGAACACAACTAAAAAATGACTGAACAGCAACAACAAAATCCTGTAAAGGGATTCTCTGGAAGAGAAAGAAGGCATTCTGGTCTTGATTCTGGGTCAATGGTATCATATATTCTTGAAAGGAATAGAACTAAAAGTTTTGCTTTTAGTGTCTCTGCAGTATCCAGTTTCTATGCGGGGTTTCTACTTTTGGCATAGATTTTGTCCACTTATTCTCCTTCCAGGTGTGGCCTTTCTGATTCTGTACTCTCTGGTTGCAAGAAATCAGCCTGACTTCTTGTCAATGGCCAAGGTTTTGGCTCCTAAGTAATAATTCTTTGATGGAATTAGTCTGGATATTTAAAAACCAAGAAAATGTCTCAATGTGGGAGTTAGTGGGATAATAAGTGGACTTAGGGTCATAAGTCCTTGGTTTGAATGCTGACGACTACTTAGTAGTCATGTAAAAGATAAGGATTGTAATAATGGCTACTTCCCGGGGTTGTTTAGAGAATAAAATAAAGTAATATTTGCAAATCTTAATCTAGCTATGATTATGATTATTATTACTACTATTATTATATGGGGATGGTTCTGACTATACAGTTAATAAATAGTATGTATGACCTTGACAAAGTCATTTAACTTCTCTGAATACTTTTTTTGCATTTATAAAATAAGAGAGTTGGAGAGATAATAATAAGAATAATAATAAAGGTTAAGTAATTTTCCTAAGGTCACACATCCAGTTAGCTGCAGTCAGAATCAGTGTCTCATGGCTATTAAATGGCATTCAACCCAAGTCTTCTTGATCCCAAGTTCACTATTCTTTCCCACTAATTCCCACCTTAAGAGATCTCCTTTGTTTTCAGATAACAAGACTGATACCATCAAAGACTTATTACTTAGGGCTCAAAGCTTTGCCCATGACCAAACCTTGTGAAGTGGATGCTATTATTATGATTCCCATTTTACAGATCAAAAAATAAATATTTATTTAAATATCCATTATGTGCCAAGCACTACAAAAAAAAAAAGGTAAAGGACAGTCCCTGCCCTCAAAGACCTTATAATCTAGAGAAGGAGACAACATGCAAACAAACTTGGATGATATCAGCCATAAGCAGAATAAATAGGAAATCATAGAAAGAAGGCTCTGGAATTAAGGTTTCCAATAGAACTCCAGCAATCCTAGCATGGACTAGCTCCTGGGCTTCCTCTGTTTTGTTCTTCGGACTTTTTGGAGTAGAGAAAGGGGCCTCTAGGGTTGCAGCTGCATTCGGTCTTTTTACTATTGGCTGTGTAACCGTCTTGAGAAAGAAGGACAACTTTCAAAATCTCAATCTGCATGAGAATAGCTCTTGACAGAGAGGCCCTATGTAGACACACATCTCCTGCAATACCTTATCCACAGTAGAATACTATTTCCTGATTGGGTGGACTAGTATGTAGTATGTGAAGAAGTCTATCAGTTTGAGGGCATTGCTTTTATAAAGAGGGGCCATTTTTGGTCAAGATATCCTTATCAATTGATTTCCTTTCTAGATCAGTCAATAAAATGACAGAAAGGACAATATATTTTAGAATCCTGAATGAAGTATAAAGGAAAGTTTTTGCTTTATTACTGCTTTATGAAGGATAAAAAATATTCTATGGTAGAATTAGAAGAGCAGCTTGTTATCGACTGGTCAAAGATTAGACATGCATCTAGTGATCTGAAAATTAGGGTCGTTACCTCTGGGATATAATTGAGGTAGGAGAACTGTGAAACATGATCCTTGGCAGCAGAGAAGATAGCCACTTATGGAAGAAGAGGTCAGCTCCTGAGGGCAGATCACTCCTTGCCTTTCCCCTTGAATCTCTACACAAGGGCAGTGCAAAGGGAAGGAATTTTTCTCTGAAGAGTCTAAAACTGAACAATCTACTAGGCAGAAAAAGACTGATGGAAATATTAATGAAAGGAAAAATATTTAAACATATTAAATCTTTTGTTAGTCTCTCATGTTAAATTTGTTCCCATAGCTTTTTTGCCAATGAGAATCAAACACATAGCACCTCATATTATCTGGGTGGGAATAGAATTAGAAAAAGTGAGGTAAGTAATCTCCTTATTAAATAGGAAGTAGGATACGGGATTTGGAAAGGTATGGTAAGGTGTAAACTGCTTTGGATGCTGTTTTTTGAAACTCTTATAAGGGATATTACAGGCAATTACCCCATGTCTCATAGGATCTTGAAGAGAGTAAATTCATTTACTCACTGCAGGTAAGCTCCAGTAACTCAGATTTTACTGACCAACTGTCTATCTTCATTGCTTGTGAGAATGGTGATAGTGTATGTTGGTGATTAAAAGCAATTTAATAGGCTCAAGTGGAGATATTACAAAGGAGAATATGATGCAGGAGAGTAATCAGGATATAACACTCCAGTCAAGAAAGGAAGCAAGCATTTTAAAAGTCCTACTCTGTGCCAAGCAATGTGTTAAATATATTATCTCATTGACTCCTTACAACAATCTTTAGAGGTAGGTACTATTACTATCCTCATTTTCCAGATGAGATTGTTTTTTTTTGTTAGTTATGCCAACTCTCTGCGACTCCATTTTGGGGTTTTCTTGGCCAAGATACTAGAGTGGTTTGCCATTTCCCTCTCCAGTTAATTTTATTTGTTATTTTTTTGCTTTTTGGAGGGGGGACAGGAGGGTAATTGGGGTTAAGTGACTTGCTCAAGCTCACACTGCCAGTAAGCATTAAATGTCTGAGGCCGAATTTGAACTCAGGTCCTCCTGACTCCAGGCCCAGTGCTTTATCTCTTGTACCACCCAGCTTCTTCTGGTCAAGCCAAATAAGCCAGCAGTGTCAGTAAATTCAATGGATTAGTCATGAGTTGTGAAATGGAGATGAGCGAAGTGGTAAAGTCATTTGGAGGTCTGTTGGTGAACACAGAGTCAGGTTAACACTATGGAGAAAACAAGAGAACTCATGGGCATGTAACAATTTGTTTTGCAGAATTTCTGAGCACATGATAGAGTATATTTACAGTAGGCAATGCTCTCACTATGTCCCTCCCTCTCTCCACTGTATCAACACTACTTACCTGAACAGATCCCTTTGTCCATATAAGTCATGTAATTCCACAAGCCCTAAAAACATCTTTGTGGGTTTTTTCATGATCTGTCCTTTCCCATTCTGGGGCTGAGCCACACTCTTTATCCTTTTTAATTGGAATTCAGTGTAATTTTCTTCATGTTAGAATTTAGAGGTGATGTGAAGAATGGCATACTGACAGTGATTCACAAATTTCTTCACAACAGTTGATTCTATTAATGGCACGAGGCTTTCAAACAAATTGCATGGTTTTTTTCCTCTCCCATCTGATGGGTGTCAAGGGGTCTGACAGGATGGAAATTTAGAAAACTGACCACTTTCACTGAAGTTTGATTAATTATTCATGAGCTAGCTATGTCAATGGCAGTAGCTCATTTATGTTAAATTTTGTGTCCTTTGAGTCTGGAATCCTTTCCAAACAGAATGGTCATGTGGATGTAGAATGTACAGAATGGTTGTGTGGATGTTTGGATGTAGAATAGAAATGCTGTCTCCTTTTAATGAAGTCCAAACCTATGGTAATTTCCATGATACTATCAATTGATCAATCAACCAATCAAACATTTATTGTGTTTGAGATGAGCCAAGTGCTGTGCCAAGCACTAGGGATACAAAGAAAGGCAAAAAAATAATTAGACCCATTCTCAAAGATCAAATAGAAGAAAAACTTAGAGGGGAAGAATCTAGCAGCTGGGTGGTGGCAGGATGGACTACAATCTGGAAAGGACTTCTGCAGAAGGCATTTGAGCTGAATCTGCAACCCCCCTGCCCCAGGGATTCTAAGAATAAGAGGTGAAGAGGGAGATCATTTTAGGCATGGGGAACACAAAAGCACTGAGATGGGAGATAGAAAGTTCTAGGTGAGGAATAACAAACAGCTAGTATGGCTGGACTGTGGAAGTGAGGAAGAGAGTAATGTGTAAGAAGATTAGAAAGGTAGGAAAGGGGTAGGTTGTGCTGTCTTAAATTTGATTACATGACTATTAGAAAGTAGAGGAAAGGGGTAGAGTCACATGATGAAGACTATGCTTTAGAAAAATAACTTTGGCAGCTGTGGGAAGATGGATGAAAGTAATGAGAGATTTGAGGCCCAGAGATCAGTTGGAAAGTTTGTGGGAGGTTTAATAAACAAACTAGGGGGTCAGTAAATACAAAAGAGACAGTCAGAGATCCAGGCATTGTTTATAATAGTAATAAAGCTAACATTTATATATCCATTTTTATATATTATCTCTTTTGATCCTCATAACAATGCTATGAAGTAGGTACTATTGTCTCCACTTTTCAGATGAAGAAGCATACTGACAGAGCTTAAGTGACTTGCCAATGCTCACTCTAATGGTGAGAAAAATAGGATTTTTTGCTGTTTTTCTGGATTGAGTTTTGTGCCTTTGAGCCTTGCCTTTGATTGGAAACAGTATACATTGTACTGCCCTTAATAGGATTAAGGGAGTTTGAAGATCTTCCCTACCCTTAATAGGTCTAAGAGAATTTGAAGATCTCACCTCCCCTTAATAGACCCAATGTAATCACATGGGAATCCACAGTGGGAGGAGCTTGCAAAAAAGGTGGAACAGGAAGGAGAAGATAAAAGCATGAGCAGAGCTGGGAGCAGGCAGAACTGAGAGAAAGAATGTTTGTGATATCAGTGCTCAGTCTGTTGATCTGTGTTACTTTCTCAGACAGAAGCTTTGTCTATTGTTCTGTTTTGGTTTCTCAGACAGAAAGTGAATTGAGATGATGGCACTGGTAATGTGTGTAAATATTGTTGTAGCCCTATTAAACTTTGTTTTCCTAGAAACAGAAACTGTGAAGAGCTTGAAGTGGAACAGTGCCAGTGAGCTGAGATATGGAACAGGAGAGGAGAGCTGTGTGAATCCAGGCAAGAGGTGGGAGCAGTCAGGCCATGGAGGAGGAGCCATGGGGTTTGGAAGCCAGCCTTGAGTCAAGATGAAAGAGAACTTTACTTGGATACTTTGCATTGACTGAAGAGATTTGTAACTTACTGTGACCTAGGGGTGGATGGTGTCTGTATTTTCTGCTACCCCTTAAAGATGAGTATAAGGTATACCGAATGATACGTTTTATTTAACTCTATGTGGCCACCTTTTTATGTTGTTCTAAATGTTAGGCTTTTGTTTTTTGAATATTATGCTTTATTTTATTGCTGAACAAATAGTGTTCATTATACTATGCAATTAGACTCTTAAAATTATTCATAGCAGCAGTCCTCAGCAGAGCTGCTTGTGATTGGCTTTATACTCACATAACAGTGTCTGAGGCAAGATTTGAACTCAGATCTTCCTGACTTCAAATTCAATGCTCTGTCTAGTATACCATCTGACACTTGTTTTTAAACCCTGACCCTCACTCCACTCTTCTCCCCACTTGCCTGTACTACATAGAGCATACCATGGGCTATATTGAACAGACAAGGAAAGTGAGTTTCATAGAGTTGAAAGCAATCCCCTTAATGGTTGCCTAGTTAGTGACAGCTGGGACTAGAATCTAGGCCTTCTGCTCACACTTCTGAATTCTTTCCATTATACTGTGCTCTCAAAGCTCTCTCTTAGCATGCATATAGAAAGGTGGTCTGAATGTTATCCACCAGTGAAAGGAATATAGATAGGGGTTTTCCCTAGAAACCTGAGCCAGAAGTCATAAAAGCATGACTGTGGTTGCCCTGTACCTTTCAAAAGAGAAGAATAGACAATCATTGATAAGGCTGTTGACCATACAAAAGCTTAGCTTCCTGTGTCATCCTGGATGATGTACCCCTAATTCAATCAGTCACATGTTATAGCATGTGTAGAACCTGAGTGTGGTGGGTTTTTTTTTTATGTACACAGATTCTTACTTGGGAAATCCTAGTGATAAAATAAATCTATATTCATACACTTATCCTGGCAAAATCAACCTATACTGAACAAAACCAAAGAAGAGATCCAGGCTGGCATTGAAGTGGGGCACAAGTCTTGAGTTTTTCTTTTGTGTATATGTCTATTAAATAAGTTTGTCTACTATCAATTAATCCTATAATTAGAACAAATGAGTATGAAACCTTGCCTTCGTTCCTCAAAATCTGATGAGCAAAGATATATTCAAGTAATGGAATATTTTGATGCTGTAAAATATGACAAATAAGACTTATAGAGACCTGAGAAGGCTTATATGAATGATGCTAGGGTTTTAAGAAAATAAGAACAGACTATAGTTCAACTCCAATGAAATAGAAATTTTATTGGATTATCTGTGTATTTATATTTTTGGATGACCTTAATAAATTATTGCCAGGTGGCAAAGTGGGTGGGGTGTTGGACTTAGAGTCAGGAAGATCTGAGTTCAAATCCAGATGCAAGTTCTCTAGCTTGTGACCATAGGCAGGTCACTTAAATTTTGTCTGCCTCAGTTTCTCAATATGTAAAATGGGAATAATAACATTCTTCACTTGAGTGAGGAAAGTATTCTCAGATAAAGTTGACACTTTATCTGAAACTTACAGTATTAGAAAATATTGAGTGACTTGCTCAAGGCTACATAGTCAATATGTATTAGAGGTGAGACTCAAATCAAAGTGTCCCTGGTTAGAGGTCAGCTTTCTATGTATTATGCCTACATAAAAAATACTGAACCTACTTCCTTTCCTTGCTGAGCTTATTCCAGTTGGGAAGACAAGCTGTATTGATAGTAATAACCAAAGACCTGGCTTCATGCAGTTTAGACCAATTTTCCTTAAAAGGTATGGAAACTGCCCTTAAGATTTATTTGGATTGAAGGACTAAAGCTTGCACTATTGATGTGACTTCTTGGTTGCCTGAATTCACAAAAGCTCCAAGAGATCCAGCTGCCCCCTGATGCTTGACCAACAGATCAGCATTGACGACAGAAACAAGGGAGCTATACTAAATCTCCTTTTGTTAACTGTCAGATCTTTGAGAATTTTATTTTATTCCAATATCAGACTTTGAGATACTAGAGTATTCTGATCAACCCTGGCCTACAGCACAAGCCCAACTTAAATGAAACCATTAGAAGGCAATTAAGTGCTAAGCTGTAAGGTGCTTACAATTTGGAGCTAAGAGAGGGGAGTAAAGTTTGGAGCTAAGAGATAAGAGGAGTCAGTATAGACTGGAGCACATCTGTTATTTGTCCTTCATTCTCAAAAAGGCCCATGGAATCTGAGAAGGTGATGCCACAACTTGCAAGTGAATTAGATTTAAGTGAGAGAGGGTTGTGCAAAGTCACCAGCCTCCCTTTCTCCTCTAGAGTCATCTAGGTCTAGGTGCAAGATATAAATCAGAACCACTGGAGATAACTCTGGGAGACCTTGGACTTTTTCAGCTAGGCCTTTAACAGGTCTCAGTTGCTTTCATCCTGGATGTTCTCCAGACCAACATAATCAGTAGTCCAATTTTAAAAAATAATACTTCCCTCTGCCCCATTGTTGTGCTTGTCATCTACCTATGTACCTACATATATGTATTCCACATATATATGTATATGTATATGACTAGACATGTGTATGTATAGACAGTCATCTAATGCCTTTTCCATTACCCTGTATGTAATCAATAATACTGATTCCAGAGATTATTGTATTCAATATGTATAACCATATAGCACAGTGGTTCTCAACCTGTGGGTCACGGCCCCTTTGGAGTTGAATGACCCTTTCACAGGGGTCACAGGGGTCACCTAAGACCATAGGAAAACATATTTCCGATGGTCTTAGGAACCTCCTCTATCCATCTCTAAGCGGGTCTGCCCATATGCAGACATGCCCACATACAACTATTAAAGGGTTGTGGCATTAGGAAGCTTGAGAACCACTGATATAGCATGACCAGTATAACATTTCTGTCAAATACATGTTTGCTTGTTTATTTTTAAACTGGGGAATAGTTTGGGATAGTTGAAAACATTGCACAATTTCCCAAATCGAATATAAACTGCTCTATTCCTCCTGTTGAATTCTAGGCCCAACTCACTCTATCAGTACTCACAAGCTACCTTAATGAACTGGTTGTCCAAATGAATGTCATAGTCTAAAGACTAGGCAGTTTTGATCCATTTTAGTCTCCTAGTCAGTATTGTTGGGTTCATCTTTTATGCGTAATCATGGATCTTAACATGTAGGTCCTAATGTGTTGAGGATTAATAGACTCAGTCCAAACATTCACAAACAAAACATCTAGAAAACCTTACCATCTACAAAAGTTTTTTCTTCTATTTGAACATAGCACAGGACTTCTTCCATGACACTGGTAAACACCATTGACACGTTCACTTCATGTTGATAATCAGTGTCCCTGAACTTAGTTTTTCTCTGTGGTTACATTTTTCAAATAATTGTCTGATTTTAGTATGTATGTCAAACTCTTTATTGAAGGATGACCTTTAAAGGTGTGTTTTGATC
The DNA here is from genome assembly GCA_028627135.1 of Pseudochirops cupreus. Classification (NCBI taxonomy): domain Eukaryota; kingdom Metazoa; phylum Chordata; class Mammalia; order Diprotodontia; family Pseudocheiridae; genus Pseudochirops; species Pseudochirops cupreus. The sequence goes on from CM053583.1 coordinate 260,540,116, forward strand.
TAATAAAATGTTTTGTGAAATCAACATACAGTGAATAGGGGAGGCGGGAAATCTTATATTTTCTATATTTTTCAATCAATTACGTAACTATAAAAATGGAATATAAAACAGCATTTGCTAAAGCCTACCAATCTCCTTAAGGATATCTCAATATAGATACAGTTCATTTCCATGAAGATTTTATAAAGAAAGAAACCTTATGGGTTGATAATTATTGATGTTCCCTTGATCACCTTTGGGAGAATAATAATTTTATCTATAATTTTCAAAAGTTCTTTTGGTATCATCCCCCTCCTTGCTACATCTTGTAAAATGATCCCTTGATCATTCAAGATTGTGTCACCTCCAGCATGGATTTTATCACACTCTTCATATCACTAGACTAAGAAAATACAGGATTCTTCCAAAGGCAGGAATACTCAGTAAATTTGTACAGATTCTACGATAAAGTAAATCCAGAGGGAATAGAAAAGACTTGTGTATGTGTATAATTTCTCACAAATTCTTTATTTCTTATTCTCATGAGACTTCCCCCCCAACCCTTTTATCTCTACTGTCTTCTAGACTTTGAAAATTATAATAACATGTCAGTCCAGCATATGAAATCTAATTCTTTTAGGGATATGCTGAACATCAGACAGTGTTAAAGCATCACTGTTATTCCCAAGCATTCCATTCACAATAAATTCTTTACTCTTCCTTGAAGATAATCAAGATAATCAGATTAAATCATTTGGCCTTCTAGTGGATATGTCATTTACACTTCCATAAAAGCCCTATCATAATTGAAGCCTGACTAATATAGCTGTAGGAACTGAGAATATCCTCATTAAAATATACCATCTTTAGACTGGATGTAGGGAGTTAGTAGTCACGTAGGACACTGAAACTCATGGCCCAAGCTTGATAATACCTTTTTAAGGTTATGTGGGGAAAGAACAAGGAACTTTCTGGTGGTGACCTAGAGCAATCCTTTAAGATCAAGCTAGTTTAAAAGTGTGGTAGTAGTACCTCCAGCATTAAATACGTTGTCTAGCACATACTAGAAATCAATAAATATTTGTTGACTTCACTTATGACTACAAACATATACACCTGTAGAATTTGTAAGGACAATAACTCTATCCACAAAATGCAGTAAGATCCAATTAGTACACAACTTATGATAATATGATTTAATATTTAACAGGAAAAAAGTATATCCCTGAAACATATTAGCAACATTCACTAAAATTATAATATCATGTTGTATGGGATGAGTGAAAACTTCTCAATTTGGGGTGGTTAACTTTTCCAATTGCTTCTGTCAATCACTTTTATGTTCCTTTGTCTGTTTTCCCGCCTTGGTGGGACCCTCCTCTTATCTTTCCTTGCTGTCCCAGTTGGGGAAGTATTT
>CM053583.1:260541611-260556499 GCA_028627135.1 Pseudochirops cupreus
GGCTTTTTGGAGGAGATGTTTTTAGCTGGGCCTTAAAAGGTGAGAAGGAGGGGCGGAGCCAAGATGGCGGTGTAGGAGCAGCAAGAAGTTGCAGCTCCAACACAGCCACATCAAATACCCAAAAAATATGACTCTAAACAAATTCTAGGGCTCTAAAACGCACACAGATATATTCCCTGCTGAAGGTAGCTTGTGTCAATGCGACCATTTCAACTCTGAGAGCAAAAACCAGCCCAGCCTGAAATGGTGGTTTTTGCTCTGGGGGCGGCTGGACAAGCTGAACCCCACTGCGGCTGGAGCTTCAGGAGAGCGGATCTGCAACAGCTGTAGCAGGATCCAAAATTATCCAGCCATAAGAAAAAAGGACTCAAGGTAGTGGAACTTGGCTAAAAACTGGGGGAAAAGGTGAGTAGGATTAGGCAAAAGTCATTCTTGATGGAAGAAATAAATGGCATACACGTACCCAAGAGACCAACACTGATAGGATATATTTATCTTCTGAATACTAAAAGACATTAATTGAAGAACTAACATCAAAAGAAATGCCCAGAATCTATAGTTTGACAAAAAACAAACAAGCAAAAATCCCAAACCAGTAAGAGAGCATGAAATAAGTAAGAAAAAGAATTTCTGTTAAATTAGATCTTCAATTAAGCTATCTTCTTGGCTGCAAAATATCCTTTTGACAGACAATTAGTTCTGAGCAAGTCAAACATTTCAGCAATGCACTCTCACAGGACAATTAAACGAATTCATATTTGATGTGCAGAAGCAGTATATTAATTGGGAAACTTTCTTGATGAGTCTGGCAGTTGAATCTGGGCTACAGTTTTTATTTATCTTCTTGGAAGTCTCCCTGATGGGAAGTGATTAAATGGTTTCCTTGATTTCTCTTTTTCATACCACCAGAAATATTAGGTATAAAGTAATGCTGTCATTTCAGGACTACTAAGCTGAGCAGGAAGAGTCCGGGTCATGTATTAGATGGGAATACTCAATCACTACAAGAAATGGCAATAGGGAATTGAAATGATCAGTATTGAAGGGCTGTGGTATTCTTGGACTTGAGTTTTAGAGGGTGTACAAAGCCAGGCATTCTAAAAAAGATAATCATAGCTTCAAGGTATTTAACACTTCATACATTTTATATAGCTTTCTCATACCCATATTATCTCACTTGGTTCTGAACAGAGTGCCTAGTGCATAGTAAAAGCTTAATTTTGGTCATTAACTGATTACAAAACTCAGTGACAAAGGGCAGGCTGGTATTATTATCCCTTTTTTCAGATGAAGAAACTGGAGTTAAGAGAGGTTGAGTGATTTTCACTTAACATGCCCCACAATTGCCAGGTGATGGTGGCACCCACCTGTATTCTCAGCTACTGAGGAGTCTACAGTTTTGGGATCTTTTGAACTTGGGAGTTTTGAGCTGCAGCATACCATGGTGTTTGAGTGTCCCTCCTAATTTCAGCATTGATATGGTAAGCATCAGATTGTCTAAGGAGGGATACAGGTCAGAAACAGAACAGGTTGAAGCTCCCGTGCCAAATGATAGTGAGTCAGAGCCTGTGCATAGTCCCTGTGCAGTAGTTCTCAACCTTCCTAATGCCGAGACCCTTTAATACTCGTATGTGGGCAGTCCCACCTGGAGACAGATAGAGGAGTGGTGTCTTGGTTCCTAAGACCATTGGAAATATGTGTTTTCCTGTGACCCCTGTGAAAGGGTCATTTGACCCCCAAAAGGGTCACGAACCACAGGTTGAGAACCACTGCTGTACTGGATATGGAGATCTAATCTTAAAAAAAAAAAGACAAATCATATTCCAAAACATATCAACAAACATCAGGGTTAGGAGGGACCTCAGAACCATTTGGTCCAACCTAACATGCTTTACTATGAATCTGTTCTATAACATCCTCAAGAAGACAGAATCATGGAATCTAATAGTTGGAAGGGACCTCAGAATTTCATCTTCAGTTCTGGAATACTATAGAGTCAATGCTATTTATAAATTTCAGCTTCAGTAGTAGTTATATTCCTTAAATTCCCTAGAAGGGTGTCTTCCAGTATGTCCTTATTACATAATTCAATTTTCTTCTCTTCCTTTGCCTATTAAACTATTTCATTGATTTTGACATTAATGTCTTTTTGTCACATCATGGTGACTACCTTCAGTGCTGAGGAAAGGTTTTTTTTAAACCAGCCCTATTTATACAAAGTATTTCCAAAGGCTTAGTGTAGTTTTAAGTTTCAAAGTTAAGACTTAAGAGTTAAAAAAGGTCTCTTTAGAATCCCTCTTTAACCTTTATAGCTTAAAATTTTACTATGATTTTGGGGACCTGTATATGACATTCGAATATTTTATCATTGAAAAGTTGTATGACTTTAGGAAAGTCACCTTTCTCCCTGAGCTTCAGTTTCCTCATGTACAAAAAGAGGTTAATAGCATGTCCTCTGTTTACTTCACATAGTTTTGGTGGGAATCAAAGAGAATGATAGAGTGAGTGTGCTTTGCAAGCTAAAGCATTATAAAACCATCATCATCACCATTACCACCATTATTAATGTAGCTGGTATGCATCACAGAGCCTTTTCTCCCCACCCTTTCCTTGACCTCTCAAAGACTATTGTGCTTTCAAGAAAGTAATTCTGTATAAATTTAAATTGGGTAGGTGGGAGCTAATTACTCTATGAGACTTCTCTGAAACAATAAAACAAAGTCAAAAGAATAAAAAAAAATTGAAATATCTCATCTGAAAAACAATTAACTTGGAAAATAGATTGAGGACAGATAATTAAAGAATTATTGGTCTACCTGAAAGTCATATTAAAAAAAGAGCCTAGACACTGTATTTCAATAAATTTTCAGGGAAAACTGCTCTGATATTTTAGATCCAGAGAGTAAAGTAGAAATGGAAAGAATCTACTGATTACCTCCCGAAAGAGATTCCAACTTGAGAACTCCCAGGAGTATAATAGCCAAATTCCAGAGCTACCAAGTCAAGGAGGAAATATTGCAAATGGTCAGAAAGAAGCAATTCAAATATTGTGTAGCCGCATTCAGAAACACACAAAATTTAGCAGCTTCCATGTTAAAGGAGTGGAGGGCTAGGAATATGATATTTTGGAAGGCAAAGGAGCTAGGATTACGACTGAAATAACATACCCAGCAAAACTAAGTATAATCTTTCAGTGGAAAAAATGGCTATTTAATGAAATAGAGGACTTTAAAGCATTCCTGATGAAAAAATAGAATTAAACAGATAATTTGACAAACACAAGACTCAAGAGAAGCATAGAAAGGTAAACATGAGAGTAATCATAAGAGATTCAATAAAATTAAACTGTTTACATTCCTATATGGAAAGATGATACATGTGACTCCTAAGACCATTGTAATTATTAAGGCAGTTAGGAGGACAGAGTACATGAATATGAGATGATTTTGTTGGGATTATCTAAAAAATGTAGAGTGATAAAGAGGAATGCACTAAGAAAAGGGAAAAGAGAGAAGTAGAATAGGGAAAATTTTCTCACATAAAAGATGCACTGAAGGAAGAACTTTTATAGTGGAAGGGAAAGTGGTGGATGTTAAGCAATGCTTGAACCTTGCTATTGTTGAAATAGATAGGTTCAAAGAGGGAAACACACATACACACACACTCACACATACCCAATTGGGTATAGAAATCTATCTTATCCAGGGAAATAAAAGGGAGAGGGAATAAGAGATATAGGGAGGATGATAAAAGGGAGGGCAGATTAAGGGAGGCAGTGGTTAAAAGCAAAATAGATTTTTGATTAGAGACAAAATAAAAGGAGAGAGAAAGATAAGCAGGAGAAAATAGGATGGAGAGAAATACAAGTTAGAGTAATCATAACTATGAATGTGAATAGGATGAGCCCACACATAGAAATGGAAGTAGATAGCAGAAGTCATCAGAAACTAGAATCCAACAATATGTTATTTCTAAGAGATACGCTTAAAACCAAAAGACAGAGTTAAAATAAAGAACTAAAGAAGAATCTATTATGATTTAGCTGAAGAAAAAAAGGCAGGGGTTGTAATCACGTTTAATTACATTTTATTATGTAATCATGGTTTCAGACAAAGTAAAAGCAAAAATAGAACCAATTAAAAGAGATAATAAGGGAAACTGCATTTTTCTAAAAGGTACCATAGATAATGAAGTAATATAAAGAATTTTTAGAGCAAATTTCACTGACAAAGGCCTCATTTCTCAAATATATAGGGAACTGAGACAACTTTATAAAAATAAGAGCCATTCCCCAACTGATAAATGGTTAAAGGATACAGGCAGTTTTCAAATGCAGTAATAAGCTATCTACAGTCATATGAAAAAATGCTCTGAATCACTATTGATTAGAGAAATGCAAATTAAAATTACTCTGAGGTACCACTTCACACCTATTCGATTGGCTAGTATGACAGAAAAGGAAAATGATAAATGTTGCAGGGAATGTGGGAAAATTGGGACACTAATGTACTGTTGATAGAATACAACCATTCTGGCAAACTATATCCAAAGGGCAATTAAACTCTGCATGCTCTTTGATCCAGTAGTACCACTATTAGGTCTGTATTCCAAAGAGAAAGGACCTATTTGTACAAAAATATTTATAGCATCTCTTTTTGTGGTAACAAAGACTTGGAAATTGAAGAAATGTTCATCGGTTGGGAATCCCAGTAACATTAATATTGTATGATGATCCACTGAGAATGACTTAGCTATTCTCAGCAATACAATGATCCAAGGCAATTCCAAAAGACTCAAGATGAAAAATGCTATCCACTTCTAGAGAAAGAACTGATAAAGTTGGAATGCAAATCAACGCCTGCTATTTTTCACTTTCTTTTTTTTCCTGGCTATCTTTTCTACTTTACCTTTCTTTGACTTAACAAAGTGACTACGAAACAATGCCTGGATGGATATGTCTGGACTTTGTGACAACTGCCTCATGGATTCTAGAAGTCCTAGGAACTGACTGCCAGCAACAGGTGCTTCTTGCAGCTTACTTTCTTGGAGAAAAAGATGGTCACTGAAAGGAGGGTGAGCCATGAGCAAATGACTTACCAGAAGATATGAATGTTGCATGAATGACTCAGAAAATGCAGATCTAAGGTGAGAGTCTCTGTTCAGCAGTCCCACATGTTTTAAGTATTGGCCTCTCAGGAAACGTGCAATCATGGGTTACTATATCACATTTCAAGTGTTTTTAATGTCGAATTCTGTGATTTACACCTTTCTTTGGTGGTAGAAGAAATAAATATACATCACTTACTTTATACTTTGAGGACCATTCTAAAAGGCCCCTAGTTAATTCCTTTTGGAAACAGCCTAGACATGAGTTAAACCTAATCTTTAAGACAATTTTCCTTCAAGCCTCTAAGATAGGGGCAGAAAGAGATAGAGAATGCAAGAAAAGCCTGACTCCCCTCTACGAAGGTAGTCTCCCCCAGGATTAAGTTCAATTCATTTGAGGGCAGATCCAAGGTTCTTTAGAGGAAGAGAAATATCTTTTAAGCTGTGGTTGTCATTTATACATACAAGTAGATACAAAATATATACAAGTTAAATGCATGGTGAATTCAAGATGGTGGGAAATATTAGGGACTTGGTGAGGGTGGGGGTAGAGCCAGGAAAGACATCATGCCAAAGATTGTGCTTGAAATGATCGTTAAAGGAGGCTGGGGATTTATTTCATTTGTTATTTCTCATTGTATAAGGTAGTACCTCAAAATTGTTTTAATTTGCTTTCCTCTAGCTTCTAGGGATAACTAGGTGGTACATTGAAAAGAGAGCTGGCCCTGTGTAGTGCCAATGCAATATTCACAGCGCTGACAGTGATTATGAATATATTGGTACAGTTCTGAAGTGAAAAATATAATAGACTCTCCATACAGAAGACAGAACCAAAACATTTATTCAGACACCAGAAAAGTCAAATCCATCATAGCAACAAAGAAGTCAATAAACCATAACACAGCAGGGAGCCACACCATCCTTCAGCTTTCCCACAAAAAAAACACTCACAAGTCTAGCTGTCTCCTTGGCTGCATCCTCTCCTCCCTCCAGCTCTAACTGCTTTGACTCCCAGCTTCCTGTGGGCTTTGCCCCACCCTTCAGCAAACTCCTCCCACCACAGGCTCCATGTTATTATATTCAGCCTATTAGAGAGCAGGGAAAATCTTCAAAGCAGGAAAGATCTTCAAATTCCCTTAGGCTTATTAAGGAACAGGGAAGATCTTCAAATTCCCATTACCATTACACCCTGGAGTCAGGAAGACTCATCTTGCTGGAATCTGGCCTCAGGCATTTCCTTACTGCTATGACCCTGGGCAAGTCATTTTATGCTGTTTACCTCAATTTCCTCAGCAATAAAATGAGCTGGAGAAGAAAATGGCAAGCTGCTTCCATATTTTTGCCAAGAAAACCCCAGAAGGGGTCATGAAGAGTTGAACACTACTGAAACATAACAACCACCACAGCAGGGATTCCAAGAGGTGGGGGCATTCCAGGAAGGTGGGGGGGGGGGATGCGATACGTGCAAAAAGAGTGACTCTAATGATTCTAGGATCACATATAGGAGGCACTGCCTAATTCACCTCCCTCAGTTTTCAGAAACTGGTACCAATAGTAACTTACTCAAGGTAATAAATAGTAAGTGGTAAACCAGGATTCAAATGTAGGCTCTGAACTGACCTTCATTCCGTGACATCATGGAGTAAAATTCCCATACATCTTGGTGATGTAACACTTGCTTATTGAGGATTTCATTACTGTCTTTTCTTTTTCTTACATTTTATTATGTAATACTCTGGTTTATTCTAACAAACAGGGAACTGGCCTCCACATGGTGGCAATGGGAGGTGGGGCATGCACACATTGAACCAGTTTCCTTCACCAGGGCTGTGAGTCACAAGACTAAAAATGGTCTCCAAACTACCTCTGGGACAGACTTGCATTTGCAGGCGATGTTAATAATAATGTCATTGGCTACATAATCAATATTTCTTACTCATGTTTGATTTTAATATATCTGGAAGCATTTTGTAGCTAAGAGCTCTTAATCAACTACATTTCGAAAGCCAATGGCCGCTAGAATATTGGGAAATGGTGCCTGAGCTGATATTTCTATTATTAACTTAAAGCTTGTTTGTTAAATTAATGCTGCTATCATCAAATCAACATGTTAGATTTCATCCTGACATTCTAATGGATTGCATGTCTTTAGCTTTCCATTCCTAAGGCTACTTGCTAGATTAAATGACCCAACAAAACACCACTGTCCCTGTTCAGTAGACATAATTAGGATCAAAATTAAATTCAGAACTGGAAGAAAACCCAGAGGTCATCTGGTTTAACTCCTTCATTTTGCAGGTGAGGAAACTGTGGTCCTAAAATAATAGGCAAACAGTATCATTTTGCTCTTTTTACTGATCACCAATGGGCTGTTGTTGGTGGACAGGCTTGAGCCTTGACACAGAAACAGTCTGCAAACCTTTCCTGGCTCAAGGAAATTTAATGGGAGCTTAATTAGATATAGTTGGTAAAATGTCTTTGAAGCTAGGGTGCAAAGGTTTAGCATGACCATGAAGTGACAGCAGATTCTGAATTCATTTTTTACTTCATGTTCCCTAGCGTATACCAAATGGAGATTTTCATGAAGATCAAAGCTAATTGCAGCAAGGATTTCTTTGTATATATGATTTTATCCTTTCTAGAATAAAATTCTCTTGAATGGTCTCCACTCCGAAAAGGCATTGCCACTTTATTTTCCACATATTATATTGAAAGACTTTAGATCATGGATATCTTTTGGCCACTGGGATACCCCAGACATATTTCTTCTTTGGAACCAGTAAAAATACCATGCAAAAGTGAACATAATTATGGGAAGAAAGTAGGCCAGACCTACAGAAGAATATACTGTGGATAAGAAATTCACTTGAAAGACGCAACCCAAAGACAAGGAAGATATGATTTAAGTTTTGACCTTACCACTAGTTGTATGACTTGAGACAAATATTTTCTATGTAAGCCTTAGTATTCTCATAAAATGAGAGAAGGGAAACTTTCCCTATGTATTGATCAGGGATGTTATGAGAATAAAATAAGATAATGAATAGGAAAGGACTTTGCAACTACAATGTACCAAATAAATTTAATTAGTAAGTTACTAGCCTGGTGATAGACTTCTATAGCTATCAGAGGCTTCATTGTTAGGATGGTGATGAACATGAGAAAGAGCTACAGAAAATCTAACCTGCTTTTTGGAGATGTAGGACAGTTTGCCTTGGAGGTCTACACTTTGAACTCCCATCCTCAGAGCTCATTTGGGACTCTTTAATAGGACCTCAGACCATCAATACAGCATGTAACTTGCTGTGGATTTATCTTAGCTGTGTACAGTAACCTCAAACTGGCATGCAGATCTTGTTTTCCTACCTCAATTTAGCATCTTTGAAGAGCTGCATTAGCAGTAGCTTTTCATTGTTTCTTTGAGTTCCAAGAAGTCGGCTCTTTCATTTCGTAAGCTTGCATGACATTATGGCTTTGTGCTTGGTGTTTGTGAGACATTCTCCTAAATCCCAGCTAGAAAAGATTCTGTTTTTCACAGAACATATGGTGAGGGCTTCTCAGTACATTTTAAAATATATTAATAGTTGATAGAAAAAATAGAATGTTCCAGTTAAGGGGACCTTAGAGGCCATGTAGGCCAATCCTATCAATTTTATAACCAAGAAAACTGAGTTTCAGGGAAGCTAAGTGATTTGTCCAAAGATGCATGGGAGTAATTGGCAGTACTGGTGCTCAAACACCAAGAATGGTGATGCTTTAATGTTTTCCAAGGAATCTATGCATGATGTAGGTTGTACAGAGCATGTATAGATATTTCTTTGCTGCATTTGGCTCATCACATGCTGGCTTAATGTTTGGTTCCCTTGGGGGTAGTGAATTCTCTGACTGCTTCTCTCTATATGGTGGTTAAACACTGAAAGGACATGTCACTTTGGTATGACATAGAAACCTTTTGTGGTCCCTGGGTTCTCTTCTGTACCATCACAGTATTAAAGGAATGGGGTGTTGTACTAGGTAAAAGAAGAGAATATTAACTCTCTTCCTTCAGCCTTTCAGGTGACATCATGGAGCTCCAAGACTTCCAGTGAGATGCGGAGAAGGGCTAGTCCTTACTAAATGCATTGCATGATGGCAATTATACCCATGTGGCAGTTATGACAGGAAAGGTATCTAGGTGAGCTTGGGTCTGAGCCCCTGGTTGGCTGGATCTCATGAGTTCAAGAGGCGCTGAGCTCCACAAGATCCATGGGGTGGAGCTGGAGTGTCAGCGGTGGTGAAGGAAACCAGTGGCCCCATAAACTGCGTTATGTTCTGGTGATTTTGGGGTCAGCTTCCTTAGAGAGTACAATAGCTACAAGCTATGTAAAACTGTATCCTATTTTAAGTCATTTTGATGGGTTACAGGCTCTTGGAACCCCCTTGAATCTTCCCAGGTGATGAGGCATTTGTCTGAGGCCATAAGCCTCAGTTTCATTATCTCTAGACCCAAATCTGCTACTCTTAACCTAGCCTAGCCCTCCATTGTCCAGCTACTTCCCACCCTTGATCCTGGCAAAATATCTATACCCAAACCTGTTACCCTTAAACTAGCCTAGCCCTCCATTGTCTGTCATCTCCAGGTAGCCTTAAGCTACTTCTCACCCTTAATCCCATTCCTGGAGTCTGACCTCAGTTCCATCAAAAATTCTCCTTAGACTCCTCCTCAAGACCCTCCCCAAAGCCCTCCTCTAGATCACCCCAGATCCCTCCCACAGTCTTTCTGTATATAAGATCCATCTTGCCTCCATGAAGGGGCTGCAATTCAGTCTGGCACAGAGTCATTCTGTGTCAAATTGTTCTGTCTGCTTGTCAATACAAGTTTCACAGATACTTAGGCTCCCTAAGAGTCTACCCATTATGGTGAATCTTTAATAAACTTTTACGTTTGGCTGAGAGAAGGCTTGAGTTGAATTCACTCAGCAGGACGGGGTGTGTTGGTATTTTCAGATCTCGAGCACCCATAACCGCAACCTCAACAATTTTGTCAATATTTACTGTGAGTCATTTGTATCTTTTAGCATTTCTTTTGTGAATAGAAAATAAATACCTATCCCATACCTGATTCATAAATTAAATACCCTTTTACTACTCCCTTTTGGGGAGAAAGACACTAGTCAAAACCTTGGCTTTAAATAATTTGTTTCTGGGGCACCAGAATGGGTATTTAATGAACTGAAGATTGTGAGAAAAGGGATCCTAGCCCTCCTTTTGTTAAACCCAGTCTCCTCTAGGAATGAATCTTGTCTAGACTGCATATGTGGATCTGATAGGGTTATGGGACTGAACCCCTAAAACAGGAAGACTTTCCGTGCTTGACCTTTGGCACACATTTCAGCAATCTAGTGGCTGGAGTTGCCCTGAGGCATCCTGTCCACCCAGTATAATCCTTTTAACTGTCCTTTCACTGCGGCTTTCACTTATATCCTTTCCTTTTCTGCACCTGGCCCATTGCAGGCTATTTGCCACTGTGACAATGGCTACACCCAGATCTTCCCAGTCTTTTCTTGTATATATGTCTCAGTCTTGTCCTTATCCAATTTGAAGATTTACTAGAAATTTTTGCCTGTCCAATCTGTGTATAGTAAAACTTTACTAGTTTGACTGAATGAAGGTCTGAGTGATCAAATTCTTTTGAGGCAGACCTGCCCTGCATTCTTGCATTTTGGGGTTCCTAGCACCCCAAGCCATATCAAATCCAGAGCAAAGAGGCCTCTTAAGAATGACAGTGTGGTCTTTTCTCCAGTCACATGGTCCCCAAGGTAGTTCCTTATTATTAAAATATGAAGCCATTACTCCCTTCCCACTCTCAAATATTGTAAATGTAATGGGAGAGGGCAGATGCATACACAGGCTAGGGCAAATGTAACTGTGTTCCAGGCTGACAAATTATGAAGGTGATATTTCTCACTATGCTTCACCAGTGTAGAAATAACAGAGTTTAGGGGTGGCTAGGTGGCGCAGTGAATAGAGCACCCACTCTGGAGTCAGGAGGACCTGAGTTCAAATCCAGCCTCAGACACTTGACACACTTACTAGCCATGTGACTTTGAGCAAGTCACTTAACCCCAATTGCCCACCAAAAAGAAAAAAAAGAAAAGAAATAACAGAGCTTAGCACCTGGTGAACAAGAATAAATAGTTGAAACAGGAAGCTACCAGACTGTGCTCTGGGCAAATTTCTCTCTTGCCCTTACTGGATACCAGTTCATGACGTCCTTAACAGCAACCTCACTAGTAATGTTCCAGAATCTGTCTCCTCTCCATAGGATGGTGTCCAAGGGTACGTTTTGTCTTGCCTGCTCTCAATATGGTTAGTAGTAATTACCTTGTGCATTAGGATTCCTGTTTAAAGCTCTGGAAGATGCAATATGGTATAAATAGAGTCCTGGGAGATAGAGTTTTGAGGTTTAGGGTTTAGGGGTGCTCGACACCCCAAAATACCAACACATCCAGTCCTGCTGAATGAATTCTACTCAAGCCTTCTTTCACTCAGAGTAAAACAAAGTTTATTAAAGATTCGCCATATTGGGTAGACTCTTAAGGAGCCTAAGCATTTGTGATACTTATATTGACAAGTGAGCCAGAATAATCTGACAGAGACTGAGCCTGAGTTAGATTGAATCTCAGCACCTTCGTGGAGACAAGATGGATCTTATATACAGAAAGACAGTGGGAGGAACATAGGGGATGGTCTAGGGGCGTGGGGGGGGATTTGGGGACGTCTTAAAGAGGAATTCAAGGAGGATATTAAGGAACTGAGGTCAGACTCCAGGAATGGGATTAAGGCTACCTGGAGATGACAGACTAGGAGGGTTAGGCTACTTTAAGGGTAACAGATTTGGGTGTAGATCAAGGGTGGGAAGTAGTTGACAATGGAGGGCTAGGCTAGGTTAAGAGTAGCAGATTTGGCCTTAGGATACTGAAAAGCTTATGGCCTCAGACAAATGACTCATCAAGTGGAAGAATCTAGGGGGTTTCCAGAGCCTAAACCCCATCAAGAAGGTCTGGTTACATCCTCTATCTAGGCCTTAGTGAAGGAATGAGGAAATTGAAGTTTAGAATCTTGTCCAAGGTCACACAGATAGCAGAGAGAGAATCATGGAATTGTAGATTTAGAAGTAGAAGGGACTTCAGAGGTCCACTCATCTAACTCCTTCCTTTTATAGCTGAGTAAATGTTGGTTCAACAAATTTAATTGACTTTCACCAAGATGACACCAGTTGGTGAGCTTTCCCCTTGCCCCACTGAGGAAAAAAATTGCATAGAGCTCGAAGACTTAACAACATTTGAGCTCCATGCAAATCACAGACACTTCAATTTAAAGCCTCGAGGAGAATATGAGTTTGTGATGGAAATTTGCAACTGACCATTAACTGTAATGGTGCTGCTAGTCACTGCTACAATCAATTGTTTTGTCTTTATGAAATGGTGACATAAAGAAAGCATTTTCTGTTTTAGAGCATAATTAGCCGTTATTCTACTTACTGACTTTTTACTTTATGACTCTGTCTTCTCAAAAGGAATTTTATTGCCAGCATGAGGACATTTAGGCGAACAAAGTCTGTCCCTATTTTTCTGCATTTGTGATTTAAATATATCTTCTGTATGTGTTAGACATACCATAAATTACTTGTCATACATAAGGATTGCAAACTTTTTAAGAATGTGATTGAAACACCACGGAGATGTCACAATTACAACTTTAAAGACTGTGAGAGCTTGATATTCAATCCTGTTTGTTAAATGTGTTAAAGATAAATGGTTTGGTTATAGTTAGAGCCACAGTTAGACAGAACTTTGCCTCGGAGTAAATTAGGGCATAAGGTGGGAGAGGAGGGTTTGGAAGAAGGGAATGAAATATATAATTATTATTATTAATTTTTTGCTTTTTGAAGGGCAATTGGGGTTAAGTGACTTGTCCAAAGTCATATGGCTAGTTTTTGTGTTAAGTGTCTGAGGCCGCATTTGAACTCAGGTCCTCCTGACTGTATTCACTGCACCACCTAGCCGCCCCTGGAATATACAATTATTTAACACCTACTAAGTGATGGATGCTGTGCTGAGCACTTTACAAATATTTTCTCATTTGATTTTCATATTGTTATTAACATTTTACAGTTGAGGAAGCTGAGGCAGATAGAGGTGAAATGACTCATCTAGAGTCACACAGTTCGCGCCTGAGTGTACATTTGAACTCAGGTCTTCCTAATTTCAGGCTTGCCTTTTTATCCACTAACTGCTTCAGTGCAGGAAGGGAAACAGGGTCATCCAACTTTGCGGTGGCAAGAGGAAGAGTGTAGACAGAAAGTACAAGAGGGGTAGTTGTGTCCTGAGACAAAACTAGCAGATTGTAGAATCATACCTACAAGGGTGGGGTTGTTGTTCAGCGCTGTCTGACTCTTCATAACTCCATTTGGGGATTTTTGGGCAAGGATGTCGAAGCAGTTTGCCATTCCCTTCTACAGCTCATTTAAAGGTGAGAGAACTGAGGCAGGGGATAAGCAACTTGCCGGGGTCACAGAGCTAGTAAGTGTCTGAGGTAGGAATTGAGCTCTCGAAAATGGGTCTTCCTGATTCCAGCCCCAGGGCTCTAGCCATTGTGCCACCTAACTGCTCATTAAAGGATCCTAGATACAGAACTGGAAGGAACACCAGACTCCATCTAGTCCAAACCTCCATTCTAAAAGAGAGGAAACTAAAAACCAGGGAGGTTGTGACTTGCCCAAGGTCATACAGGTAGGAAGGTAGAAGTAGACTTGCAGTCCTCAGATCAATCAGTACTCTTTCTCCCAGGGAGGGAGAAGAAAGCAGGCAATCTTCATTCCCCATTCCAGCTTGACTTTCTGGGGCAAAGCTCTGTTGACCTCAGACTGATTACAGTTCTGTCTTTCTTCCAAAATGAGAACAGTATAGTGCATTATAGGGCTTAGAGATGAAAGGGGCTTTAGAGCTCATCTAAGCCAACGCGCTCATTGCAGAGTAGGAAACTGAGGCCCAAAGAGAGTAAATTGTTTTTAGGATATCTAAGGTCCCATCCAGCTCTAACATTCAATAATTCTTTGATTCTGGCTGGAAAAAATGGACGCAAAGTTGCTACCTATGGAGAGATTTTAGGTAAAACCAAGGTGATTATAATAATAATATATAATATATATGATATAATATATAACATAGTAAAATATTATATATTATATATAATAAAATCTATAAATTTATAATAATAACATAACATAACATAATAATAATATATATAACCTTATAATAATAAATAATATCACCCAGTGTGATGTCCAGCTTTGAACTCAGAGCACGCATTGTCAGAGTGCTTGAATATTGTCTGTGCATCAATTTGGCACCTACTTTGTCCTGGTCACTTGCGACAACTCCTGTTTTATTGAGTAGTTCATGAGTATGCATGTCTTGACCCCTCAAGTCAAGTTAATAAGTATTTATTAAGTACCTACTATATGCCAGGCATTGTGCTAAGCCCTGGGGATACAGAAAGGCCAAAACAGGCCCTGGCCAGATTAAGAGCTCTTTGAAGGCAGGGACCATGTGTCATGCTTTAAATATTCCACCAGGAACAGAACAGAACCAGTCTTTGGTATTTGTGGGTGTATCAGCAAGCACCCTAGCATACCTAGGGCGGCTACTAGCACAGGTTCTTAGATCTGCTTTTCTAAAGGAAAGCAACTCAAAATGGTTTAACAATCTTACTTTAATCAATCAAATATCATTTACCTA
>CM053583.1:260556999-260617292 GCA_028627135.1 Pseudochirops cupreus
TGGGGACTCCAGAACCTGTCTATAAAATTCCTAGGAGTTTTCTTTTTGGGATCTTTTTCAAGAGGTGATAGGTGAATTCTTTCAAGTTCCATTTTGCCCTCTGGTTCTAAAATATCAGGGCAATTTTCCTCGAGAATTTCTTGAAGGATGCTTTCTAAGTTCTTTTTTTGATCATGGCTTTCAGGTAGTTCAATAATTTTTAAATGGTCTCTCCTGGATCTGTTTTCCAGGTCAGTGTTTTTTTTCAATGAGATATTTCACATTGCCTTCTATTTTTTCATTTGTTTGTATCTGTTTAATAGTATCTTGATTTCTCATAAAGTCATTTGCTTCCATTTGCTCCTCTCTAATTCTGCAGGAATTATTCTCTTCAGCAAGCTTTTGAGATTCTTTGTCCATCTGGCAAATTTGGCTTTTTAAGGCATTCTTCTCCTTATTGGCTTTTTGGGACTCTTTTGCCATTTGAGTTAGTCTATTTTTTAAAGTGTTATTTTCTTTGGTTAGGTTGTTGACTCTCTTTTCATGATTTTCTTGCATCATTCTCATTTCTCTTCCCAATTTTTCCTCCACTTCTCTTATTTGATTTTCAAAATCCTTTTTGAGCTCCTCTATGGCCTGTGATCGGTTCATATTTTTCTTGGAAGTTTTTGGTGCAGGAGTTCTGACTGCATTGTCTTCCTCCCGTTCCATGCTTTGATCCTTTTTGTCCCCCCAAAAGTAATCTAAAGTTGGATTGCTTTGCTTCCTTTGCTTGCTCATGTTACCATTCAATTACTTGACTTATAAGCTCTTTGCCACAGTAGAACTCTGCTTCCAGAGAGGAGAGCTTTGTTCCAAATTGCTGGGGTTTTCACAGCTACTGGAGCTATTAGGAAGGTGCCGTCTCTGCAGCCCCCACAAACTCTGGCTCACTGGTCACACATCCCAGGAGCACCACCCAAGAGTGAGATCCAGATCCAGGTAGGTTAAAGCAAGGGTGATTAGTCTGTGCTCCATCTCACCAGTGATGGAAACACCTACAGGATCATAGGTTAAGAGCTGGAAAGGATCTTAGAGGCCATTACATTCAATCTATTCATTTTACAGTGAAGGAAACTGGGGTTATGTAACTTGTTTAGGGTCACACAGTCAATAAGTGTCTGAGGCATGATTCAAACCCTGGGCTGTCTGTCTCCAACTCCAGTGATCTATCTTTTACACTTGATGCCTCAGATTCCAGTGTTATTCTCTGAAAACTACCATTCAAGGTCATTGGCATATTCTTTTTATGCCCTTAGGGGAGATAAATCTTCATCCTCTGAGGGTAGCTACAGAGTCAGAAGATAGTTAATTTGGTGAATAGATAAGTGACCAAGCAGAAGAATAAATAGTGTTTGGTCAAAGACAAGTTACAAATATGAAACAATGTATTAAGTATTTGGGGACAGCTAAGTGGCACAATAGATAGAATATCAGGTCTGGAGTCAAGAAGACTCATCTTCCTGAGTTCAAACCCTGCCTCAGACACTTACTAGTTATGTGTCCTTGGCCAAGTCACTTAACCCTGTTTGCCTCAGTTTACTCATCTGGAAAATGAACTGGAGAAGTAAGTGGCAGACTACTCTAGTATCTTTGCCAAGAAATCCCAAAATGGGGTCACAAAGAGTTGGACATGACTGAAAATTGACTGAACACCAACACCACCACCACCCCTCATAACCAGGACTAGGGCAGGGCAAATAGGAATTTTCTCCAGGGAACCAACATGGGGGCAAGCTTCATCCCTGTCCCAGTTCTTCATCCTTTCTCCATTTCTTCTTGGAACTATTGGCAATTCTTCAAGGAACACAGGAATGATGGTATGACTACAGCTAGTACCACTTGTTGAATGAGTTACCACCAAATGACCAAGAATGCAAGTACCCTAGTTATGGCTCTGCTGAGGAAAATGCCTAAGGAGTTTGGGTATGATCTTAATGTCAGAAGCACAATGAAAATAAATGAACAGCTTCAAAAGTTGGGAAGTATTTTGAAGAGACCAAGGAACACTGAGATGTATGTAGAGTTAAAAAATACTCCCCAGTCATTTAATTACTTTATGTAAGCAACAACAACAATATCTAATGTTTAAATTGTACTTTACAAAAGTCTTTCCACACATAATCTGATTTGAACCTATAACAACACAATGAAGTAGGTAGTACTGTTACCATTTTACAGATAAGAAAGCTGAGGCCCAGTGCAGTGGAGTGGTTGGTTGGGATTCACATCCAAGTCCTCAGGTTTCCACAACTGCCACATACTTTACAGTTTTGTCACAATCTGTCCCTGATTCTGGGTGTTCATTTAATCAGATAGAGAAGGATCTGTTTTCTAAGTAATGGAGAGTTCTTGGTCTGCTTTTGGGCAGGATTTTATTTTTACTAAGGGAGTTTAATGACTGGCTCCTTCACCGGAAAAAAGAGATGAAGATGGGAGGGAGAGGGCCAAAGAGATACAGGACTAGTGTTATTTTTAAAGGCAATAAAATGCTGATTTTAAGCATCTCTATGTATCTTAAATTATCCTGCAGAAAATGAACTATACCGTGGCACTCTTCAGCCCATGGACAAACTTTTGGCCAGGCCATATTGGTGCACAGACTTTCTATTTCACCGATAAAGACTCAGCAGTTTTCCTCGTAAATACTTCCTCAGTTGTAAATTCATTTTACCTTTGATAGCTTTTAGAAATAGTCTTTTTCCCTCTCTTTTCCTCTTTCTTCCTTTTTTCCTTCCTCTCTTTTCTCTTCCTTTCTCCATTTTGTTCCTTCCTTTTCTTAGAGATTACATGCATAGTAGTGTGATCTGTTGGGGGCAATTAAGTAAAACCTGGCCTAATTGGTATTCTTAGCTTTTATTACAAGTACATTTCCTACACCAGAACCATTTTAAAATATGCAAATGAATGTGGGCTTCTCTAGAAGAAGGCAAGTGGATGATAGGGAAGACAAGACATTGCACAGCTCAGAATAAAGCCAGGATGGGGTAGGCCCAGTACCAGCTGCTGTTAGCCATCCTGCCGAGTGTGGAGTGGACACTTGCCTACTATCCTTACCCTTGTACCATGACCTTCTTAACACCACTGAGAGATTCCTTTCCAGGTTGACAGTAATCTTTTAAGAGCAATGACTTTCTCTACCATTAATAGACCCACAACAAATAACAAACGTGTCTGAAGACACCCTGGCTTGTTGGAATTAGCCTGGTAGTTAGCAGAGGAACAGCTGCCAGATTTTTTTCAGTCCCAAGTTAGGATTTCTGGCATTGATCTATCTCTTCTGCTCCCCTGGGCGCATCTTCTACCTTAGCAGTCCCAAGGTTCTTGGGCTACGGAATTCTTTTGGGCATTTGAGAGTAGGCTTTTTACTGGGCCAGGAAATAGTGGGAAATTACATGGATTGAGGAAATGTACCTCGGTCTGGGGTGAAGAGTAGTGCTGGGGACCTGTGGTCAAACAAGCACCCCAAGAGGGATGCATGTTCTCTTTAGAGATAATCTCACTGCTGTCTATCTCTGGGTGTTGTCATTAAAAGATAATGTTAAAAAAGAGAGGACCATGGCCTACTCAGGCTGGGCTAGGACCCTAGTGGGAGCACCTCAGTTCCATGATTTACAAAATTAGACTTGATTTTTTTTTTATCAGTCTATCCAGAGTTGCTGAAGCTCAGAGCAGCTGATTCCTGATCACCACACTTAGGAGGCTCATCAACAAGGAGGCTCTGTGGCGATACAGAGAAAGATTGGACTATGGGGTCACAAGACCCAAAGCCTCAGTTTCCTCCTTAATAAAAAGAGAACAATACTACTTACACAAACTATCTCATGGGGGTAGTTGTGAGGAAAGTTCATTGTAAACTTTAAAACTGTAATGTTTTATCATGTCATTTATAAATGTGAATCAAGCCAGGAAGCCAATCCTTTAATTGTCACTGAGAAACACAACTGCTGAGTAGATGACATACTGCTACTGGCTGGTCAGCACCTTGTCTTTCAGCTCTCCCTCCCTCTCTCTCTCTCTCTCTCTCTCTCTCTCCCTCTGTCTCTGTCTCTGTCTCTGTCTCTGTCTCTGTCTCTGTCTCTGTCTCTGTCTCTCTCTGTTTCTCTCTCTCTCTCTCTCTCTCTCTTTCTCTCTCTCTCTCTCTCTCCCTCCCTCCCTCTCTCTCCCTCTCCCTCCCTCTCTCTCTCTCTCTTTCTTTCCCTTCCTCTCTCTCCCTCTCTGTTTCCTCTCTCTCTCTCTCTCTGTCTCCTCTCTCCCTCCCTCCCTCTCTCCCCCATCTCTCCCTTTCTCTCTCTCATCTTTATCCATTTATTATCATCCTCAATATCTATCTATCTGTCTATTTGTCTGTCTGTCTGAATGTCTGTGTCTATCTACTATTATCATTATCGATCATTTATTTTCCATCCTCATTATTTCTCTCTGTCCTTCTGTCTTTCTGTCATCCGGCTGTTAGACATCATAGTACATAGTACAAAGAGCTCTGGCTCTAGGGTCAGAAGACTTGGGTTCGAATCCATTTTCTGAGGTTTACCTCCTATGTGACCTTAGTCACATAACCTTCCTGGACCTTAGTTGTCTGATCTGTAGATTGAGGGGATTAGATGGGGTGGCTTCTGAGATCTTCTGTGAAAAAAAATAAGACTTAGAAAACCACATTAATGATAGAAAGTTGTTTGGTAATAATAATAATAAACAATGATAAAAACATTTATATGGTGACTTAAGATTTGCAATGTGCTTTATATAAGTTCTCATTTGATCTTTTTAAAATTAAATTTTATTTTTCAGTGAACAGAAAGCTACTTCATTTTTCTCTCATTCTCTACTCCATTAAAAAAAGCAAAAGAAAAACAAATTGCTTGTGAAAAATATGCATAGCCAAGCAAAAGAAATTCCCTCATTGTCTATATTTTAGAAGAAGCCTCATCCTTCACCCTGAATTTGTCCCATTTGATCTAGACAGTAACTCTGAGATCAGTGCTATTGTTATGGTCGTTTTATCAATGAGAAAACTGAGGCTATAAGAGAGCAAGGGACTTACCCAGGGTCACACAGCTAGTAAACATTTGAGGCAGGATTCAAATTTGGGTCTTGCTCACTCCAATCCAGTGTTCTAGCTGGGTGCCAAGTGGAGCCTGTGTGAAGAAGGCAATATATTGCAGTGGAGTCAGAGGATCTTGGTTCAAATTGCCCTCAACACTCTATCTGTGACCTTCCACAAGTCATGAGTTCTATGGGCCTCAGTTTCTTTGTCTTTGAAATGAGGAGGTTAGACCAGATGACCTCTAAGGTCTTTTCTAATTCAATGAACATTTAGTGTCTATTTTATACAAATAGCTGTGCTAGACACAGAGGATGTAAGGATAACAATGAAATAATCCCTGCCCTCAAGGAGCTTGTCTTCTCCTGGGGGCCCATCACAGGCACACACATGTGTCAGATGGAAAAGGGGACTGATCAACGAAGGCCCAGTCTGGTGGAATGCTTGCTTGGTGAGCCTGCTTCAGGAAGCTCATGATGGCACGGAATGGAGAAGTCAGGTTCTCCATTAGAACATGCACAGATGTTGTCAGTTTTCTATCCATTTACTTTATGGTGAAGAGAAGGCCACTGGGACAGAAATTAGAGTCCCTATAAAACACTCTAATGGGTCAAAATCAAGCTCTTTTTTTCCTGATGCTGATAAAGTAGTCCTTGACTACTGTCAGCATGGAGTTGGATCTAGGCCCCTTTCTTCTAAGTCTTCATGAACTTCCAGAAGAGCATGCTCCCAGGAATAAATCTTCCTTGATCAGCATCCACCATTCATATAAATCAAATAAGTTTCACAAGGGTGGGGGTGTTAACAATTGAAGGAGGCAAGATCAGTCAAGGCCTTGTGAGGGGGTGGCACCTGAACTGTGTGTGATTCTATGACCTGAAGGGAAATTGTCCTTTAGTTGCAATAATTGATGCCTGATGCCCCCTCTTTTACAAAGTTCTCAGTCAATTTATTGTGACTCAAAAAATGAAACCCTCAGGCCTACAGGCATATTGGTTGTAGGAATATCTGAAAGTCAGGCATGAGTAAAACTGACCTAAGTGATAATAATACTTACCATAATAGTAGTAATAATATCACCAGGAGATTTCTGTCTTAATATTAAATCACTAAAATGTTCCATAGAGATAGCTATTGGTACCAGGGGCCATAGCATCCTCTCTTCTTGCAGCTTTGAACAGCTCCTGGTCACATCCTTAACTGGAGGTAGTTGTGTCAGGATAGCAGCAGACATACTGCCTTTGGGTTTCCAGTGCCCCTGATGATCCAGTATCCTCCATGGCAGTATTCCCCCCCAAAAAGGTGCGGGCAGTTCCTGAACAAACATTGATGAATTGTTTTTCTTCTGCATTTTGTTTTTCTAGCCACCATCAATAATTCCACCTACACCTGTTATGACTTCACCTTGAATCTGTTCCAGTACAATTTATTAGCAATAACATAGAAGTGCAGATGTTTTTCGTCCTTTGTTTTCAAAGAGGGCCAATGGTATCACTGGATGACTTGCACGTGAATTGGATTTAAGTGAGGCAGAGTCTCACTGTCTTCAGCCTCACACTTTCCTCCTGAGTCACTGAGATCCTATGACAGGACAAAAGTGAAGATGACTGGTGATGGCCCAAGATGCAGTGGATGATTTTGGCATCTTTGAGGCCTGAGCAAATTCTGAGCACTTCAAAGCCCCTACTTCAACTGCCTTTATGACTGCCAGAACCAACTGTTCTCATCTGTCCATTCTTCCAGGGAAGTCTTCACATGCTTGGGATAGATGTCCCCTTAACTCACTGACAGGTTTGAGGTCCATTGGTTACCCTCACCCCTTAACATCTGCTAAGATGGCTTACTGAGGTGTGGCTACTGTGTATGCTGCAGCTTCTCAGAGGTTCAGGTGAGAGTTGGATGAATAGACAGTTCTGAAAAGGGCTTGGTAAGCCCCCATACCAGAGATGCTAGTCTTCCTGACCACCTTAGACACAGAAATACAGATAGGTACTCAAACGAGGTATAGAAGCTTGTTTTATAGTGTTCATAGCTAGTTTAACCTCTTTCTGCCCTTTTCTGTTATATTCCCAGCTGGTCTGCGGATAGGATAGTATTGCTAAAGGAAAAGATTGAAATATAGACTCTAGGTGGAAATTTTCCCAGTACTCTGCTCTGGGAAAACAAGAGAAAGAAATCACTGACTAGATTTTACTCTCATCAGTGTTCTCTGTTCCAATTCCTTCCTTTCTGCTACTGTATTTCTTCTTGTTCTTCATCTGAACTCCTTGTGTCAAGCTTTTGCCTCTCTGGCTATTAAGTCTGCCCCTTTCCCAACTTGGGTGGAAATTTTGTCCTTTCCTCAAGATCACTGAAACCCCAAGAGAAAACTTCTGTGTACCTGCAAACCGTCTAGCAAGATACTTTATGATCCTAGGAAAGTCCTTTAACATCTTTGTGAGACTGGCAAGGTATTCCAAAATCAATATAACTCCTAGGGAAGTTAGCCGGAATCCTGGGGATCTCAGAGAGGTCCTTTTGAACCTTCCTTGGGGACAGCTAGCTGGTGTAGGGTACAGAGCACCAATCTTGGAGTCAGGAGGCCCTGAGTTCAAATTTGACCTCTGACATGTACTAGCTGTGTGACCCTGTTCAAGTTTTGATTGCAAAATCCTCTCTTTGTACCTTCCAAGGTCTTAACCACACAGTGCTCCCTATTTTACATTCTAACTTATTTATGCATATATTCTTTTCTTACTAAATTATAAATAATGGTAGTAAGTAGCACTTATTTAGTGTTTTGAGGTTTGCAAAGCACTTTACAAATTTTTTAAAATCCAAATAGAACCCCTGGAAAGCCCTCATTTTGTAGATGAAGAGTTTAAGTGACTTGCCCAGAGTCACATAGCTAGTAAGCATCTGAGGGCGTATGGCAACTCAGGTCTATCTTGGCTCCACGTCCAGCATTCCTGTCCCCTAGGTACCTCTGTATAAAGTTTTGGAAAGCATACTTTCTCCTTGTGATTTCATTTAATTTTCCACATTTATAGACCCATACTTAGTTTAGAACTTTGTATATAATAAGTGCTTAAATAATGCCTGTTGAATTGAAAAAAAAATTTAAGGCCCCCTCTTTTGCAAAGTTCTCAGCCAATTTTTTGTGACTCAAAAGATGAGACCATCAGGTCCATAGGCATATTGGTTATAGGAACATCTGAAAAGAAAGCATGAGTAAAACTGACCTGAGCGATAATAATACTTACCATAATAGCAGTAATAATAGCGCCAGGAGATTTCCATCTTAATATTAAATCATTATAATGTACTGAGCAAAACCCATCTGTCCTGCTCTATTGAGTTAAGAGTAATTTCCTTTGAACTTTAAAAGGAAATAATACTTAGAAGTCCTTGCCTTTATGAAGTTAAAAAAATTTCAAAGCATTTTCCATCTATGATTTCATTTTATCTTCAGTTTTCTTTGGATTCAGTTAGGACTGGTTTAATTATCTCCACTTTATAGATAAGAACCTCAGGACCCAGAAAGGTAAATTGCTTGGCCTTGAGTTCTTTAACTAACTAGTGAAGAAGCCAGGACTAAGCCTGGTTAGGATTATTATTTCCTGGTCCAGGGCTTTTCTACTAGGTGAGTGGTTCTCAGACTTTTTGATCTCAGGACACCTCACTCTCTTAAAAATTTTTGAGTACCCCAAAACATTTTTCTTTATGTATGATGTTTCTTTCAATATTTATTAATTTCTAATAAGAAATCTTGGTATCATTAGCACAATGTCTGGCACATAGAATGTTCATTGATTGATTGTGAAAATTGTTTTGACCTCTTAGACGCATTGAAAGGGTCTCAGGGACCTTGAGGAATTCCCAGATCACACTTTGAGAACCACAGTACCAGGTTATATTCTTTCCTGTCTTGACAAGTTCCTTTATTTTTGTTTTATGTATTGAATTAAAAAAAAGACTTTTCTGCCTTTCGAAAAAAATAATGTGGCTAAATGGGCAGGGCTGGTCCTCAGAAAAATGTGAAATAGGTTGAGTTATTTTTCTGTGGTTCTCTATTCCCTTTTCCTGGTACAGTCCTCTGCCTACTTTCCCTAAAGAGCTGACTGGTGCTGTGTTGTTCCTGAGTACCCAAAAATCCCCATTATGGTATCTTTCCTAAGTCTGCATTCCTGAAAAAATGCTTTAAATTTTCAATCTTTTCCTTCTGCTCCTCTCTTTTACTCTTCTGTTAAAAATTACCTATTTGACGTGCTCTTTTTAAGTGGTCTAAAATTTCCTCTCCTTTACATGGATCAGGACAGGTTCTTGGGGTTGAAACATATGGGATAAATATCTATTTTTGACTTATTGTACCCCCTTGGATTTGTTTCAGGAAAATCTGGTCTACTTAGGGTGTAACTCATATGTAGGTTTTCCCAAATATGGATTACTGAGTTCCTAGCTCTCACACAAGAACTCAGGGTATTAAATTCATCTTAGGTATAGGATAGCTCTTATTTCACCTCACAGAAGCCCATAAAGAGATTCAGAAAACACTCTTTTCCCACTGGTTTCTTTGCAAGGGAACTGAATTTGAGATTGCCAGCAGGGTAACATTGGGACAAACTGATGAAATCCCCCTCTCTCTCTCTCAGGGCTGTACAGTGTCTTCCCCTTATAGTGTTACCCTGTAGATTAGGCTCCTTGTGAACAGTAAATATACTGGGGGGGGGGGGTTGCTGAACAAGCAATCTTCTTTCCATTGGTTCTATTCTGCCAATTACTCAGTGACTTTGCCTTCTAAGTGGGGCCCTATGCAGTGACTAAGTACTTGATCCTTGTACTTTTCTGAGAAATACTCTGCATTAGGAAATCTTCTTGTCTCTTTAGTAAGTTCATATCCTGAACCCTCAAGCTTGGATACTCTTGTATTTGGGATTACCCAATAGCCTCTGCTCCTAAGCCTCCTTTCTCTGGCTGGAAGGCTAGATTCATGGATCATGCTGCCTAGGGAATTTAAAATTTACTTGTTTATGCACAAAAGTTGGGATTCACAAGCATTCTTCATTAATTAACCTCTCAATCTGAATGGGTACACACTCTTGCTTCTTCTATATGCTTCTTTATAAACTCTATTACTGCCTAAGCTGTTGTCATGTCTTGGGTCGGAATGTTCAGTATCAGGTCTCCAGCCTCTTACTTGGAAAGGAAATGGAAAGGCAGAAAGCAGCCAAGTATTTGATGTCCAGAAACTCTTATCTTAGGCCACCTGGGCAAGCACATATAATTTACCATGTGCTTTTGCTATAAATCACAACTCACATCTCTGACTGGCTAGGGTTTGGTGTGTGTGAAATATGTCTTTTCTCTCTCTCCATTCCCCTGACTGCCCTTTAGAGAAGGGACCTCTGGTCCCCCTCACCCCCTCACTCTCTTGAACACAGTTAGTGAAACACCCAAGAACACATTCACACTCCATGAGGAGATATCCTTCAGATATCTCTAAGAAAAAGGTATAGGCACTATAATATAATCAAGTTGATTAGGAAACTCATGTTGATCAAGGACCTATCTTCCAGTTACGTCTTGGGTGAGATTGCTGACAGAAGAGGGTCCAGGCTCCTTAACCTTTCACTTTAAGGTCTTCAATAATCTGGCCCCCAAATAATGGCTTCCTTACACAAGGTTAAAGTAGGTATCTGCTCCAACTCATCTATACTAAGGTCATGCTTCACAGTTAATATTTTCATTTGGATAATGTCTTCCTAGAGATATTACTCTTTAATCCAAAAAAGTGACTCTGATGGCAGAATTTGAGGAAAGTCTGCCCAGCTTTTGACTATTCCAAGGTGCTCCCTTATATAAAAACCCATTTCTGTAGTAATGCCAGTATTTCAAGTTCATTTGTTTTTCAGTCATGTCTGCCTCTTTGTGATCCCATTTGGGGTTTTCTTGGCAGAGATGCTGGAATGGTTTGCCAATTCTGTCTCCAGCTCCTCTTACAGATGAATAAGCTGAGGCAAATGGGCTTACATGACTTGCCCAGGGTCACACTGCTAGTAATTGTCTGAGGAAGAATTTGAACTCAGGTCTTCCTGATTCCAAGCCTGGCACTCTATCCAATGTGTCGCCTAGCTGACGATGCTGCTTCAAATCAATCAATCAAATTGCAGGCTTGCATAGATACCAATACAAAGAATGAAACAATCTCTACTCTTTCTGTCGGGAATCACAAAATCATGATGGTGATGATATAATGATATAATACATCATGATTTATGTAGTGCCTTAAGGTTACAAAGTGCCCTATAATTACCGTCTCATTTTATCCTTACAACAGCCCTAGGAGACAGGTACTATTCTCAACTCCATTTCACAGATGAATAAACTCAGGCATACTTGTGACTTGCCCAAGGTAAGGTGCCAAAGCCAGGTGGATTTAGTAATTCTTATCTCACCACCATGCTGCTCACTCAAGTCTTCACTGACACCACCTCCCTCGTCCTCCCCTCTCCTCTCAAACTGCTCCCAGTGCCTTCCTTTATAAGGGCAGAAACTAGACTCCAGCTGGAGTGAAAAATAACAGATACAAGGGTTGTACAACAGTTACATATAGAAATCTAAGGAAAAAAAATCACCTAGATAATGTTTTTGAACATATTGCATGGGTGCTCTCTTGAAACTTGTGGAAGAGCATGGAATAAATTGGTTGAAATCTTCACTGCTGGAGGGAGTATCCACAAGAAGGAGATCACAAACTCGTTAAAGTAGAGTAGGCCAATGGATGCATTATTTTGGACCTTTTGGGCACTGTATATCAGTAACAAAGTAAACTCCTTTGATCAGGAGTGGGCCTAGAGGTATAATTCAGCATTGGGGTGGGATAAGGCCTGGAGAGAACCAGGAATTCTCTTAATAGGAGGTGTATGAGAGGAAGAACAGGTCTCATTGTATCTTAGTCTGTCACTGGAGACTTGGGTTCGCACTGTGGTTCTAACACACGCTAGATGTACAACTCACAATTTCTCTGAGCCTCTCAATCTCCTGTGTAAAACAGAGATAACAATATACTACTTGCCTCAGAGGGAGATTATAGGAAAATTGTACTATAAACCTTAAAGTACTAGAGAAACATGAGGCACAAAACTGTTATGAGAGGGGTGGAAGCAAGAAACTTGTCATATGGCCATGGTCAAGGAAAAAACAGAAGTTAACCAATGTTGTTGGGAGACAGAGCACCTTTTTTTTTTTGGAGAGGGGAAGGCAGTGCGATTGAAGTTAAGTAACTTGCCCAAAGTTGCACAGCTAGTAAGTGTGTTAAGTGTCTGGGGCTGAATTTGAACTTAGGTCATCCTGACCCCAAGGCTGGTACACACTGTGTCCCCTAGCTGCCCTCAGTCCTACAGTTCTTCAAAGACCTCACAGAAGTCCCCAAAAATGATGACTGGTTGAAGGTAGAGTGCTCACCCCATCTCCCTCCCAAATGACCTCATAGTTAACTAACTTTGTGTTTATTCTGCTTATACTCATATCCATGTTTATAGATAGATATAGATATATAAATAAATGTCTTGATGTATAAATACACATATATGAAACATAAATCTAAAATCTATGCATCTACCTGTATAGATATAGGTAGATAAATGTGTAGATATAAAATATCTATAACATCTATATATGTAAATATATATGTATATATAACACGAATCTCTGTCCATCTATCTTTTTTCATCAAGAATACTTGAAAGTCCTCTATTTCATCAAATGACCATATTTTCCCCTGAAGCATTATACTCAGTTTTGCTGGGTAGGTGATTCTTGGTTTTAGTCCTAACTCCTTTGACTTCCAGAATATCATATTCTAAGCCCTTTGATCCCTTAATGTAGGAGCTACTATATCTTGTGTGTTGTCCAGATTGTGTTTCCACAATACTCAAATTTTTTCTTCCTGACTGCTTGTAATATTTTCTCCTGGACCTGAGAACTCTGGAATTTGGCAATAATATTCCTAGGAGTTTTCTTTTTGGGATCTTTTTCAAGAGGTGATCAGTGAATTCTTTCAATTTCTATTTCACCCTCTCATTGTAGAATTTTCCTTGAGAATTTCTTGAAGGATGATTTCTAGTCTCTTTTTTTGATCCTGGCTTTCCGGATCAGGTAGTCCAATAATTTTAAAATGATCTGTCCTGGATCTATTTTCCAGGTCAGTGGTTTTTCCAATGAGACATTTCTCATTGCCTTCTATTTTTTCATTTGTTTGGATCTGTTTAATAGGATCTTGATTTCTCATAAAGTCATTAGCTTCCATTTGCTTTAATCTAATTTTGAAGGAATTATTCTCTTCAGTGAGTTTTTGAAATTTCTTTTCCCTTTGGCCAATTTGTCTTTTTAAGGCATTCTTCTCCTCATTGGCTTTTTGGGCCTCTTTTATCATTTGGGTTAGTCTATTTTTTAAGGTGCTATTTTCTTCAGAATTTCTTTGGGTCTCCTTTAGCAGGCTGTTGACTCGCTTTTCATGATTTTCTTGTATCATTCTCATATCTCTTCCCAGTTTTTCCTCCACTTCTCTTACTTGATTTTCAAAATCCTTCTGGAGCTCCTCCATGGCCTGTGATCAGTTCATATTTTTCTTGGAAGCTTTTGATGCAGGAGTTTTGACTTTTCGGTCTTCTT
Source organism: Pseudochirops cupreus (assembly GCA_028627135.1). Taxonomy (NCBI): domain Eukaryota; kingdom Metazoa; phylum Chordata; class Mammalia; order Diprotodontia; family Pseudocheiridae; genus Pseudochirops; species Pseudochirops cupreus. The sequence continues at coordinate 260,570,714 of CM053583.1, forward strand.
CTGGTTCCATGTTTTGATTCTCTTTGTCCACAAAAAAACATTCTAAGGTCTGACTGCACTTCCTCTGTTTGCTCATTTTGCCAATCAATTGCTTGCCTTTTGAACTCTTTGCCACAGTAGAACTCTGCTTCCAGAGTGCAGAGAGCTGTGTCCCAAATTTCTGGGGTGTTTGCAGCTGTTGTCACAGCTGTTGTCAGAGCTACGAGGAGGGCACCCTCTCTACAGCCACGACAAGCTCTGGCATGCTAGAGTTCCTCACCCCAGGACTACTACCCAAGACTGACCCAGATCCAAGCAGGTCAAAGCAAAAGCAATTACCCTCTGAATGGTCACTTGGTCCCCCTACAATGTGCAGTCCAGGAGCTCTGGGGGCAGCAACTGCAGCCACCAGCACACCTCATACCTCTTGTCCTGGGGGCAGGGGCTGGACCATACTCTTCTCTCACCCAGTTCCAACAGAGTTCCCTACTGTTCTTTTACTTTCTCTTTGGTGTTTATGGGTTGAGAAATCTGGAAACTGTCACAGTTGCTGGTGATTCACTCTCCTGAAGTCTGCTCTGGCCAGTCTAGGCCATGAGTCTGGGCTGGTGTGACTCATGTGGGACTGTGCTCAGCTTCTAGCATGGTGTGATAGACCCTTCCTGTTGGCCTGCCAGGCTGCCTTCAGTGGGAAATTTGTTTCTCTCTGTCACTTTGTGGGTTCTGTAGCTCTAAAATTTGTTTAGAGTAATTTTTTACAGATATTGTAGGTGGTTGGAGCAGGAGCTCAAGCAAGTTCCTGCTTTTACTCCGCCATCTTGGCTCCACTCCCCAGTGAATCTTCTTTTACACTTGAGAATGAGGCACACATTAGCTGGATAAATTAATCTTGTCTGGGGCAACATTTCCAAAGCCTTTCTAGTCAAACTACTTCTGAAATTATCAGGTGAGTCAATGGGAAATTTTGGTTCACTTTATATAAATTCATTTCAGGAAAAAAAGACAAACTTTATGGAAACATTAAAAAAATTAGGTTCTGTTACTAAACATTCATATCTATTCACACTCACAAGTTGTGGGGGAAAGAACACTGGGTTGAGCTGGTTGGCTTTCTTTTTGGTGCATATCATTGCTTACTTATGGATCCTTGAGTAAGCTATTGACAACCTTGCTGAGACTCAGTTTCCTCACTTAAAATAGGGATAACAATACCAGCCCTCTCTACTTTAATTGTTTGTTATAAAGTTCAAAGGTTATAAGCCTTTATATATAAGGGTTGGTGGAAGACATAGAAAATGTCTATTTTATTATGAAAACCTTTTACTTACGTTGATATCCCACTCAGCATGCATTCTATGCTTCAACAATAATTAAAAGGTTTTAAGGGCTATCTAAAGATGATGTATAATAATGGCTACAATTGTACCTGCTTAAAAATATGTTGTTTCATATATATCTAAAGTTGAAGTGATGATGGGGTCTATGGGGATAGGGATAGGGACTTGCCTGTGATTTTACTGAAATAGGGAAATTTCAGGTTAGAAAATTCACTTTACCAATACAGAGTAGAACTTTCTCTGCCATTTATAGTCTTGGAGACTAAACTTCTTTGAGGTTAAATGACTGACCCGTGGTCACATAGTCCATTTGTTTCAGAAGAAGGCTGAACTCATAAATTCCTGGCTTTGAGACACATTGTCTTTTAGAGAGGGGGCAATATACTGTAGTTATTTTAATCACATATTAGCATTTATATCACAAAGTTGTTCTGAGGTTCAAATGAGATAACATATATAAAGCACTTTGCAAATATTAAAACTCCTGCAGAAAGTCAGAGTAGGAATGTAATAACAAATTTAGAGATTTAAAGCAAATTTTGAGGTCGTGTAGTCTAAGACCCTCATGTAGTATAAGACCCTAAGACCCAGCTGAAGAGACTGAGTCATAGAGAAATTAACTGACTTACCCAAGTCATACTTGCAGTCAGTGGCAGAAGAAGGAGTTGAACCCAAATCGTCTGGCTCCAGATCTTTTTATGGTGCCATGTTGCTGGTAAACAGTTAAAAAAGATGGGCTAAACCAGGTTCAGAATAACTGACAGGTCTCAAACCTGTTGGTGAGTTAGGGGGGTGTCTACCACAAAGGTGTGAATACTTCCCTTAGTGGAATGGGCAAATAAGAACAATTCATGCCAATGACCACGAAAGTGGTGGAAGCAGGTTCTGTGGAGTGCTTGGAGCTTGGTAAAACATCAGAGATACTAAGGTCATCTATTGAATACTGGGCCAATGCTGGTCGTCTTGATTTTTGTCCTGCCACTGAATTGTGATGACTCTGGAAGAAAGAGCGAGGCTGATGACTGTGCAACTCTGTCTCACTCAAATCCAATTCATGCATAGGTCAAGACATCACCCCATGATGTCCTTGATCCTTTTCTCAACAAAGGACCACCACCAACAACAAGAACAGAACAGCAACAACAACAACAACTCTGTAACGGTGAAAGGTGAAATCCACTATACTCTATAGTCCTACGTTGGTACTCTAGACCTAGTAGGCAGAATGAATGAATGCATGAGCATTTAATGAGTAAGGACTAGTAAAATAGGAGATTGATAACAGGGGTTTCTGTCATGGTCTCACAGCGGCCCCATGAATAAAAATAAGTGATCGGAAAGAGATATATAGGAGCAGGTACGCGAGTCTCCCTGGGTTGGTTGGTCTATGTCAGGCGGCTGCTCTAGGACACATTTTATTTTACCTTTTGCTATCCTGGGTATTTAACTTACAGATAAATGACATTTTCCCTTGCACCAGATGCTTCATTGGTGTATCATGTTTATGCAAATCTGAAACCCTTCCCTGGTCATTTATTCAATAGTGGGATGTTTATACCCTTTTGATTTTCTACTTTTTGACTTTACTCTGTTCTTTGGGGGACCATGGTACTGGGTGCATTTTGATAAACCCTGCTGAAGTGACAGATTTAGGCACTAAATGAAATTGTGTTCCATAAACTGTGAGACAAAGGCTTATAACTCACCGTTGGCTACATGCATTTCAGTGAAAATTATCTTCCATGCTTTGATCTCCACTGTATCATTTTACTGAGTGGCCTCATGTGCTATATCAATCAAATGTGTGGAAGATGCAGGAGAATCTCATTTAAAATCAAATACAAATCATAGATTCATCTGCCCGGGAGGAAGGAAAATGTGTCATGAATCCTAGTTTCAATCTTCTGTGATTACAACTGAATTATTTTGGGAAAACTCCAGAGAATAAAGTTTTTCCCTTCCTGATGCTTCAAAAAAATATTTGGTGGGGGTAGGCCACCTGACTAGTAGAGAGACAGATTTAAGTGATATGATCATGTGGTCTTGTCTTTAATCTAACTAGGTTAGTGCTTTTTAACATTTCTCTAGAGACAGTCTTTTATGTAGGAGAAGCGGAAAGAAGAAAACATTTAAACAAGGATAATATGATTTGCCTAGCTTATGTTGTTTGCCATATTTGTGTGGGTTGGGAATGAAGTGTTGGAACTCCCTGAAATGAACAGACTTTTCCTTTTTCTTGCTCAGAATCCCCACTTACACAAACTGAGAAGTTCAGTTTTTGACATTGCACCCTGTCCTCCTTCTCCCCTTTCAGATAGCTGGATTAGGCAGTGGATAGAGTGCTAAGCCTGGAGTCAGGAAGGCCTGAGTTCAAATCTAGCCTCAGATACTGACTCGTTTTGTCACCCTGGGCAAATGATTTAACTTCTGTCTGCCTCAGTTCTCTCAAAATGGGGGTGTCTATTTCCCAGGGTTGTTGTGAGGATCAAATGAGATAATATTTGTAAAGTACTTAATATGGTATCTAGCACATAGTAGGTGCTTAATAAATGCCTGTTTCTTTCTCTTATGAGTGGTCACCAGCTCCTCTTACAAGCACAAATGCTCCTGTTGACTCATCATGTGTATAATTTTATTTACATGTTAAGGGAAATAGGTAGCACTTGAATCCAATCCCATAGGAAGTAATGAGCAGCCCTTCCCCTAGAGACCTTTGTAATATCTGAAACTTAGAGTACTTCTCTGAGTACCCTAGCCAGGGGCAGTCAGAGTGTGTTTTCCCACATTGGTACTCTCTTCCATAGTCCTTCTGGCTTGCTTCCAGTCACTTTTGCCATTTGTTATTCTCAGTGATTCTTTCAGACAATGTCTTCTTCATCTCCCTTGCTCCTTTCTCAACTCCCAGGAGGTAGTTAGTGGTACTAATATTACTAGTACTTTATAGCCATGGCTCTATTCCTTACCTTTCAATTCTCATTTGTGTCTGCTCACTGCTCTCTGAGATTTTGCTGTTCTGCCCTCTTTTCATGAGATAGGTCTTACGACTTTTAACAGGAGATCAACTCTTTAACATTGGTCTGTATTTGGGGATGTCAGGAGAGGGAACCTTCAGATGTGTCACAGCTCAAAAAACTTACCTGTTATCTTTAAGCCTTGCATATGACTCCACAACCCCAATCTCACATGAATGTTCTCTTGGAAAACTCTTCTTGAATATTGCAAGTAACTTTTTTTTTCAACCCTGTAGAGGACTATGATGATGCATTATTATTTACTCCTTTCTTCTTCCAGTGATTGGACAGTGGGTCTCTTGGCCTTATCAGCACTTTTGACAGGAATTTTTCATTTCCCAGTGCATTATAAAAGTTGTGTTTACACTATACTGTTGTCTATTAAGTGTGTAATAGCGTCATGTCTAAAAGAGTACATAATTAAAAATACTTCATTGCTAAAAAAATGCTATCATCTGAAACTTTAGCAAGTCATAATTTTTTTGCTGGTAGAGGGTCTTACCCTGATGTTGATGACTGCTGACTAAACATGGTGGTGGCTATTGTAGGTTGGAGTGGTTGTGGCAATTTCTTAAACTAAGACAACAATGAAGTTCATCACATCAATCCAATCTCACTTTCACTTGAACACTTAGAGGGCATTGTAGGATTATTAACTGTTCTAATTTCAACATTGTTGCATCTCTGGGAATAGGGAGGCCAAAGAGGGAGAGAGACCGGAATGGTAGGTCAGTGGAATGGTCAGAACATAGACAACATTTTTAAAGTTCACTGTCTTATGTGAGTGTGCCTCACAGCACCCCAAAACAATTATAATAATAACACCAAAGATCACTGATCACAGGTCACAATAACAGATACAATAAAAATGGGAAAGTTTGAAATGTCATGAGAATTACTATAATGTGATACAGAGACATAATATGAGCACATGCCATTGGAAAAATGGTGCCAATAAACTTGCTCAATACAGGGTTGCCACAAATCTTTGCTTTGTAAAAAATGCAATATCTGTGAAGTACAATAAATGAGCTATGCCTGTGATAGTTAGCTAATTTATGCAGTTAGCATTTATACAGTGCTTTAAGGTCTGCAAAGCAGTTTACAAAAATTATCTCATTTGATCCTCATAATAGCCCCGGGAAATAGGTGCTATAGGACTCCTATTTTATGGTTGAGGAATTAAGGAAGATAGAAGTTAACTGACTTGCCCAGGGTCACACAGGTAATGAGTGTCTGAGGCTGGATTTGAAGTCAGGTTTTCCTGAGTCCAGCACTCTATCCACTATGCCACCTAGTTGCAAATTATAGGGTAGTATATAACTATATGTAATCATATATTCAACTGTGGGTCAGAAATGAAAGCAACTTATGAATTTAGAGAAAGGGGAGATCCTTGCTCTGTTAGACCATATGGCTTTGGGTAAGTCAGTTACCTTTATGGGCTCAGTTTCCCCATCTTATAAAATGATGGGATTAGACTAACCTTTAAGTTGCTTCCAACTCTAAATTAAGAATCCTAAATCTATGGACTAGGGAAGTTGGAGGATGCTTTGTGCAAGGCACTGGGGATGACCTAATTCCTATTCAGTTTATGCTTTATTGGTGGGATGACAGATGGACAAAAATCAAGTTTTTGGAGGTCCTATGATTTCTTTGGTGTAGGGAGTTCCCAGAGAGAAAGCTCCTTCCACTTATGTAGAGCATCAACTGTTTTGTGGCTTAAATAAGACAGTTGTCCAGTGCCACCGAGAGGTTAAATTTCCTCGAGTTAGGCAGCCATTATGTGTCAGAGGTAGGATTTGAACCCAAATCTTTTTGTTTCCATGGCCCACTTTTTAGCCACTATGAAATGCTGCTTCTCTGCACAAATAAGTATTATAATTATTTGTGCAAATATCATTCCTTCAAGTAGATTATAAAACTCTTGAAAGCAGGGACTAAACATTGTTTTTCATATTTGGAATTTCCAGGTTCTTGCATATAGTGAGTGTTTAAGAAATATCTAATGAATTGGATTGATAGAAAACTTAAAGGTTGGGTAGACACAGAAGAAGGGAGGGGCCCAAGGGAACACAATGAACAAAATGATGGAGCAAGTCCTTTGTGAGGGACCAGTTAAATCTTAACAGATGTTACTTCTACTATTGGCCCCATATGAACTACCCTGGTAAGCTGACATCTACTAAGATCCTTACTACATATGTTGATTCTTCCTTATAAGGTCATAATTAGGTCTGTAAGTCTTAACTGGTCCAGGAGAGAAAGGCTGGAGTGTTTGATGAGCTTTCTGGCAGCTCAAGTCCAAAGGCCTAGCCTACAGGATATTGGGGGATGTACTGATTTGATGGCATGTGTCTGATCTGGTATGCCACCATGGAAACTGTGGAGGTAGTATAGCTGTGACAAACTGATTCAGTGCTGTATCTTTGCTGAATATATCTTCTGTATTATTATTAGACAAATGCTCTTTTTGTCAAATGTTGGGTGGTTCTTCTTATTCTGTTCCAATATGGAGCCTGAACCACTGGACCAGATTGAGTCAGGCCTGGTCCGGAATATAAGGTCAGATACTGTAGTATCTTGATAGTTAAGATCATGAGTTTGGGCTTAATTCTATGGACACTGTAGAATTATTATATAGTTTCAAGTCATCTTATTTAGCTAAGTGAGAAACCCAAAGGTTATATTGGACCTCTATCTCAGGGCTTCAAAAAGTTATTTCAATTCCTTTAGATTATCTGTTATAATATACTTCTTTTATAATGATATTTGTAAAATCATTATGAAATTGTAGAATAAGAGATCTGGCTGGAAGGGACTTCAGAAGGCATACAATCCAATCACTTTGTTTTACAGATAAGGAATTTGAGGCTCAAGGAGTTTGAATGACTTGTCCAAAGTCACAAAATAGTAAGCAAGACATTTTCTATACAATGTCTATACAAAGACATGTTCAAGAGTAAGACTGTATTACTTGACTGATTCCAAACACCACCCCCTCCTCCCCTGCCCCAGCCTCTAAACCCAAGAGTTTGTCTTGGAGAAGAGATGATACACCCCATGCTACATGTCAAGGGCACTCAAGTTACCTAGGCAATAGGAAGCTATTGAGGATTTTTCAATATGGGAGTGACATGATTAGATCTGTATCTGTGGAATATTATTTTGGCAACTATGTGGAGGATGAATTGGAAAGGATATAGGCAATAGGCAGTATTAGAGCTGGAGAAAGGATAGAACAAGAAAATCAGCTCAAGACGAGAAAACACAGAACACTACTGAAAATGTCACATGGTTTTCTTTTTGGATTATTTTGTGTGTGGGGGGTGTGGATGTATGTGTATGTGCATGTGTGTGTGTGTATGTGTGTTTGTGTGTGTGTGTTTCCTTTTCACTCCTCCAGGCTGACATATCAGACCTTCTTTTGGGATGTTCTTGTATTATTATTTTTTTGTTTTTTTGTCCTAAGTCAGAGAAAATGGTCCCATTTGTCCAATGGAAATTCACAGGAAACAATACGTGTATTACTCAAAGGCAGCCTTACAAGGATTTGTTGACAAGCACTTTGCTAATGCAAGGACCTTACTAAAACAATTCCCAAGGATTCATAATGGAAAATACCATCCTCATCCAGAGAAGCCTGAAGTCTGAATACAGAGCAAAGCAAACTATTTTCTTTTTTGCTGTTTTTTTCTTTCTCATGGTTTTTCCCATTTGTTCTAGTTCTTCTATACAATGTGACTAATGCGAAAATATGTTTAAAAGGAATGTATATGTAGAGCCTATATCAGATTGCAAGCTGTCTTGGGGAGAAAGGGGGAAAATTTTTTAAAAAACTTACAGGAGTAAATGCTGAAAACTAAAAATAAATAAACCGAAAAAAAGACAGAGAAATAGAAGTACTTTGCTAGGCACTGGAATTACAAAACCTAAAAGGAAATAGTCCCTGTCCTAAAGAAGCCTGCATTCTATCAGAGGCTCTCTCTCTCTCTCTCTCTCTCTCTCTCTCTCTCTCTCTCTCACACACACACACACACACACACACGCACACACACTTATAGTATAGGCAAAGTAAATATAAAATAATTTTTGGGGGGAGGGTGCTAGGACCTGGAGGCATCAGGAAAGATGGAAAGATTTTATGTAAGATGTGACGTTTGAATCAGTTTTTCAAGGAAACTAAATATTTTAAGAAGTAGAAGTGAGAAGTGAGTAAATTCCAGGTATTGGGCAAGATGGAACAGGGCAGACTGTGCTTGCAGATGGAAGAGGGAATGTCAGATGTGAAGAATAGGAGGAAGGCCAGTTTGGCTGGCCTGTGGAATATATGAAGGGAAGGGAAATACGGAATACATTTGGAAAGGAAAGTTTTTGTAAGGTGTAAAAAGGGTTTAAATGTCAAAAAGAGCTGTTCGTATTTAACTTTACATGTAATAGAAACTCTAGTTTTTATCGAGCTGGGTAGAGACAGGGTCAGGCTTTTCTTTCCGCCATTTCATTGATGGGTAATATGGTGGCAAGCCAACACATTAGTTGGTGTAATGTGTTTGCCAAGATTAATTTATCTAGTCAAGCTGTTCTCACCCACTTTCTTTTAGAGAGGGCAAGGGCATATGAAACTTTTGATGGCAGATCTCAGACTCTCTGTTTAGGGATGTAGGGGCATGAAGGTATAGCATGAGGCTCCTTGGGAGAAAGGGGGCATAAATGGGGTCAGAACGGCCTTAAATGAAATGTAAATGGATGCTGAATACAATTTTGTCTGCCTCAAAAATTTCCTTCCGGCTCACTGTGGATGGGGAAACCGAGGTACAGAATGAAAATGAGAACTTTAAAGAAGGCATTTGGAAGAGGACAATGATGGTTTCTTCTTGTATGTATCTCATTTCCATGTGTTGATTTCCTCCTAAAACTCTTCTAAAGTATGATAATGGCTTGAGTTTCCCTGTCATCTCTATTTGATATGGGAAATTTGGGACTTCAGAATTGACAGAAAAATCCAATTTTAAAGGCGCTGGGAGGCGAACAGCTGTGAAAAATCACAAGAACAGCTTCAACATCTGTCCATGTGGAAGAAAATTGCTGATGTTCTCATCTTACATGCGATCAATCTTGAAGGGCTGAGATGCTTACAAATTTAAATGCGAACTGGAGACTGGAGGAGCAGCTAATTAATTTAGTTAGCACTCTTATAAGATTTTCATTGTCTCTAATTTTAAATGAAGGCTCTCTCATTCGACTTGGAGAGAGCCTTCAAAGAGCCAGCTCCTCCAAGGTGGTGGCAGAGTCAGAGATGCAAAGAATTACCCAGAAAAGAGAGTTCTGAGAGGCCATTCTATGGGAGATAGAACCTATGACCCCAGACACTAGAGGCTGTTCCCAGTTCTTCTGCAGGTCAATGTCTGGGACTTCTACTTAAGGAGTGCCAAGAGATTCAAATCTTGTATTTGATTCAAATCTTGATTCTGCCACTTGTTAATTGGGTGACCTTGGGCATCTCATTTATTTTTAATCCATCCAATGGGGATAATAATACCTTGTCCTGGGCTACCTCAAAGGTTGAGTATAAAATTAATTCTTTTATGCTAAAGTGTGTTGAATAAAGAAAACAGGCAAGGATAAAGTTTCTCTCTTTACACACCCTATCTTGGCAGTCTCATCCTCTCCCACAGTTTTATCTGTGGCTCACTCCCAATTCCGTATCTTCTCCTTCCTCACTCCTCCTCTGAGCTCCAGTCCAACATTTCCAGCTGCCTGCTGGATACATCCTCCTGATTGTCCTGCCAGCATTCCAAACCCAACATGCCCCAAACTGAAGTCATCTTCTTCTTGCCAAAACCTGTTCTTCCCCCTTCTGTAGGTGGCACCTCAGCTGGAAACCTCAGTCATCCTGGATCTTTCCTTCTTCCTCATTTTCTCTAGCTAATCAGTTGCCATGTTCTGCCATATTGACATACCAATGTCTCTCAAATCTCAGCTCTTCTTTCTGCTCTTACTGTCATCAGTCTAGTTCATACTCTCTAATAATCTCCTAACTGCTTTCTATGTCATTTCTTCAACCAATCCTTCACACACCTTCCAGAATCATAACATCACAATTTCAGATTTGGAAGGTACCTCAGGGACCATCTTGTCTAACTCATATAACCTTCCCTTACCTAAAGAATACTTATTGCATCATATTTGACAAGTGGTTATTCAACCCTTGTTACAAGACATCCATCCAGTGAGGGAGAACTAACCATCTTCCAAGGTAGCCCATTCTCCTTTTGGAGAACTATATATGTTTTGGAAGTTTTTCTTGACATCAAGCCTACATTTGTTTCTTTGGAACATTGCTTCCACTTTTGCCTTCTGTTCTAAATAGAACAAATCTATTTTTTTCCCCACGTGATACCCTCAAATATTTGAAGATGACTGCAATTCACCTTCCCTCACATCCCAGTTCCTTCAAGTTAGCTTCCTTACAACATGGATTCAAGGACCTTCACCATACTGGTTGCTGTTCTCTGATACTTTTCAGCTTCTCAATGTCCTTTCTCAAATGTAGTGCCCAGAACTGAATACAATATTTCAGATCTAATATAGTGGGATTATGACTCCCTTTTCCCTATTCCTGGAATTTATGCCAAAGTAATGGTTCTAATAGATGGATCTAAACACATGACTGCACTGCTCAAAAGCATCCAGTGACTCCCATTTTTCTATTGAATAATGCACAGATTTGGTCTAACTTTTAAGACTCGCTATAATACCATTCCAATTTAACTTTCCAGTCTTAATTCACAGTACTCCTTCGAGCATCTTATATTCTAGACAAATTCAGCTAGCTTGTGCCAGTATCTCACCCTGGCATGTCCAGCCTACATTCATTCATGCAAACTTCCCCCCCCCCCCCATACTTTGAACAGATTCCTTCTCCCTTTCTGTGATATCTTTACCTTCTTCTCTTCCTTGATTCTGCTTAGGCAGCAGATTGGAACCAGACTGCAGAGGGCCTTTACACACTTAGCTAGTTTATTTGCTAAGCAGTAAGGAGTTGCTGAAAATTTTGGACAAGGGAGAGTGATATTTATCTATGTCTATCCATCTGTATGTATATACCTATACATATATTTGCATATATATATGTATACACGTGTACATATATGTGTGTACACACACATAGTTTACCAACAAAAACAACATTCACTTTTATAGGTTCTTTTCTTTGATTTGCATCCACACTTTTCACTTATTCTTGGACATCCTGAGGAACAGAGCAAGGTTACATGAGTCTGGCCCAAGTAGAGGAACTAACTGACTGTAGACTCCACCCTCAGATGACTCCACCCTCACAAGGCAAGGAAATATAGGCAGGAGTGGATGTACCTAGCTTCAAGGCAGACTGACTGACAGCCTGCTTTTTAGTGAGAGTCAACCAGCACCTTAGCAGACCCTGAAGACTGCTCCTCAGCAACCCCCCCCTCCACCCCTTTGTTTCTCTTTTCTGTGGGTATCTTTTGAGGACAGCTTTGGAGAGAGATGGAGAGGACTTTGAAATCTTGCTATCAGAAGGTAAACAAGAGAGGGAAAAACAGCCATCATCCTTGTCTGGAACCAAAAGTTGGCAGCTCTGGCTTCTAATTTTAGGCCCTGAGAGGAAAGTAATTGCTGTGATGAGGCTGTACTAATGTGCAAGGCCACATGCTTCTACAAAGCCAATTTAACTTAAATCCAAAATGTACATGGAACTCTGATTCACTCAACTTCTCTTGGCATTTATGTTGGGGGTTTATTTATTCCAGTAATAGCCTGCTGAGTGGTGACAACAGTATATTAATCATAGGTGGCAGCATGAGCCCTTAAAATGCCAACAGTGACAGAGCTATGCAATTTGGGGCCATTAAGAGCTTTTATTTTCCTTCCCAAGTTAGGAAGCACACATGAGAGTAGCCCATACTTCAGGGATGGCTTTGGTGACCTGAGCAATTCCACAGAATCACAGAATCACAGAATTTGAGTCCAACTCATCCTTGAAAGGAGTCTCTTCTCTAACATACCTGAAAAGTGATCATCCAGCTTGAAGGTCTCCAAGTGAGAGGTACCAAATACTCCCAAGGAGCCTGTTCAGGGTTTCTTAAGAATTTGTTTGTATCTTCCTAGTCTTCTGGCCTTCTTGACATTCCTCACCCATGATACTGCATCTCTTGTCTCTGTATTTGCACAAAGCTGCCAACTCCCTGCCCCCATTCTCCTTCTCATTTAATAATAATAACTAAAATTCATATAGAGCTTATAATGTGCCAGACACTATGCTAAGCATTTGATAACTATTTGGTCCTCACAAGAATCCTGGGAGGTAGGTGTTAATATTATCATGTCCATTTTATAGATAATAGGTTGCTTAAAATGACAAAAAGAGAATTTTTATATTAGAAAGAATTCCCATGAAAAGAAATAATTTCTTAGATAAATTGTGAAGGAGCCAAACAGAGAGAATGGCTCCTTAGTAGAAGGTATTGAGAGAACCTACTTGAGGGAAGAGACATGACAGAAATTATAGGGTACTATGGTTCTTCAGCTCATTTGCATGTGACTATTTAGAATTTGAGAGGTCAATATTGACAAAGTAGTAAATCAGATAACTATTTGGAGATTATGGGAAGATTAAATGGCTGTTGGTTTCATAACTGACAGAAAGGTGGATTTTGTGGGTTTTATCTCAAAAGGGAAAGAAGAGTCACTGATTACCAGGACAATGATTTGAGGCATTGAGAGTGGTGAAAAATTTAGCTGTGAAATAAATGTGCAGTAGCTGAATATGAAGGTTCCAGTAGGAAAGTTAGCTGACAGTAACTGATAGGAAGCCTGCAGTCGCTGTCCAGCTACGTAGAAGGGAAGCATTGTTTTATAGATGAGTTGAAGAAAAAGCTGGGTACCTGACAGTTGGAAGAAAGCTGAACTCTAAGTATTTGATCTATTGCCATCTAATGCCATCTACAGCTTGAGAGAGGTGTCTGGCTGTTCTCTACTCTCCCCCTGGTTTGAGACGGGGAAACAACTTTTGCATCTGTTTTTCTGTGAGAATAGATTTGACTAACTCAGAGCTGGTTGGATGATGTTGTAGAGTTATGCACTTTTCCACATTACTAAGAGAGTTAAACTGAGTTCTTTGACTTAAGGGTTCTGCTTGCCCCTAAAATAGCATAACATTTTCTCACTGTCCTGCTGAGGAGGATTGTGAGTTAAAAGATTTTGGCATTGCTTTTGTTGGCTTGAGAGCTGAAAAGGAGACGACTTGCTTAGCAGGGTGTCCTATGAGTCTCAGGAGAATAGCTAACAGAGAAGTGGTTTTGTAGAATGCATATTCCCTAAAGGATCAAAGACTTTGAGAACCTGCAGTCAAAAGCAGTGACCTTGAGCCCTATTCTTTAATTTCTGCCTATCTCTTCTTCCTTGATGTCTACAAACATTCCTGTATCTCTTCCATCCTTAAAAACTTTCCCTTGGTCTGACCACCCCGACTAATTATTCTATCTTTAATTTCTTCTCTCCTTTCTGGCTAAAATCCTTGAGAAAGCTATACTTTCTCTCATCTCATTTACTTCTAAACCCTATGTATGGCTACTAACCTAATCCTTCAATTGGAACTACTCTCTCCAAAGTTACCAATAATCCTTTAATTGCTAGATCCAATGACCTTTTCTCCATCTTCATCTTCTTTAACTCCTTGCAGCCATTTACACTGTTAATCAACTTTTCTACCTAGATACTATTTCCTCTCTAAGTGTTCATAGCACTGTTCTCACCTGTCTGACCACCCCTTTTTAGTCTCCTTTACCAGATCTTCATCCAAGTCATTCCCACTAGCTGTGGTTGTCCCCCAAGGTTCCATCCTGGGTTCTCTTCTGCTTCTATGCAATCTGACTGATTGATCTCATCAGCTCTTATGAGTTCAATGAGCATGTCACTGTAGATGATTCCTAGATCTAGATATTCAGTGTTAGTTTTTCTCCTGAGTTCCACTTCTGCATCTTTTACTGCCTTTTGGACCTCTCTATTTGTGTGTGTGTGGTATTTAGGAGGACCAGCATCTCTAGTGTGAGGGCTTGCTGAGCCTTTTTCAGGGCTGCTTATCCATTTTAGGGCCCACCTGATTCACCTGACTCTCACCTGTGGCTCCAAAAAGCTGTAGCATGTGCAGCAGCCAGATCCCAAGAAACTGTCTTGGTAGATGGGCTAAATCAGATTGAGGATAACCAACAGGCTTCAAACCTGTCAATGAGTTAGGGAGATGTCTATGCTAAGGATGTGAAGACTTCCCTTGCAGAATGGGTGGATTAGAATAATTCATTTCAATGGTCTTTTTTTTTTCTTTCCAAAAATACTAGGTTTTATTCACACCCTCGTGGTAAACAAAAATCCATAAACAAGCAGACAGTTAGTGAACATTAGATGTGGTCTTATTGGAAATTCTTAACCGTGTACTAGTCTCTTCTCAAATCAAATTTCTAAATGCTTTGTCTTCTAGTTAATATAAGTCACCGTATTTCTCTAACAAAGTAATGAAGGCACAGCTAGTGCAAGCAGACTTAAATTCATTCAACTACAGGCTGAAAAAACACTTTGGTCGGTTCTTCAGAAGGTTTTCTTTTTTCTAAACCAATATTGGTCTGAAATAACAATTTGGGTAATTTTCACAGCTGCAGCCTAAAAGACTTTGCAAGAGCCAAACTAGGTAGCAATAGGCATGCATTAGGGGATTCACTGCATTCTACATATCTGGCAGAAATTATACTATTAAAATGCTAGCTAGAATGAACCCATAGTTTGAACTGGTTCTTAAATGTTCATTTTTTTTCTTTTTCCTTTTTTATTTTCTCCATGTTTTAGTTTATTTATATTTAGTTTTCAACATTCATTTCCACAAAATTTTGAGTTACAATTTTTTCTCTCCCCGTCTTTCCCCTACCCCCACCCCAAAATAGTGATCCTACTGAATATCCCTTCCCCCAATCTGCTCTCTCCTATATCCTCCCCTTCACCTCCCCTAACTTTCTAGTAGGGCAAGATGGGTTTCTATACTCTAGTACCTGTATATAGTAACAAAAAGATCAATACAGCATAGCACAGCAGGGAGCCACACCATCCTTTAGCCTTTCCACAAACAAACACTCACAAGCCTAGCTGTCACAGCAAGGGGCAAACAAACACTCACAAGCCTAGCTGTCTCCCTGGGTGTGTCCTCTCCTCCCTCCAGCTCTAACTGCTCTCCCAGCTTCCTGTGGGTTCTGCTCCACCCTTCAGCAAGCTCCTCCTACCATAGGCTCCATGTGATAACATTCAGTCTATTAGGGGGCAGTGTATATTTTCAAAGCAAGGAAGATCTTCAAATTCCCTTAGGCTTATTAAAGAGCAGGGAAGATCTTAAAATTCCCATTACCATTCACTAGACTTAAGAGAGTGATGCAGTTTGGGTGGGGCCAAGATGGCATATTAGAGGTGGCAACCCAACTTAACTCTCTCAGCATCCCCCTCCAAACAACTTTAAAATAATGCCTTAAATAAAATTTTGGAGTGGCAGACTCAACCAAAGGTCAGGGTGAGACTTTTTTTTGACCTAAGAAAATTTAGGAGGTAAGCAGGAAAAGTCTGTGATGCCAGGGTGGAGGGCTGTCTAGACCACAAACATGCAGCAGCAGCAATGGTGGCTACAATAGCAACAGCTTACAGGAGCTCTCAGATCAAGAAACAAGAAGGTTGGGCAATTGGTCAGAATGAAATTATAGGAGACTTGTTACTGGGTACGGCTGATGCTGATTGGTAACCTCATTGCCCATATGTATTCTGGGTCACAGTTCCAGGGCAGAGAGGAGAGCTTGTGGCCAGTCACAAAGGAACAGGGGCCCTGGTCACAGTTATAGGGCTAAGAGGAGTGCTAATGCTTGAGGCTGCCAGGGACCTGGGACCTTCCTGGGTAAAGACAGGATTGCAGACTAGAAAAGCAATGACCATACATCTCCCTAGATCACATCACCTTGGAAGTGCCTAAAACTTGCAGACCCCCTGAACTAGTTCTGAAATCAGCAGTGTGAAAAAGCTTGAAGCATGGGAGAGTGTCTTCCCATTCCAAGGTGAGCAGAGCCTAACTTTAACATAAAGTTCAAAGTCAATAAATAGGCTGGGAAAATAAGCAAAGAACAGCAAAAAAGGAACTTAGCCATAAAAAGCTATTAAAATGGCAGGGAAGACCAAGACAGAAACTCAGAAGACAATACTGTGAAAAGAGCTACAACTAAAGCCTCAAAGAAAATATCAGTTAGACACAAGCCCAACAAAGATTCCTGGAAGAGTTAAAGAAAGAGATAGGAATGGTAGAGGAAAAATTGGAAAAAGAAACAAGATGATGCAAGAAAATTTTAAAAAGAGAATTAACAACTTGGTTAAAAAAATTATGAAGAAAAATACTGCCTTAAAAACCAAAATTGACGTAATGATAAAGGAGGCACAAAAACTCACTGAAGAAAAGAACTCCTTATAAAGAAGAATAGACCAAATAGAAAAAGAGTTAGGAAAGCTCACTGAAAAAAGTAACCCCTAAATAATTATAATTGGGCTATTGACACCATGAGACACCAAGAAACAATAAAACAAAGCCAAAATTATCACTGCCTGTGTGACTTCAGCCAAATCACTTAACCACTCTTGGCTTGTCTCATTATATGTAAAATGTTTAGAAGGGTTTAGATGAGATGATCTCTAAGTTTCCTGATGTTATGGGAATCTGAAGATCTTCCCTGCCCCCTAGGCCCTTTGCTTAAGTGGCGTAAGTGGCTCTGAGAACCTTCCCTGATTGGAAAGTATACTCTGCCCCCTAATAGGCTGAATGTGGTCACGTAGAGCCTGTGGCGAGAGGCTTGTTCTTCAGGAATGCCCGCACCTTGTTGCTTTGTGATTAGGCAGTGGGTCAAGAGGGCTGTGACATTCTCCGATCCAGAAGAAGGCTATATATATATGCCCTGATGCGAGGTTTTACTTTGGGGCTCACTTTGAGAAGAGTTGTGTAATTTAGCCAGATGAAACTCAGGGCAGCCGTTGAGCACTCCGGCTTTGAAAAACCCAGATGTTGGTGCTTCTTTCTCTGGTAACTGAATAGGTAACTGATGTAATGGTCAGACTTCTGGAAGCCTGTCTGCTGATCTGTTTGTCTGCTTGTAACTTGTATTTGCATTCTCTGAAGTTCAGGATGCTGACTTTTTCCCCTCAACTAGGTAAATGATATGTGTTTGATTGATTAAAGTGAGACTGTTAACCCATTTTGAGTTGCTTTCCTTTAGAAAAGCAGATCTAAGAACCTGTGCCAGCACCTACCCTGGGTACGCTAGGGTGCTTGCTAATACAAATGATGACCCGGTAAGCCTATGAATGTAACAAAATTTATTATCTCTGTGCTCCTACATAAGCCACATAACCTCCTTGGGCCTCGGTTGTCACATGTAAAAGCAGATATAATTGTGTGTTGATTCAAGTCCACTTCTCTATGCGTATCTAAATCATGGTGTTCATTTTCTGACATGGCACCACATGGAAATTGGTATTTTAAAGAGTATAGTATGGTAAGGAGCATAATGATACAGAGGAAAGACTGGTGAACTATGAGTGAAAAGATCTGAGTTAAAGTTCTAGATTCTTTGTTTACCATCTCCGTGACCTCAAGCAATTTGTTTAAGCTTTATGAGTCTCAGATTCTTCATCTGTAAAATGGGACAATAATATGATTCATTTGAAAACATGGAAATCTCTCTAAATGTAATGATTGGATAGAAAAATATATCTAATAGCTGACATTTAAATAGCACTTTACAAAGTTCTTCACATTTATTATTTTATTTGATTGTCATAATCACCCAATGAGGGAGATAATGCAGACATTATTATTATCATTCCCATTTTGCAGATAGGGAGACTAAGGCACAAGCAATGACTTGTCCAATATTGTATCTCTAGTAGGAAGCAGAGCTGGGATTCAATAGAGTGGAGTTGTATTTAGGAGAGACTTGGATTCAAAACTCACCTTTGAAACTTACTACCTATGTGACCTTAGGCAAGTCACTTAGTTCTGAGCCTCAGTTTCCTCATGAAATAGATGATTTCTGAGCTGTAGTGATGACCTTTGCAATTTTAGAGCTATTATCCCAAGATTCTATGGCCCTGGAAAGCCATTTATCTCCTCTATGCCTTCCTTTCCTCCTGTACAAAATGGAAATAATAATCTGTGCATTATCTCCCTGGCAGGGTTACTATAAGGAAAAGATCTGTGCACTTGGGTAATGATAAAGCCCTATATAATATAAAGGGTCATCATTACTTATAAATAGTTCTTGGCAGCTATCAGCTTTTTATTCAGACTAATAGGCTCTTTTCTTTTTCATCTTTGTTGAGCAGAAATCTTGGAAGAGAGAGATGCTTCTGTTTGAGCTTTAATTTCAACACTTGTTAAGTATCCACTGTGTTAGGTGAGACATGCAAATTTAGAGACATCTCCTCTCCAAATGTTCATTTGGAATAGTTGTACCTGACTTGTGGCAGAAGCTTCTGTGATCGTATTGGTCTGATCAGCCACATGTACCTTACAGACAGTACTTGCAGACCCCCTCTACATGCAGAGGGAGCAATAACAGAAGTATTCAGACAGATAAATTGGAAAAACTCAGCTTAACCAACAAATCCACTTGGCCTGGCTTAACATATGAGTCTGCTTGTGCTTAGTCCCACCTGGTTTCAGCCCCACATCAGCTGGTTCTCTTAGGCCCAGGCCATGAGGACGCCAAGTTGTTTCAGCCTAAGTCCCTGCAACAACCTCTATTCCAGGTTGAAATTGCTTTCCAACAGCCACTTGACACCTTATACTGGTACACAGTACCTTGATCCCAACATAGTGATATCATTTTGGTCCTCTTTGAGAATGAAAGACGACAACCAGTTACCTAAGACAACAACTGTCTTAGGTGCTGGGGGGAGATTAAAAAGTCTTAGAATTGCTTAAGGCCCAGAGAAGTTAAGTGATTTGCAAGTGGTCACACAGCTTATAAATGTTGGAGCCAGACTTTGAACCAAGGTCTTCCTGACTCAATCTTGTGTTCTGTTCATCACGCCAGATTGCTAGAGGGAAATAGAAGATACTATCCTAAGCTTAAGGGAATATGATACATAAATGACTGACTGAATGAAAAAACACTAAGTGCTTATTATGTGCCAAGTACTCTGCAAAGTGCTAGGGATACAAATATAACAAAAAAAATTAGAGACTGCTCTCAAGAAGCTTACATTGTAATACTGGAAGACATTATATAAAGGCAGCCAGGCAGGATTATTTTGGACTGGGAAGTCACAAAGAAAAGGATTAAAGCAATAAAGCAATTGACCGAGATGTTCTGTCCTGGTATAACAGTGTTGAAAGGGAAGGGGAGTGTTTGATGAATGGAGAATACAACCTAGAGGCTTGCCATGAAGAAGACTGAAGAACAGCAGAAAAATAGGTCTGAGACTAGTTAGGGCAAGACCTCACTACTGTGGAATGCAGGACCAAAGGTGGGAGGAGGGGATGTGGTGGGGGCAGAGAGACACATACATAAAGGAAACATAATGTAAACATGATGCTTGATAAATTAATGAGAAAGGCACCTGGTCTAAACGGGAACGGGCGGCTACTAACAGGAGCACCAGGAAAGGTTTTACTCAGGTGGTAGCATTTGAGCTGGGCTTTAAAGAATTAAACAGCTCAGAATGGGAGTGGGGAGGAGTGGGAAGGATATTCCAGGTATGGGGATGATGATGACCATAGCCGGTATTTATAAAGCAGTTTAAGTTTTACAAAGCATTTTACATGTGTTATTTCATTGGATCCCCACAACAACCTTCTGAGGTAGGTGCAATTATTATCATTCCTAATCACAGATGGGGACAGTTAGATGCTTTAGTGGACAGAGCAGGAGACCTAGAGTCAGAAGGCCTGAATTCAAATTTGGCCTCAGACACTTACTAGTTTTGTGATCCTAGGCAAGTCACTTAACCTTGTTTGCCTCAGTTTCCTCATTGCTAAAATGGGCCAGAGAAGGAAATGTCAAACTACTCCAATATCTTTGCCAAGAAAACCCCAAATGGGG
Organism: Pseudochirops cupreus; assembly: GCA_028627135.1. Lineage (NCBI taxonomy): Eukaryota > Metazoa > Chordata > Mammalia > Diprotodontia > Pseudocheiridae > Pseudochirops > Pseudochirops cupreus. Next base: position 260,591,192 of record CM053583.1, read on the forward strand.
TCACGAAGAGTCAGACATAACCAAAAATGACTGAACCACAATTACACCTGAGGAAACTGAAGCTGGTGACCTGTCCAGGGGCATGCAGCTAGGAAATGGCTAAGGTGCATTTGTATCCAAGTCTAGTACAGTATTCTAAGCACCACATTGCCTTTCTGCTTCATTGGGAAACTGAAAATAAGGGGTGGCGTGGGAAGCTTGTGATATGACCCACGCACAGCCAACTCTCCAGTTTGGCTAGAGTATACGACTTCTAGAAGGTAATAGAGTTAAATAAGGCAAGAAAGGTTGAGTGATTTGTGGTTTTCAAAACATTTTAATTTATTTCACTTTCTTAGAAGAGATTAGTCTTTGAAGGGCTGCTGCCCCACCTTCAGAAGAGGGTTCCCATGCCTTCCCCTCCTCCAACTTCTGCAGATCATTTTGAGTTTATACAGCAGAAAGAGGGTAGTCAGGCTTCTGTGACTCAGAAAGGCATTTTATTCTTATTATTTGAGCCATGGATGCCCTGACCTGAGCACTTCTTGCATCTCAAAAACATTGTTCATGTCTCTCTAGCTGGCTATGGCATTTGATTCTAGGTGTTTGTTTAATGCTACCCTGTGGTAAGTGTTCAGAACATGAAGACGGAGAGCAGGGTTTTTCTAACTCTGTATAGGCTCATGCTATTCTGAGCATGTATGTGTGCTGTGAGATGAGGCACATGAAAACATGTGCTCGGGTCCACATTGCTTTCCTGGCTCAAAGCTCTTTAAAAAATCCCCATCTCCTTCCTCATTTATGTACCTGGTATAATTGTCCCCCTGTCTGCAGTAAACAAAAGCCATCTTTTGATAAAAGATGGAAATGTGGGTTTGGGGGGAATACTAATTTTATAATGAGCCATAAGATGGCTTACAGGAAATAGAACAAGTGAGGAAGGTGTGGGAAGGGAGGGAGAAAGAGAGACCAAGAAAATGGTAGAGGTAAACAGGGAGACAGAGACAGAAACAGAGAGAGAAAGAAATAGAAGGAGGTGGGTAGAGAGAGATAGAGAGACAGAGCAACAGAGAGAGACAGAGACAGAGCTACACAGACAGAGAGACAGACACAAAGACACATGGAGAAAAAACAGACAGACAGAGGTGAGAGCAAGAGGATAGACAAAGGACTAAACTCCAAGATGGCAAGTGTAATCCTGCCTAAAAGCCAGGTGACAAAAAGGGATAAAGAGAAGGGAAGAATGAGAAGGGTGGAGTTGGGTAGAGAAGGAGCATTACAGAAACTGATGGAACTTCAACCTGGGGCTTAGTTTCCTCATCTGTAGAAAAAAATTAGAAGATTGGATGCGATGATCTCTAAGGTCCCTTTTAGCTGTAGGTCTATAGATCTCATTACTGATGGTCCTAGGGGAGAGAGGAGGTCAGTACGTGTCAAATATGGAGATCATGCCAATGAACAACCAGTATAAGGTGTCAAGTGGCTGTTGGAAAGCAATTTCAACCTGGAATAGAAGTTGTTGCAGGGACTTAGGCTGAAACAACTTGGCATCCTCATGGCCTGGGCCTAAGAGAACCAGCTGATGTGGGGGTGAAACCAGGTGGGACTAAGCACAAGCAAATTTGTATGTTAAGCCAGGCCAAGTGGATTTGTTGGTTAAACTGAGTTCTTCCAATTTATCTGTCTGAATACGCCTGTTATGGCTCCCTCTGCATGTAGGAAGGTAGATTTTGCACTCTAAAAAGCTGATGGGGTATAATGATTTATAAGGGTATGGCATAGGAATTTGGGGCTATAGTCTCAAGTCATAGTCTTAAAAAAAAAAAAGCAGAGATCACTTAATTCTCTGGGGGTGGGAGGCGGTATTGGAAGTGACCATGTTGTTTGAGGACGTCTTTGATAGGTTGTGCACCTGGCTTTATCATCCTTTGGTACAAAGGCTTCTTTCATAATTGAGCCATGTGTGAAATGCAATGTGATCTTGTTAGTAATCAAAGCATTAACCTCCAGCCCCCTTTCTCTGAAATACAAACAGGAATGAGGAATGGTAAGTGTTTGTTAAAGGAGATTTGAGTACTTCCATCTTCTCCCTTCCATTCAAGGAAGGAATAACTTGACCTTGCAATGTTGCCAGGATGGACTTATAACCAAATAGGAAGCTAACCTATAATTGTGTGTGTGTGTGTGTGTGTGTGTGTGTGTGTGTGTGTGTGTGTGTGTGTGTGTGTGTGTGTGTGTGTGTGTGTGTGTGTGTGTGTGTGTGTGTGTGTGTGTGTGTGACAGAGAGAGAGAGAGAGAGAGGTTGCAACACAATTTCAAAGCTATTGAATTGCAGGGAAATTTGTAAAAATCCCAAACCCCACACATTTCTTTTTCTGGGGCTGTTTTAAATCTGAGAAATGCTGCCATGCACATAAAAATTTGTTGATTATTTAGAGAGAAAAACTGTATTTCTTTTAATTAGTGTTGGAATTTATCACTGGTGTGGGACAGAGAACTTTGGAGACACGGTCTTGGGCTTGGATTTGGAAGGCATCTGAGAGAAACTCTAGACAAACCTTCTCATCTGCCAAGTCTCAGCCTAGATAATGAACATAACCAGTGGTTTAGAGGAAAACTTTACTCATTTAATTTAAGATTGCGTCTAAGGGGAGGTGGGAGCAAAGGACAAGTCTCATTGGACATCACTTCCCTTCCTGCATTCTGTGATAGTCAATTGATCTTTTCTCTATACATATATACTACACTCCTCATGTGTCTGTACCTTTCCAGTGGCTGACTACCATGCCTGAAAAACTCAGGCATCATCTTTTACATGAAGTCTTTTCTTACAGCCTCTACTGTCCTTCCTCCGGGAGTATACATTTTTCATTCCTTCCCTTCCCTATCCCTTCCACAAATAAGTTGATGGATTTAGAAATTTTTCTTATACAAGATTCTTCATGTTCCCCTTGCCTTTAGGAAAATAAAAAAAGCTTGGAACTTCAATCCTTTTTACCCTGGTAGAGGACCTAGGTAGTGCAGGAGCACTGGGCTTGGAATTAGGAAGATCTGAGTTCAAATCCAGTCTTGCACACATACTAGCGGTGTGACCTTGGGCAAGTCATTTAACCCCCATTTGTCTCAGTTTCCTCACCTGTAAAATGGGAATAATACTAATAGTACCTACCTTCCAGGGTTGTTATAAGGATCAAATGAGACAATATTTGTAAAGTACTTAGCACTCTGCCTAGTACACGGTCGAGGCTATGTAAATATTAGCTGTTAGAGCAGTTAAATGGTTTTGGAAGAGTCTCACCAAGGCTGAGCCAGCTTGAACAGGATTACAGAGATTATTGTTGAATTTTCAGTATGAGCCTTTGCAATACCTTTGATGATCATACCTTTCAGTATACCTTTGAAACTGACAATTGCTACAAACAAGGGCTTGATTTATTGTTTTATTAATTGCCTAGATTTAAAAAAATGTTAATAGTGCAAATTAAGCTAAAATATATTGCACATAAACATTTTTTGGAAAGATGATTGGTTCACATTTACCTGCATACCCCCACCTTCCCCAAAGCATCTTGTATTTAACTACTTTGGGCGTATTGTATTCATTCACTCTACGTTTCTGCTGCATGTGTTTTCACGTGTACCTGCTGTCTCACCCGTTAAAGTGTAAGCTCAATGCGAGAAGGGATGCTTTGTATTTTCATTCCCAACACCTAGTACAGTGCTTGGCATGGAGCAGAAGCTTTAATAAATATTTATTGGTTCATTGAGAATCAGATTTAGCAAAAAAAAAATAGAGTGGACCATATTGAGAAAATAATTCGTATAATGAAATAAAGGCTCAGTATACATTAAAAAAGGCATCTAGGTTGTGCAGTGAGTAGGATGCTGGGCTTGAAATCAGAAAGACTCATTTTCATGAGCTCAAATGCGGTCTCAGACACTAGCTATGTGACCCTGGACAAGCCACATAAACCTGTTGCTTCAGCTTCCTCATCTGTAAAAATAGCTGGAGGAAATGGCAAACCATTACTAGCAAATCCAGTATTTCTCCCAAGAAATCCCCAAATGGGGTCATGAAGAGTTGGACGCAGCTGAAATGACTGAACAATAACAACATGATACACAAAATACTTACAGCAACCCCTTTTCTAGTATAAAAGAACTGGAAACAAAGTAGATACCTATCTGGAGGGAATGACTAAAAACATTAGGGAGCCTTCACATAATACTGAGTTGTGGGCAATGATCTATATGAAGAATACAGAGAAACATGAAAAGGCCTATGTGGACTGATGCAAAGTGAAGAAGGCAGAAACAGGAAAGCAAGCACTTTGACTACAACGATGTAAAGGCAAAGCATCGCAACAATATTTGAAGATGAATGCTATAAAATTGTAATAATCAGACTGGCCCCCAAAAAGGAGTAGAAGGAGGCAGTTTTCTCCCTTTTTTGGTAGAGACCGCTGGTATGGAAAACCACAGATAATGCCCTAATTTTGAGATATGTTGGTAACCTTTGCTGAGCTGTTTGTTATTGTTTTCTTCTTTGTTATGAGGGAAGGAAGAGGAGAGAAGGATACAGTGGGAAGTATAAGTACGGAAGAACAAAACATGTACATAAAAATTATTTTAAGAATGCAATTTGGTCAAAATAATGTAAATTGATGGGAAATTGATGGGAAAATTCCATTTCATCTGTCCACTTACAGTTGGGTGACTTTCCACATGTGTTACTGATTTGTAGGATTAAAGCATGTTAGGGGAGAAAGGAGAAGAGAATAAGCCTTTATTAAACATATTATTATGCAAGGCTCTGCACTAAGGGCTTTACAAGCATTATCTAATTTGATCCTCACAACAGTTCTGTGAGGGAGGTACATTTATTATCTTCATTTTACAGTTGGAGAAACTGAGATACGCAACACTTAAGTGACTTGTACAACATCACACAGTTGGTAAGTGTTTGAGGCTGGATTTTCACTCAGGGCCTCTTGACTCCAGGCCTAGCACTCTATCCGCTGAACCACCTCACTGCTAAAATTAGAAAGGATGAAGGAGAGAATCCAAATTCTTCCTTGTACTGCTGAGGAAGGTGAAGTGATCTGCCCATGCTCACAGAGCCACTTCTTATCATAGATGTCTCCCATAGCTTATAGTCCTAAGTTACATTGACTTAGTTCAATCCTGAGAGTGAATCACAAATCACTGATTTTAACTAATATCCCCATCTAGGACTAGGGTCTGCCCTGGGAACATCATAGTATAGCTTGTGCCTAAGTCTCTGTAGGAAAGTTAAAAGGTCTCTTGAGTCCCATGCAAGCACCAAGGCTAGCAAATCCTTAAATGTAGGATGGGTTCTATTTTACCTATTGTAGCGGTTCTCAACCTGTGGGTTATGTTCAATTTGTAACAATGAAAATACATCCTGCATATCAGATATTTACATTACGATTTGTAACAGTAGCAAAATTACAGTTATGAAGTAGCAATGAAAAATAATTTTATGGTTGGGGGTCACCACAACATGAGGAACTGTATTAAAGGGTCACGGCATTAGGAAGGCTGAGAACCACCGACCTATTGGAATCTCAAAACACAAAGGCCTTGTACCCTGATTGGTTATGTGGGCTGACAAAGAATAATAAATTGAGGATGATTCCAAAGTTGTGACTGGAACATAGTGATACCATGGAACTGGTAAGGTTCCTGGAAAGGTGGATCTGGGGAGAAAGACAATGAATTTATTTCAATCTGATAAGTCTGAGATGCCTATAGGGCATCCAGTTTAAAATGTCTGCTCTAAAGTTGGTGATACAGTAGACCAAATTTGTCTTTGGCATTCTGGACTCCCCATTCCTGTGTCCGTTCGTCGTTTTCCATGTCCTCTCCACTCACACAAATTAGCCCCACATGGCATATAAATTGATGCTCTAAGATGGTAGGGATTCACAAGGTTGTCTTTCCAAGGGGATAGTTAAACTTAAAAATATAACTGGAGTAAGAAGAATGCTGAACTCAAAGGAAACAATGTGGAAAGAGTATTGGGTTGTGTGTCAAGAGTCCTGAATTCTACTCTTGACTTTGTTACTAACTAACTGGGTGACTTTCCACATGTTTCTTAACCTTTCTGGGTGTCAGTTTTATCATCTGTAAAGTGTGTATAATATTAGTGCCTACAACTTACAGAGTTGTTGTGTGGAAAGTGCTTAAGTTGTTATTATGGCTAAAAAGCTCTTTTTGGCAAGTCACTCAAGTCGGAACCTTGTTTTCTTTGTATGTCAAATGAGGATGTTGGATTTGGTGATCTCTAAGGTCCCCTTCACATGTCAATGGTCTGTGGTTTCATGAAATGAATTAGTAATAATGAAACTTAGACATCAGTGACAGGCTAGTGAAGGACACATTTTTGGATGTGGAGTGTTAGGAAGGCTTAATAACTCTCCTTAAATTGGTCCACAGGCCATCACCTATCATAGACAGACAAATTTCTATCCAGTCTTCAGAACCAGCAGCAAAAAAGTATTGAATTTGAATTTAAAAAGATCTAGGTTTGAATTCTGGATGTTCTATTACCTCCCATGTACCTTTGGTCAAGTCAGTTATTTCTCTGGGCCTCAAGTTTCTTATTAAAAAAAATGATGTTGAAATAGATGATCCTTGAATTATCTTCCAATGGAACTAGATAGGAGATAACTAGCCTCCTCTAATGGTCTTAAACAGGCCACGTACTCCAGAGGGGGTTAGAACTGCTTCCACTCATGCCTGAGGTTCAGAATTAGGCTATTTTTGAGTGGGAAACCTCAGATGGTCTGGGATGTATGAAACTTTTGGATCTATCTCCAATGGGAATGTGGGCCATTAAAGTCCTGACAAACTATGATCAATTTCCATGAGAAATTTGGCTCAGAGTAATAATAAATTGTACCTGGCAGCTGCCCTTACAGAGAGACACATGCCAAGTGAATTATTAAATGCTAATCAGAAAGACTGCTTGATATAGGCTTAGAAGGAAGATGAAGACAACTACCTTCCTACACAAGGCAGATGCAAGGAAGTGTGGAAAACTCCTGGGAAATCAGGCCCAATTTATGATGCATCTTGGGAAAAAAGCTTCAATATTCTCCCTCCCTCTCTTGAGACTAGAAACTTCCTCATCCTGGAGACCAGTTTCCACACCACTGGAGAGAAATGAACTGGATCCAGGGGGAGGAGAAGGGGAAGAAAGTGCTGAGTGATTGTTTGCCTGTCTGCTTGGATCTTTTATCCCACCTCCCTTGTTAGAACCTTTCCCGAACTTTTTGGTGATACCATGGCAGTCATTTATGAAATGTCAGACTGAGCTTCTGCTCCTGCCAAGGAAATGTATGCATGAGCTGTCTCGATTAGTCACCAGTGCTTCATGAATGGATGTGGGCCTCATCAGTCATTTACTCTAAGTTCATTAAGTCAACACCAACCCTTATTGGGGTGGAATATTATTATCTCTCCTGTACGTGCTTACAGATTGTCCTTTGGCCTGGCCTGTTCATGATGGGGAGAGTTTCCATCAGCTAGAATTTTTAGTTGAGTTGGGGTGTTTGAGAGCTCATGGTGGTGGTGCAGTTATTTTTTTTTTTCAGAAGCATCCCTTAAAACCACCCCTACCCTCGGGCATGGAGTAGTTTATGTGGTATTAATTAGGGAGTCCCAGAAAGGTATTCTTGCTCCAAAATGTCTCCCAGAATATGCTATCACTGATGTCTTAAATTCCTACTATTACAGATCTGGGATAAGATATTGGACCTTTTAAGATCCAAGTGACCTGGGAGGGGCAGCTATTTCTGCCATGGTCAAGGTGGAAAGAGCATACTCAGCCAGTCACTAAACTCTGTGCCAGGCACTGTACTAAAGTGCCAGGAATACAGAGCAAGGTAGGAGCTAGCTGGCATACAGGATAGTGTCAGGAAGATCTGAGTTCAAATCCAGCCTCAGACATTTACTAGCTGGGTGACCCTGGGCAAGTACCTTCTTTTTGTCTCAAAATCTTCAATTATAGAATGGGGATAATAATAGCACCCTATATCCCAGGGCTGTTTTGATGATCAGATGAGATAATATTTAGCACGATGCCTGGCATATAGGAAAGACTACATAAATACTAGCTATTATTTCTATTATTCCATCATCATCATCATCATCCTGTGTTCTCAAAGAGCTCACAACTCAAACAGTAAGCATTAAGGAGCTGGCTTTGGGTAATCACTCAGCCTCTTATAGGACACATAAATCTAGACCAGCGGTTCTCAACCTGTGGGTAGTGACCCTTTCACAGGGTCACAGGGATCACCTAAGACCGTAGGAAAACACATATTTCCGATGGTCTTAGGAACCCAGACACTGCTCTTCTATCCGTCTCCAGGCAGGTTTGCCCACATACGAGTATTAAAGGGTCACAGCATTAGGAAGGTTGAGAACCACTGATCTAGAGCTAAAGAGGACTTAGGAGGCCATTTAGTTTGGCCTCCTCATTTTTATAGATGGGAAAACTGAGGCTCTGGGAGGTCACATGACTTACCCATTGTCACTCAGGTAACATTAAAATGTCAGAGATGAGATTTGAACCTAAATGTTTTGAGTCCAGAGCCAGTGTTCTTCTTGCTATACTTGCATTGCTTTTCCTCTGAGAGATAAAGACAACTGTATTAGGGTTTTTAAACCTGAGATCTATAAAACTTCTTTTCTTTCATGTTTTATAATTGTATTTCAATAGATTTGTTTTCTTTTCTTTTTTTTAATCGTATGATAGATTTTATTTTGTGCATGGGGATTCTGAGAAGCAGTCCATAGGCTTTGCCAGACTGCCAACAGGGTCCATGGCACAAAAAACATGAACCCCTGAACTAGGTGGTTCCTGAGGTCCCTTCCAGCTCTGGCATTTGATGCCTTTGCAAACCTACTGACTTGTCAGTGGTGGGGAGAGGATGGTAAGAGAGGTCTAGAATCTTAAATACTGCCTGAGCTTCGGTGAAAAACCATAGATAGTCAGGGGGCATCATGAAACTATTGCAAGGTGAGGTGAAAGGTAAGTTTTGTAAAATTCACCATTTTTCTTCGAGGGTTGGTTTTCCCCTGACTATTTTAATAAGGGGAATCCTGATTTAGCTCTCTGTGAGAGAATTAGTACCAATGCTAATCCAAGAGAAACATTTGGGGAAAATGCCTACAAAAAATTGAGCCAGAAATTCAGCAGTTGCATCTCAGGCCCTAGGCAAACAATTTTGGCAGAACTTGGTATCTCAATAATTTCCCAGTGGTGGTTTCCTCAGTCTGGCTCTATCATCAGCAGATGCTTGAATAGGGAACACTACGTTCATGATGAACAAGGGTGAGGAATTCAAATTAATTTTTTCTATGGCCTGAGGCAAAGTTGAAATTGGGTCTGCTGAGAGGGAAAAAAGGGAAACCATTAAGAAGTAGCAAGGCTCTAACTTTCCCTCCCCTCCCTTCTCCTTTTTGTCAGTGCTCCAACAATTTAATTTGGGTTCTGCTTCTTCCAGAAAGTATGAGGCTCTGATTTTACCTTTGTAGACCCTCTCAGTTCATTTTGTAGGCCAGGACTGCCTGTTCCAAGCTGAGAACTGTCAGAGGTAATTTCTAAGCCCAGAAGCAGCTTTTGAGTGCAGCAGACAACTAGTCTATGCTCTGTGTGGCCTCCCTGGTTAGGTTTTCCTGACCTTGCAGGTAGTAGGCCCTGGGGATAGCTGATTATCAGGAGTGGAGCTAAATAAAAAGTTCACATTGAAAACCCAAGAAGGAAACTGTGCATCCTCCCATCCTTCCTTTTACTTTATTTATGGGGCAAAAAGTTACCTTAGCTTTCCAAGACTTCAGAGAACAATATTTATGAAGTGAACCTTTCTTCATCCTCCTACATATATTCTTTGTTGAATTATGATGTCTTTAGGAATGGTGGATGGAGAGTCAGCAGCAGCTCATACTGTGCTCTAGAAATACCCTTTCTTAACCCTAAATTTCTTCCTCACTTGCAAGTGAAATTTTACCATAGAATGAATCATCCCTTTGAGTTAAGCATTTCTCCTCTCTCTAAAACTGTTTTTCACAATGCAAATACTACCCTCCTTCCACATTTCACTGAAAGAAACAATTATTATCCTATTATATTAATAACCCATTATTAAATTGGGATCCAGGTTTTTCTCCTTTGCCTTCATCAAGGCTCAACTCTTGTTAAAGACACACTTTGAAGGACTTTGATTGAGGAACATGCCCATCAATCTTGGGTAAGACCCCACTCAACTAGGAGACCTAATTTCTCTATAGAGTATAAGCAGAATCTAGTCTGGGCAAGCCCTTGCCCTGAGGGAAGTTACCCTGTCTTTGTTAGGGTGACAGCTTATGAATGAGTCAAGCAGCCAGAGAGGTCTGGATGGAAATGGATTCTCCTGCCCAGATTGCTGGAAGCTTCTGAGTCTCTCGATCAAGCAGTATTCTTAGCAAGAGGGGCTAAAAACTTTTAGCTCACCTCCTCATTAAATGACAACGAATCAGGGTTTATTTTCACTTGTCAAGGGAATTTCCCTTCAGAAGGGTTATTTAAGGCTTTCGGGGGGACCTTTGGTTGCTGAGAAAAACTACTGATCATCAATTTATTGATTGTTGACTACACTAATTAATAAATTAATTATTAGTTACTCAGAAACTCTTATCTCTCAGGTTTTCATTTGTCAAACCACCAGGGATAATATATTAAGTGTTAAACTGGGCTCTCAGACATGTTCTTGAGGTGAGGGGCAGTCTCAGACAGTTGTCCCATCAGGAATGTGGTCATTAGTGTTTCTGAAGGAACTTATCATCAAAGACTGTACCATTAGTGGAAAACTGAAATATCTTTCTCCCTAGTCAATGGGGAGGTGTTAAGTACCACCATCAAACACAGGGCCATGCTTAGAATGTACTCTGTCCTCACCTCTCTCTTAGATTCCCTAGATTATTTTAAGACTCAGCTCTGGTACCACCTAATACGTGAAGCCTTTCCTGATCCCTCCATCTGCTAGTGCCTCCCCCACAAAAGTTATCTTGAGTCAATTTTGTATATACCTATATATGAACATGTAATTTCCCCCAATGGACTACAAGCTCCTTGAAATTTTGTCTTGGTATCCCCAGTGCCTGGTATATGCTAGGTACTCAATAAAAAACTTGTTCATTGTTTGATATATAAGGAAAGGAACATACAAAGATAATATGCTCTTTTTGGCAGCCGTCAAGAGAAAAGATCTAGAAGAAGCACATTCATTTGAAAAAAATATTCTTTGGGAACCTAACAATGCAGCTGTGTGCTTCCCAAGCCCTGGCAGCTTAACCCTGCTTTTCAAATATCTAAGCTATCTGAGGATTCTAGTGTCTCTGGCCAGTACAATATTGTCACCTATAACAGCCCTTCCTCCTTCTAAAATATCTTCAGTAGCATTGCTCCTCAGAGGGTGACACAATTTTATGAGCTCCACTGTTTTCCTCTGCTCTTGTGCTAAAATAGCCAGTGGGTAAGCCCTGCTTCTCTGTTACTCATCTCTCTGGGTCTCAATCTCCTCTATAAGATAAAGAACTTCAATTAGACAACCTCTGAGCTCTGTTCCAGCTCTAAAATACTATGGCTCTATGGTCATTTGTCTTAGATCGTCTCTCCCATTCTTTTCCCATCGATCCTTATCTCTCCCTCCACTTCTCCCACCCCTGCCCAGTGCTCTTTGTCTACCCCCATCTTTGTCCCTGGCAGTGCTTCATGAGCCAGGATTGGACTCCCTCGGAGGTGAGATCTTTCCCTCATTTGTTCACCCTCGACAACACTTATTCTGGTGCTCCTTCTGTTATTGTTTCTCTGTTACCCAGTTTTGTGGGTGATTCTTGACCAGCTGAAGGATCATAAGCTCATAGACTTAGAAATGAAAAAGACCTTAAAGACCACCTGGTCCACTCTCTTCATTTTACAGATGAAGAAATAGAAGCCAAAGAGATTAAATGACTTGGGTAGCAAATGGTAGAACTGGGATTCACATTGAAAGTTCCTACACCAAAGTCAGTATTCTTTCTAAAGGCAGCCACGTGATGCAGTGGATATAGTGTTGGACTTGGAGTCAGGAAGTACTGAGTTCAAATCTAGCCTCAGACTGGGCAAGTCACTTAACTTCTTTGTGCCTCAGTTTCCTTCTCTGTAAAATAAAAATAATAATAGCACCTACCTCCCAGGGTGGTTATGAGGATAAGTGAGATCATTTTTGTTAAAGTACTTTGCAAACCTGAAAGCAATATATAAATATTTTTGTTGTTGTTCCTGTTCCTGCTATTGAATTTATAATCATGAGGTATGGTGGCCAATCTTCTCGCTTGACAGGTGGTGGTAATTGATGCCACTTGTGAACTGAGCTAGTGGAATCATGTTCATGTCAGGACACGGAATAGTGTTTTAGACATGTTCTGGTTTTTTTTTTTGGCCTTGATAGGAAGTAGTCAGACCCTTTAATTGATATGAATGTGCATCTGTATCACCTCTGTTGACTTATTCAGGTATCTGTTCACAGGATTATAACCTCAAGGGCCTAGAGCTAGAAGAGCCCTTAAAAATCATCTAGTCTAACCCTCTAATGAAAAAAAAAGGGATATCTTTTGTTTTTACATCAATAATTTCCACGTATAGCTTGTCAATTGAGCTATCACTTCTAAAAAATCAGTGATGGAAAACTAATTAGAGTAAATGCAACATACCGCACCTGTTTTTCAAAATGAAGTGCTTTGTCACTTCTTCTCCAGGAACACCACAATTACTCAATGTTTGGCTTTGTTTTAGTGTTCCTTTCATTTTCATCATTAGCATCATTGCATAGCTTGTTCTCCTAGTTATTATGTTCACTTCACTCTGCATCAGTTGATGCAAGTCTTTCCATGTTTCTCTGAATTCCTAATAGTCATTGTATTCCATTATATTCATGAACCACAATTTATTCATCTGTACCAATCAATAGGTACCTGCTTTTTACCTCTTTTATTTTGCTATCATGAAACATTTTGTATAAATGAAAGATTTTTGTCTTTGACTTCTTTGAGAATAATATGCCCTTATTTTGACAGTTAAGAAAATTGAGATCCAGAGAGGATGATTGACTTTAATAAGGTCACATAGGTAGGAAGCATCTTCAATATTTTACTATTCCTGCAGCGTAAAGTTGGATATTTCATTTACAAATGTATTTCCTCCTCCATTTTAAATGAATTTCTTTGGACCTGAAAACAAAAGAAATAAACCACCTTGAATATCTTAGACTTAAAGAGTGTTTTTAAACTAGACAAATTCTAGAATGAATTTGGATTTAAAGGGACTTCAGAAATCATCTGACCCAACCCTTTTTGGCTAGATTTCCTAGATGAGGGAACTGAGAATGAGAGAGGGGAAGTAGCTCAAGGTCACACAGTAAGTTGGCTATCTGTTTCTTATAAAACCAGGAGGGTGGAAAGTGTGGGAAATTTATACCATAGTGGAAACTCATTAAGAATTCTGCCACATAGCAATCTGAATGAATTTCATCTTTCTTCAGATTTACTGGCTTGGTAAGGTGGCAGTCCCCAGGTTGGGGGTGTGTGGTGTCAGGGGCCAGAAGGAAAATATTTTCCTTTATAATTTATGTAAGCAGCAGAAACAGCCTGGGAACAAACAACCCACAAACAAACTCTCAGAGGATATTTTGGACTTAATCCCAAGAACTGAAGCTGGTCTGTATGATAAATAAGATAAAGTTGGTGAGCTCCTAAGGTTGAGTGATCATACAACTATTGGATTTGAAATATTCATGAGGTTACAGTAGGTACAGGGAGCAGCAGCAGAAACATTATGCTTTGAAAAGGTAGAATTCAAGGGAATGAAGAATGAATCAGGGGAAATTGATGGGGGGGGGGGAGGTAGAAGGGGAATGAGGAAAGGGAGGAGAGTGACAATTATTGTCCGGAAAGCACAATATGGAAAAAACCAAGGAAATATTTTAGACCAGGATGCAATCTGTATTCTTCACTGTATATTTTAAATGTCAAACATATCATATATCATCTGAAACTAACATTTGGCAGAGAAATAGATGACAGCAGCAAGGATTAAAAATTGGGAAAGGGGTGGGTGGATGGGGGATGGGGCTTAGAGATTGAGGAAGGATCAGTAAATTGAAGGCTTGGGTAAATTATGGATCAAGTTCTTATCTCTCTTCAGGGGGATAGAGAGCCAAGAGATGCTACAGCACAGCTGAGAGCTCATTGAGTGGGGAGTCTGAGCACCAGGGATCTAATTTGGTCTCTGCCATGAACTAACTGGAAGCTCGTAAGCAAGTAATATCCTTTTCCTGGGTCTCAGTTTCCTCCTTTTAAAAATCAGAGCTATTACCCAGCTCATGGGCTTATTATGAGGAAAGTGCTTCACACACCACAACATGCTGTATAAGTATGAGTTACTGCTATTATCATTATCAGATTTAAATACTTCATTTGATGGATGAAGAGAATGAAGCCAGCAGAGAGAGCTGACTTGCTCAAAGTTACACAGCTAGTTAGTGACAGACCCTGGGCTAGAGTTTATGCCTCCCTCAGTGCTGTCTATACCAAAGTTCTTCCTTCCTTCCTTCCTTCCTTTCTTCCTTCCTTCCTTCCTTCCTTCCTTCCTTCCTTCCTTCCTTCCCCCCTCATTTCTTCCCTCCTTCCTTCCTTTTCCCTCCTTTCTTCCCTCCCTCCCTTCTTTCCTTCATTCCCTTCCTTTCTCCATTTCTCTTCCTTTCCATTCTCCCTCCCTCCTTTTCTTCCCTCCCTCCTTTTTCCTTCCTTTCCCCCCCTTGTCTTTTCCCCTTCCTTCCTGTACAATCTGCAGCCCACCAAAGGATTTCAGGTGGCCTGTGAAATGTAGAGGATCTTTTCTTCTACATTTTTCATGGACTGCCAGAAATTCTTTGGTGGGTCACAGTTTGTGCAGGTCTGGGATGGTGAATAGATTACTGCACTTGGAGTCAGGAATACTTAGGTTCTAATTGTGTGACTCTGGGCAAGCCATTGAACCATCTCTGTGAAGGGGTAGATGCAATGACCTCTTAGAAAGTACTCTAAGGTACCTTCCAAACCTATACCTGTAAATTTTTGATCCCATATAATCGCTGCTTGGCAAATACTGTACTTTTGTTTTAATTGTGACTTAGGAGAGGAGGAATTAAAGTATTCCCATCCTCTGTCTTGGTTTTTCAGTTTTATTTTTATTTTCAACTTAATAATAGTTAGCATTTATATAATGCCTTAAGGTTTGCAAAACACTTTACAAATATTATTGCGTTTTATTCCCACAAAATCCCTGGAAGGTGAGTGCTATTATTGTCCTCATTTTATAGATGAGGAAATGGAGACAAATTACAGTCAAATGACTTGTCCAGAGTCACGTAGGTAGTAAATATACGAAGCTAGTAAATATATGAAGTAAATACATGAATCCCTATGAATAGGGATTTAAGTCTTTCTGACTTAAGGACCAGAGCTCTATTCTGTCTACCACTTGCCTGGCTGCCTCAACACATTTCGACTTGTAGAATATAACAGAAAAATAGGCTTGTATAGGAAACTGCAGATCTCTATTTTGTACAGTTTGCTTTTCTTTTTCAGTCTATAAGTTCAATCTGTAGCTTTCAAAGATGTCCTTCTTGTCTGTACTCTTTCCTGGTCTTGCTTCTGTTCTCATCTCTGCATTGAAAAACAAAACAAAACAAAACACAGAAAACACACACACACACACACACACACACACACACACAAAACACAACAAAAAAAACCCCAATCATGCTTTAGTGGACTTAAAAAAAAGTTCTCATCTCAATTTTCTAGGGGCATATTTTGACTTTTGAGGTAGATTCCCTTGATTTTCAAATCCTTGGCAAGAAAAATCTTTTGGTCAAGGCTTCTTTGAGTGCCTCTAGCTCTAGGAGCTGATGTATGAAGACTGCATGTAGGATGGCTAGAATTCCACATGTCTGAGACAGATCCAGGTAGAGAACAAAGAAGCCCAGGAATCCTCCTAGGGAACAAAAGGGACCAGGAACCTCTCAGTCTGGTTGCATTATTTGAACATGTCCCCAAGGTGGCATTTTATCCCAGTCAAAAACGGTATGAAATCCATTTAAAATGATCAATGGATAGCTTGATTTAGATTGATGGTCAAGTCAGCCATTTCACAGTGGTGGAAAAAGAGAGCAAATAGCTTTTGTTAATGTGCCTCTATTTTTATGTACCTTGTCATGATGATGATCCTGTTTTTCTAAGCTTAATATCAGGACACAATGTCCAACAAAGGATATTCTCTGAAATTGAGACTTTCCTATAAAACCTGGGGTGTGGAGCAACTCTTCCCACGACTATTTCTGGTGCCTGGTAAGTATAAAATTCTCACATCTGGAAGTGAGTGACATCAGCATCAGGGCCTGCAGGGGTCTGTCTTCGACACTTTCAAAACCATATTCTCTGCTGCTATTTATTTGCTTAGTATATGGGATGCCTTGGGCTATTCTCCCTTTCCTCATCGTGGGAACAATTTCTTTGTTACAGAGTGGTAGATAATAGCCTGGTTTAGCAAGCAAGATCTCAATCTCTTCTCTAAGCCCTTATCCTTCATTTATCTGCCTTATTTTTGGTTTGTTGGTTCCCATTAGAGAGAAAATCTTGATCTTTAGCCCAGAACCAAGCTTATGTCTATTGGTTATCTCTGAGTTATGATCTGAAGTACTTGGGAAGATTTTCCACATGTAAATGGTCTACTTTCTGATGCTCAAAATATTACCAATAACAATGAATTATTTTCCGTATCATCCTCTCCTCTCTGTAGTAGAAAAAGAACTAGACCCAGGGTGGGGAACCTCTGGCCTCAAGGTGACATGTGGCCTTCTAGGTCCTCAAGTGCAGCCTTTTGACTTTCTTGAGGACCTAGATGGCCTCATATGGACTCCAGTCCACAGGTTCCCCACCCTGTAGACTGAAGTCAAGAGAGTTCGAATCCCACTTCTAACGTGTATGTGGCCTTAGTTAAGCCTCAACCTTTCTGAGTCTTAGTTTTCTACAAAATGGGGAACCTACCTCAAATAATGTATGTAAAGTGCTTTGTAAAGTTTAAAGCACTTTGTAAATGTTGTCATTGTTCAGTTGTGTTGGACTCTTTGTGACCCCGTATGGGGTTTTCTTGGCAGAGGTACTGGAGTGGTTTGCTGTTTCCTTCTGCAGCTCATTTTACCGATGAGGAAACTGAGGCAAACAGGGTTAATTAAGTGATTTGCTCAGGGTCACACAGCTAGTAAGTATGTGAGGTCAGATTTGAACTCAGGTCTTCCTGGCTGTAGGATCTGCCCTCTATCCACTTCGCCGACTAGTTGTCCTTCGTAAATGTAAGCTATTATTATTTTGCTGGGTGCTTGTTGAGGAAGGACATTAAGGAAGCATGTGGTAGTGGGAAAGGGTTCAGGAAACAGGGGTAGCAAGTATGGCCAAAAACCAAAAGCATGCCTAAAGACAGCGTAGCGTAGTACAAAGGAGCCTGAACTCAAGCGTCAGAAGACATTTTTTTCTATATCTTGGTTCAGATGCTTATTAGCTGTAGGACCTCAGACTTCTGAGTCTCAGTTTTCTCATTTGTATAATGGGAATAATTGTGTTTGTGTTACCTCTTTCATAGTGTTGTTCTGAGGAAAATGCTTTTGTAAATCTTAACATGCTTTGGAGGGGGACAGCTGGGTGGCATAGTGGGTAGAATGTGGGGTCTGGAGTCAAGAAAATCTGAGTTCAAATCTAGCTTCAGACCCTTATGAGCTGTATGACCTTGGACAAGTCACTCTGTTTGCCTTAATCCACTGGAGAAGGTAATGGCAAACCATTCTACTATCTTTGCTAAGACACCTCCCCCCCTCAAAAAAAGAAGGATCATGAAAAGTCAGGCACAACTGAAACAACTGAACCATATTCTATAGAAATATGAGCCACTATTTCATAAACGTGCCATGGGTAGGCCATTCAGTTTGCCCTCGGGTATTCTGGATTTTTTTGAATCACTTTTTTTCTTTAGTGGTGGTTAGACAGAATTCATTTTTCACTTGTCCTCCAAAGACAATGGCCTTTTCCTATGGAAAGAACACTGGAGTCAGAAGAGTACAGAGTCCTAGATCTGGGTCTGGAGGGGACTTAAGAAGTCATTTTGTGCAACCCTCTCATTTTACAGATGAAGAAACTGAGGCCCAGGAAGGTGAAATAATTTACTCAGGATCACACTGGCAGTAAGCACTGTAGACTGGATTTGAACTTAAATTCTTTGACTCTGGAGCCAGTGATTGTTCTTCTCTACTAGTTGGAAACTGGACTTAATTTCCAGCTGAACTACATAACCTTGGGAAAGACACATCACCTTTCTGACACTCAGTTTCTTCTTCTATAAAATGGGGATAATTATATTTGCACTACTCCTCTCACAGTGTTATTGTGAAGATCCAACAGACTAATCAAATTAAATTAGTAAGGCATTTTCTAACTGTAAACCATTACACAGAATGTTTCGGTATTCCTGATGCTTCTATTAATTGATTCCACAAAAATGTGGGGTTTAGATAAAATGACATCACAGGGGGCACATTTAGTTCCATAGAAACAACCAAATAAATTCAATATGGAGATGAAACAAATTCGGTCCAGGCAACCTAATTCAATGTAAGATTTTGTAATTATTAATGTTAGAGATGACAGTAACAATAAAATGTGTTCTCCGGATTCAGAGAACCAAATAGCTCAATATCTTGGACAGACACCTATTGTTATTCAGTTTAAAATGACAAACATACAGTCTCTCAGTCTTGTGCTCTGTCTAGGCAGCAGAGAGTGGAGGCGGAACTCCTGCCCTAGCTGTGATCCACAAGAATTCTCTCTCAGCCTCAGTTTCCTCATCCATGAAACTGATAAAATGAACACCGACATCTCCAGATTGCTGTGAGGATCAAATGAGGTAATATTGTAAAAGTGCTTTGTAATCCTTAAAGTGCTATAGAAAGGCTAGTTATTGTTGTCATTAGTAATGCCTGATTTACAAAGCACTTGATAAATCTTAAAAGTGTTCCATAAATGTGAGATATTATTATTATTAATGCCTGTAATTTACAAAGCATTGTGTAAATCTTTTTTTTTTCTTTTTGGAGCAGGGGGAAGGGCACTTGGGATTAAGTGACTTGATCAAGGTCACATGGCTAGTGAGTGTGTCAAGTGTCTGAGGTCTCAATTGAACTTGGGTCCTCCTGACTCCAGGACCACCTAGCTGCCCCAGCACTTTGTAAATCTTAAAGTATTACATAGATGCTAGCCATCATCATCATCATCATTATCATCAGCGATAGTATCTGAGATTTGCAAAGTGCTTTGTAAATCTTAAAGTATTGTTTCTCCACCTTCCTAATGCCGCGACCCTTTAATACTCTAAATTGTGGGCGTATCTGCATGTGGGCAGACTTGCCTGGAGATGGATAGAGGCGCGGTGTCTCTGTTCCTAAGACCATCGGAAATAAGTTTTCTGACAGTCTTAGGTGACCCCTGTGAAAGGGTTGTTCAACCCCCAAAGGGGTTGCGACCCACAGGTTGAGAACCACCACTGCCTTAAAGCATTATATAAATGCCATTGTGTTACTGTTTATGATGATGGGTAGCACCTGTAACGTGTAAGTGCCTGGCACATAGTAGGTGCTTGATGAAGGCTTTTTCTTTCCCTTTCCTCCCCTCCCCTCCCCATGAAGCATGATGCACCTACCCATCATCCTCAGGGGGAATAAGAAGGACCTGAGGCAGGATGAGCACTCCCAAAGAGAGATGGCTAAGATGCAGCAGGATCCTGGGAAGTCAGAAGAGGTTCAGCATCTGATTAATAGCATCTATGCACTTGGTTACCTTGAGTATTTTGCCAAGCCAAAAGAGGAAGTCTTGGGATTGTTTAAGATGGACATCTGGGATGACGTGCAAGCCCAGAAGAGCAAGCGGTGGTGAGGTTGACCTCTCCTCTGAGTTCCCCAGCCCTATGCACCAGACTCCACATTTCTAATTCTTGAACCCTTCCTTCCCAAGGCTGCATATATTCTAACCATCTTTTTGCTGGTACAGGTGATTATTGGGAGGAAAGGGACTCTATTTCTTCCTTGGGAATGTCAGAACCTGGCCCTTGTTCCTACCCAAAACAGTACTGTGCTTCTTATGTTCGAGCAACAGGGGTGTCTTTATTTCTCGTCTTGCCCTAAAGATTACCAACTAGTATTATTTATATGACCATTTTTGTGGCCTGTTACTAATCAATGCCTTCCAATAAGTGAGTTTTCTTCACTCCCTTTTTTCTTCCTCCCTACCCTAGGTAGAGCTGGGGATTTATTTCCATTGTTCTTCCTGGGGGAAGATGCCCAACAAAGGTGGTGGGGGCTCTCAAATAAAATGACTGACATACTTCGTGTTCTGGTGCCAGCACCCCAGTGCCATCATTTCCAATCTCCTAGATCCTTGTTTCCTTTACCTTTAATGCACTTTTTGAAAAACAGACTCCAGTGATCAATTGCAGCGTGATCTTGCTGTGGTCTGGAATATCAGTGCTCAGATAGAGTGATGATAATGTGGGAGTATCTGGCACACAAAAGGAGGAAATACCCCCCAAACTGACCTGGGTCTCCTCATGTCTGAGAAAGCTGAAATATATGGCAATTAGAACCATGAAACAAAGAGTACAGGAAACAAAGATGTGACCCAGAAGGCAGCAAGTTAAGAAACTTTGGGAGTTGTACAAGTTTTTACCCATTTCTCAAGAGCTTTGAAGGTTGTCTGTGGCTCCCTGCATGCATGTGCTGAAAACCTCTGCGGGCTGACCTCAGCTGGCTTCCAACAGCCTTGCTGGTTTTTCCCCAGGAATTTACACTTGATGTGAAATGCATTTTGAAGTGCGTACCAGGCCTCAGGAACCTTTCTCTGTCTTGGAGGAGCTGAAGGTGAGTTTCCCAACAGCATCCAGACAGTCTGTTTTTAATCATTTCTTGCAAATCCAGCTTGAATTGTAAGATTTGTTTGTTACTTTTGGAAGGGCCTGCTGCCAACCTACATGAGTTTCTTTAACTGAGTGTAGGAGTTTGCAGAGGGTCTTAAGCAGAGAAGTTTGCTGGGAGATATGAGGTGGGCCTGCTTTTTGCAGTCAGATAATGTTCTCATCCTGACTCATTTACCATGACACTTACACATTCTGGCTATAGACTGAACCTAGAGAAATGTCCACAGCAGGAATGAGTAATTAGAAAATTCATGAATTATTCATTCATTAATTCTTAAGTGCATATTTTACGCAAAGGACTTTACTGGGTGCTGGGAAGGTAAAATAAGATAACACCAAATATTTATTAAGCATTATGACAGCTGGTAAGAAAGATGAAAAGATGAAAAGAGACATGGTCCCAGCCTCTAGGTAAGCTTACAATCTAGTAAGGGAATGTAGAACAAATGCAGTAACTATAAAATAAATTAATAAATCAACATATTAGAAGGGTGTGAACAAAGTATTATTTGAAATCTAAAGGGGGAGTGGGATAAAGGTCATCAAAAAAGAGCATCAGGGAAGGCTTCTTGGAGAGTTGGCATACATTCCAGGAGCAACAAGGAGACTCTAACTTTGATGGATCCATGATTTCATCAGTAATGTGTTAGTCATGTTATCAGGGCTGCAAATGGCAACCCTTTAAGGCCTCTTTACATTGAGTATTGTTCTATAGATTCGAGTCATAGAGCATAACTATCTCAGAACAGTCATAATTGTAACTGATCTGACCCAAAGGGCAATGGAAAGATGCCTAGAAGGAATTAATAGCCTGTAGCATATTACACTGACAACTTGTGTGTGAAAAATTCCATAGTAAATGTATATGGAAAAAGAGATGGGATAGTCACAGTGAAGCATATTAAATGAGTAGCTCAGGTGTTTGCTAGAAAGTATACCCCTGGAATGTTGAATGATCTAGATAAAGAAGGCTTCCAGAATGGATCTTCTTGGGAGAATTAAGGGAGGAGAGGAGAGAAAAGAATCTAATAGGATGAAAAGATATGAATGGGTTGGGATCTGAATTGATGGAGGAAATAATGATGCCAGTGAGATCATGGATCCATTGGAGAGAATGTAGGTACATGGTAGCTGCTCGTGGCTTCTTGGTTACTCTTTCTTAGAGAGTGCAAGATGATAAGCCAAGATATTTGCCACTGTATTTTCATCTTTCTTTTCTTTGAGATAACTTATAGATTTATCCCTGGCTATCTTTAAAATTGTATTGCTTTCACATGATTTACTCCATATGTATTCAGTTTGGCTTAGCTGCTTTTATAAACTTTATTTTAAGTACCCATTGCTCTCCGCACATAGTGCAACTGGAATGAGGGTGGTAGAGTTCTATTGAAGTGGTTTCGCTATTGTTCCTTCTAAGTATAGATTGTTGAAGAAATACCAGCAGATCTAGTATGTCTATTTAGTACTGTCCTTCTATATTCATTGGCAAATGTTAGCAGGTTGATATGGCTTGGTTGGGGCTTTTTCCTCAGACCCATTTCACTTTTTCATGGGGGTGATACTGCTTGTAATATTCTGTTCTCTTCCCTCTGTAGTGATTTAAAAAGAGTTTGTACCCCAAACTGGTCCTGCCCTTGGCTCCCAGGTCTTTCTTTTCAGTAAGATCAAGTAATAGTCAAATGAGACAGTTTTGGGGGCTCTTTCAGTCTCCTTGCTGTTGTGACTGTTTTGTATCAGTTAAGTTTGTATAAGAAATGGTGACAGAGTTTCCCATTTTCTGTTTCCTAGTTTTTGGAGTTGACAGCTTGTTTTTGTCGGCTGGGTTGGAGCTGCTGTAATCGCACATACTAACTTCTCATTTTATCCTAAGAAGTAGCAGGGTGTACTGGAATGGGTGATGGAATTAATTTCAGAGACCTGGTTTCAAGCTCTTACTGTGTGAATCATTTTGCTCCACTCAGAGCCTTTATAAGCTGGTGATAATAATACTTGTACCACCTGTCCTATAGGAGTTATTATGATGAAAGCTTACCATAAAACTTAAAATATTATATAAGCATGAACTATTATTCCTCTAATTTTGCATTGATTTTGATCGTTGCTTCAGTCATTGATCTGAGTGCTCACAAAGCTGATTTGAAAACAACTCCTTTGTTAGCAGTCACATGATTTTTGTTTTAGATAATGTTCATCTCTGAATCTCTGTCTCTGTGTGTGTGTGTGTGTGTGTGTGTGTGTTCAGTGTTCAACATCTATTGTCTTTTGACTTTTCTCTTTCAGAATGAATGCATGAATGATAAAGCATTTTTTAAGTTCTTACAATATGCCAAGCACTGGAAGTCCAAATAGAAAAACTAGTTCCTATCTTCCAGGAGCTCACATCCTAATTGGGGAATACAACACATATAGGAGGGTTCAGCTGTAAGGTAGATGGAAAGTTCTTGGGATACAGGGTAGTTGGCAAGTGGGCTGAGGGAATTGTGGTAGGGCAGTTAGTATGTATATATGATATGTAAGTTATATATGATATAGATACTGGGGGCGGGGTGTTTGTTGTTGAGTTTTAGTCATGTCCAACTCTCTGTGAATCCATTTAGGGTTTACTTGGCAACGATACTGGAGTGGTTTGTCATTTCCTTCTCTAGCTCATTTTACAGATGAGGAACTGAGGCAAACAGGGTGAAGTGACTTGCTCAGGGTCACACAGCTAGCAAGTATCTGAGACTGAATTTGAATTCAGCTCCTCCTGACTCTGGGGTCAACATTCTATCCACTGTGCCACCTACTTGCCCCTGAGGACTTTGGGGGAAATCTATACATTTTTAGCCTTTTTCATTTCTTGATTCCAGACCACATTATCCAGCATACCTCTTGCCATCCTTCCTTATGTTCATCTTTAGGGTATATATTGATTTAATTTGTCTTATCAAGTTCTTCATAGAACCTTCTCCTCTTAGAATGCCCAGCTCCCTTCAAAATTCATCTGAAGCACCAGCTCCAATGAAACCTTCCTTGATGCCCCCAGTTTCTCATGCTGAACCCTTCCCCAAATGAAAGGACCCTATCATTATCCCATATTTATTTGGCATATAGTTTGTGTCTACTTATATGTGTATATGATGTTTAATCCATATAATGTAAGCAATGGAAGGCAGGAACCATTATGTTCTGCCTTTGTATCTCCAGTGTCTAGCACAATTCCTGGCACATTGTAGGTGGTGAATGAATGTTTATTTATTCATAGAATGTTGGCACATAGATTACACATATCTTCACGGTATTCTGTTTATGTTAATCATGAATATTACAAGGCAAGATAACCAAAGACTCCTTGAAATTACTTTTCTTGTGGTCTTTAGGAAAATGATGAGGCCAACTTCCTTTAGTACTTTGAAGAAGACCTGTGAGGCATTCTTTCATTTACTGTCTTCTGGTATCTTCTTTGGTGGGAGTAATAATATGAATATGGCTCCCCCCGTAGCATTTCAGTATGGCGGTCATAGGTCAAATAACCTGAATTTCAAGTACCAATTCTTGCAATAGTGTTTGTGGACGGTTGAAAAATGTGATTCTTGAATGAATGAAAAATAACAACAACATCATTTATTAAATCCTTACTATGTGCCAAGCATTATGCTGACTACTGGGGGAAGAAATACAAAAGTGAAGACAGTTCCTGCCTCCAAGGAGTTAATGAGAGGGAAATATGTACATACCATATGTAACCTATGCCTCAAAGACTGACTCTCCTCATTGGTGGAGATTTTTTACCCAATTACTATTATCCATATATTGGATTTTTAATTTATTTGAGTTTGCATTGTAATGATTGTTGATCACGAAAAGCCTCTAAGTCAGTAGCATAAACAACCTTATACAGTGGTACCTTGACCTATGAGCGCAGCAACTTAGGAGATTTCTGAGATATGAATAGTCACTCAGTTGATTTTTTGCTTTGAATGGCGAGCCAAAATTTGAGGTATGAGCCACAGCTAGTCGGCCCAGCGGCCGCCAAGACCCAACGCCCAACCAGCATCCTGCACGTCACTCACCAGTGAAGAAAATTAAGTTAAGCGAAAGTAAAAAATATGTTGTAGCAATTAAGTTCAGGGATAAAGTGTAGCATTAAGAGGGTAGTGAGTAAGTGAACAAAAGTGACTGAAAGAGCACGAAACAAAACTCCTCTTACCTCCTCCATCTATCTCCTCCACCCTCCACCTCCTCCAGTATCTTCTGTTAGCTCAAGTCATCTCATATCCAAGGTAAATATACGCTTTATAAAACCAGTTTATTTCTTTATATTCTCTTTTATTATGTTTTTATACAATATTTGTTATTTATAAATACTTTTTCTTATTTAAAAACACATAACAAAAAATACTGGGGTGGCATTTTAGGGGCTGGAACAGATTAATGGCATTTAAATTAATTTCAATGGGGAAAATTGGTTTGATATATGAGCAAATTGAGTTACAAGCTCAGTAATGGAACAAATTAAACTCGTAAGTCAAGGTACCACTGTAGTCTCCCTTTTTTTCTCTATTCTTTTTAAACACCAGAACTCAAATACCGAATAGAGAAAAGAAAAAAGAATACTTATAAATTTAAGTATTGGAACTTAAATACAAAGTTAGAAAGAAGAAAAAAAAAGGCATGTTGCGTGCATAGCAGAGCATAAGAGAGGATTCAAAATATGTAACAATAAACTTTCATTTCAAGGAAGCCTGTATAAGAAATACAACATGTTGTGTTGAGAGCTGTTCATCTTTTCCTTGCTTCCTTGTAAGTTTTCTTTTGTTCTCTGCTGTGTACTTTTTATTTTGTTTTTTCCCCCTTCCTCCTCTGCCTTCTCGAAAAGGCTACAACTAAGTGAGGATATATTTTGTATATAGATATACATATATACATACACATATGCACATACATGCATACATACATACATATGTACATATACATAGACATACATTTTCCCTAACAAATTCTATTCCTGATTTTTTTATGCGTTTGTGTGTATCTCTT
>CM053583.1:260617392-260635552 GCA_028627135.1 Pseudochirops cupreus
TATATATAATATATACTCACATATATATAAATTTCCCTTTAAAACCTATTCCCAATGAAAGTAGATTTCTAGAACTACCAGCCCTCCTACCCCATCTAATTCCTCTGTGTCAATTCTTCCTCTTATACTTCATTTGTCTAAAATAATTACTCTTTTTAGCTGTTCCTAAATGGTTTTACTTTTTAAAGTCATATCATAGTCAGGTCTACCCCAATCTTTCTTATGAACTACCCAATTACTAATGACAGTCTTAGACATACATTTTACATTTTACATACATAAAAGGTAAACTGTCTTATTGGATCTCTTGTAATCAGTATGTACCTGATGTTTCTCTTGGCTCTTGTACGTCAAATCTTCTATTAAGGTCAGGTTTTTTTTTTTTAATCAAGTCCTAAAAGTCTGACAGTTGATCAAATGTCAATTTTTTTTTCCAATCAGCATTATGCTTAACTTTATTAGGTATGATATTTTCAGCTGGAACCCCAGTTTTTTTTTGCTCTTCAATATGGTCCTTTAGTGTCTGCTGCTAGATCTTGTGTGATTCTAATTGTTGCACTGCCATATTAAGTTTTTTTTCTTGTTGCTCTTAATATTTTATCTTTGAGCTGGGGATTTGGGAATTTGACTATAATATTCCATGAGTTTTTCTCATAGAATCGCTTTCAAGTGGTGATCAATGGATCTTTTCTGTTTTTTACTTTCTTCCCTTGTTCTAATGCTTAAGGACAATTTTCTTCAATTACTTCTTGTATTATTATATAAAGATTCTTTTTTTGATAATAGCTTTCAGGTAGTCTGATTATTCTTATGTTTTCTGTTCTTGTTTTTCTTATAAGATGTTTCACTTTCTCTTTTATGTTTTCATTCTTTATATTTTGTTTTGTTATTTTTTGATCTCATAACTTTGCTGGCTTCCCCTTGCCCAACTCTAATTTTAAAGGTATCATTTTTCTTCCTTAAGATTCTGGATCTCCTCTTCTAATCAGTTGACTTTCTTTTCATAATCTTCTTGTTTTTCTTGGATTGTTCTTCTTATTTAATTAATTATATTTTTAGTTTTTCCTCAATCTCTTTCATTTGACTTTTAAAGTCTTTTTTAAGTCTTTTAAAAAGTCTTCTTTTAAGACTTTTTTAAAGTCTTCTATTAATTATTTTTGGGCAAGTGACAATTTGATGCTACTATTTGGGGGAGAAGAGGGTTTCTTTGCTTCCATAACCTCCTCTGAAGATGACTCTGGTCTTCTCTATTCCCACAATAATTTTCTATGGTTGGATTCTTTCTCCTTTGCCTGTGCATCTTTTTTTTTTTTTCGTAGTAATAGCTCAATTTTTGTAATCACTTTTAGTCCTGGGGTATAGGGGATGGTGCCTCTGGCCTCAGATCTTCAGTTCTCCCCTCTAGTCTGGAACCAAAATGAAACCTCCAGATTTCAGTAAGTATCCATAGCCAGAGGCATCCTGTCCCACTGTTTTGCACTTACTGGACTGTGCTCCTTTCTTCTCACCCCCATTGGAAAGCATAGCTGGGTCTGTTGTTCCTTGTCAGCAGGGGTTTCTTTGATCTTCTCTGGCTCAGATGCTGTCCCTGGGAGTAAAATTTCCTGTGGCTGGGGCTGAGGAAGCCTCTCAATCCAGCTAATCCCAGGGCTTGCTGCTCATTGTTGAAGGGAATCCTAGACTAGAGGTGCTTATTCTCCACTGGGACCAAACTTTGTCCTGGAATTTTTCTTCTGATTTTCTCAGATTGTCCCAGGATGCCCTTGTTGTGTCCCTATTCTTATTTATTTTTACCACCTCCTCCCACACACACTTTGTTTGCCCTTTAGCACTATTTTATATCTTTTCTTTATTTTTCGTATTTACTTTATTTTATCTCTTTTATGGAGAAAAGTCTTGAGAGTTTGGAATTTTTTGACCTTCTCTGCCATCTTCCCAGAATCCTCTCTTTTTTACATTTAAAAAAAAGTTTTGAATTCCAAATTCTATCTCTCCCTCTTTCCCTTCCCTCTCCCCTCTCTGGGTTGGCAATCCAATATAGGTTATGTGTAAGAAGACTTGAACAACAACAAAAAGAATAAATGGAAGAAAGGAAAAATAGTATGCATCAGGCTGTATTCAGACAATATCAGTTCTTTCTCTGGAGGCATCTAGCGTGCTTCCTCCATGAGTCCTTTAGGACTGTCTTTGCTCATTATATTGCTGAGAATAGCTAAGTCATTCACAATTCTTCATTTTACAATATTGTTGTTACTATGTGCAACATTCTCCTGGTTCTGCTCATTTCACTTTGCATCAGTTCATGTAAGTCTTTCCAGGTTTTTATGAAATTATCTTGCTTGTCATTTCTTATAGCACAACAATATCCCATCACAATAATATACCACAGCATGTTCAGCCATTCCCTAATTGATAGGCATCCCCTTAATTTCCAATTCTTAGCCACCATAAAAAGTTGCTATAAATATTTTTCTACAAATATGTCCTTTTCCTTTTTTTTTTTTCTGGATCTCTTTGGGATATAGCCCCAGCAGTGGCATTGCTGGATCAAAGATTATGCACAATTTTATAGGCTTTTGGGCATAGTTCCAAATTGCTCTTCAGTTTTGAGAGCTCGATGTCACCTCCACGCTGTGCTGAGGCATCAAAACAGGACTTTCTTGAAGTAAACCATATCTTAATAGTTCTAAGATAATAATAATTATCATATAAAATAGAATGATATTAATAGCTTGTGTCTGTTGTTTATCCTATCTTTTGAAGAGGACCAATGACATCCCAGGAGGATGTCTTGAACTTGTTTATAGATTGGATTTAACTGAGGCAGAATTCCACAAAATCATCAGCCTCACTCTCTCTTCTAGAGATATATCTATGCTGTACTTCACAGGTCTTTAGCTCACTAAATACATTATCTTATTTGTGAAATTAAGTAGAAAAGAATTAGTATCCTCAGGCTCCAAATAAATAAGGTGGTATTTAGAGAGATCAAGCGATTTGTCCAAGGTCAATTAGTACTGACTTTGGTGCAGATAACTGTGTTTTTAGGTCAGGAAGACTTAAATTCAAATCTTGCCTCAGTCATTTATTGTATGACCTTGGACAAGTCACTTAGCTCCTCTATGCTTCAGTTTCTTTATCCGTAAAAGGAAGGTAATAATAGCATCTACACTGGTGGATTGTTGTGAAGATCAAATGTGATAATGTAAAGTGATTTGTGAAACAAAGGACTACATAAATTCCAGTGAGTATTATTAATATTCTATCAAAATTGTTGTAGTTGCATCATTCCTTCTCTCCTTTCTCCTCCTCTTTCTCTTTTCAGGTGGGGAGTCATGCCCTCACATGTTGGTACTTTGTCCGAAGGAATATAAATTTTTATCATTTATACTTCACAAGGAATCTTGAGGTTGGGGGGCTAGGTTTTACTTCTCTATTTATTTATTCTATCTTTTTTTTTTTAACTGGGACAATTAACTCTTTTATCTCATGTAGCTTTCATTTATGATTTCTTGAAATACAGTTTTGGAAAACCAGACTTTGAGAAAGCCCACTCATGTGGAGCTACTTAACTATGCCTTTAAACCCAAATCACTCTGGCTTTCACTGATTGGCATTAATGAGCCTCACTTGCTCATTTTTTGGGTTCTGATGGCTCAGAGTCAGTGTAAATAGAAATCATTTCTGTTCTGGCTAGAAACTCTGATGGTCTTCCCTTCCCTGATTCTTTTGTGAAGACAAAGTAATGGCCATTTCTTACCTCAATTTTTATCTAGTCTTTAACTATGGAATGGGTGTTGCCTTAGACAAACTGAGACCTGGGAAAGACCAAGGTCTCCCACTGAATCCTGGGGCTATCACCAGTCTTTCTGACCTATGTCTTGCCACTGGACTCCTATGACTCTGAAGGAGAGAGTGGGCCTGATGACTTTGCACAATTCTGTCTCACTTAAATCCAAATAACTTTCAAGTCAAGACACCACACACCTGATGTCACTGGTCATTTAGAATGAAGGATGAACAACAATGCTGCATCATCCTGCCTCTCTTAGGATTTCTCTTCTACTTTTATTCTTAACGTTTTAGGAGATACATGCATGTAAGTATACTCACATATCACATGTGTTCTTTAAATATCTTCTCTGTTGGCTCATTGCAATGTGGAGGTGATTTTGATTTTTCCAAGGCTATACCAATGGAACACAAACACTGCCAAGTTCTACTAAGCTGGACCAGCTTCTACTGGCTGCACATATTTTACCAAAAGACCTCCCTAGCTAATTTTAGCAAGACATTTCAAGATTGGCTACAGAATGACGAATTTTTTCAGATAAAGCAAATCACAAAGGCCATCTATTAAGCAATAGAAGGACCACGACCTGCAAAGGTGGAGTGAGTTGAAATCAGAAATCCTTGAAGTATATGGCCAAAGTGACAGGACATACCCACATATGTGTGTCCATCTACTAATCTAACAAATAGATTTTACACAGTTTGCATTGTAAATGTAGCCAGCCCTCCTCAGTTACGGATTGGTTCATCTTGTCTGTTGTTGACTCCGCATTCCCGGAGGGTAAGAGATGATATTCTCAGTTCTGCCAATTTCCACAAAGCACCTTTTACAGTGCCAGGGCCTAAGTGGGTGGTCCAATGAATAGTCACTCATTATGATCTTCATCATCAGTTGAGAGCCTACAGTATATTAGACACTAGATAGAATAAGTAAGAGGCACACTCAGGCTCTAGGAGGTAACATTCTTAAATGAATGAAGAAAAACAGACTTGCAACCAGAAGAAACATACAAATTATTTTTGGAGAAGTTAATGTTTAGGAATTACTTTATTAATGAAAACTTTAGGGGACTGAGGAGAGCTGTATAGTTTTTAATGGTTGGTGGGAGCTGTTCTCTATTTCTTCTCATTCACTTAGTCAACTAGGCTGAACAGTGGATGGAATTCTGGAGTTGGAGTCAGAAGACTTGGATTCAAGTCCTGCCCTAGACAACTTAGTAGATGTCTGACCCTGGGCAAGTCATTTGAACTCTTCCAGCCTCAGCTTCCCCATTTGTAAAATTGGGATAACAACAGCACCCAACTCATAGGGTTGTTGTATGTATAAAATTAGATCATATACACACATGTATATATAGTATATACACGTGCATATACACTACACATATATACATACACACACTCACACATACATAATGCTTTGCAAACCTTAAAGTGCTGTATATAAATGCCAACTATTATTCATTTGATTTCTGTTATACCTGATAGTCTGTCTTTAAAAAAATCCATCATTGTGAGCATTAGCTAGTGAAAATGGGTAAAAGTTTCCACCTGGACAACAATTTAATTGATAAACCAGCAAATATTTAATAATTCCTACTATGTATAAGATGCTTTGGAGGCTATAAGATATATAAGCCGTGATGCCTGCTCTCAAGGAGCTTACAATCTAATTGGGAAGTGAGACATGTATTAATGAAAATGCAATTAGTGATCAATTGTAGTATGTTGTAAGAGCCAAATGAATGAATAGTATAGCTAGTAAATGCTGCAGAGGTTTATGGGGGAAATAGAACATTGTGGAGGGAGAAGTCAGGGACATCTTCATTCAGGAGATGAGACTTGAACTGGATTTTGAAGGATAAGTAGGTTTCAGAAAGGCAAAAGACATCCAAACTTGGGGAATGGTATAGAGAAAGCATGTATGAAGCGTATTCATTTAGGTCACAGTCTGGTTGGTATAGAAAACTTGAGTTCTAGAGTAGTGCTGGGAACAAGTGTCAGGACCAACATGTGACCTCAGACACAGACACATCTAAGAAAATTGGGAAGGCATCAGAAGGAGTTGTCAGCCATTGTTAACCTTACGATAATTATCTTTCTCAGATCCTTTAATGTTCTCTGCATCTCAAACTCCAGTCAGTTTGGGACACAGCCTAACTTAGAAGATATTCCTGGGGATAGTAAAACACAAAGGAACAAAAATATATACAAAGAAATCCACTCAGTAAGAACACAACAAAGCACACAATATTGACCTCTACTGCCAGGGAAAGGTCTTGTCTAACTCTTTATCCCTCCTTAAAGGGTAATCAGCTTTGCAATTACAATCCAGTCTATAAAGCAGAAGCCAAGAATTCTTGCTATTTTCTCTTTTAAGCTTCTGGGTGCTCTGGGGTAGGAGAGCGTAGACTCAACAGGTCTACTGGCAACATCAGCTATCCTCCCACCTGCCCACAATTCAATAGGCTCGCCTTCCTTGCTAAGCAACAACAAGATTTGAAAGGCAAATTAGGCACAGATTGTAAAATGTTTTGAATGTCAAATCAAGGAGTTCAGATTTTTTTTTTCTGAAAGAAAACTGGGCAGGAGATTTAGAAGAGTTGGAGCTTGTGAAAAAGGTCAGAGATTGAATTGGTGTGGGATAGAATTTTTGGGGAAATGAGGAAAAATGAAAAAAGAACATATTCTCTAGGTCCAGATTCTGTTTCAGGCTTTTGTGAGAGAAGATTGAAGGAGAAGGAGCAGGAACAAATAATATTAAAGGGTAGAGATCTGAAGAGGAAGATTCAAGGAGAAGGAAAAGGAGAAAATTATTGGCAAGGCAGGGTAAATAAAAAAAAAGGCAAGTGACTTCCCAATTGATAAATGATCAAAGAATGTTAACAAACAGTTTTCAGAAGAAGAAATCAAAGCTCTCAATAGTTATATGAAAAAATACTCCAAATCACTTATAATTAGAGAAATGCAAATCAAAACAACTCTTTGTTACCACATTACATCTATCCAATTGGCTAACATGACAGAAAAGAAAAATGACAAATGCTGGAGGAGATGTGGAAAAATTAGGACACTAATGCAATGTTGGTAGAACTGTGAATTGGTCTGACCCTTCTGGAGAACAATTTGGAACTAGCCAAAAAGTCTATAAAACTGCACATACTCTTTGACATAGCCATACCACCCCTAGGTATACATCCCAATGAGATAAAAGAAAAAGGAAAAGGACCCATATGTTTTTTGTTGGTGGCAAATAATTGGAAACTGATGGGATGCCCTTCAGTTGAGGAATGACAACAAATTGTGGTGTACGATTGTGATGAAATACTATTATGTTACAAGAAATAATGAGCAGGATGCTTTCAGAAAACAACTAGGAAGACTTATATGAACTGATACAAAGTGAAGTGAGCAAAACTAGGTGAACATTGTACCTAACGGAAATAATGTGGTAATAATAAACTGTGAAAGACTTAGTTACTCTGATCAACACAGTGATCGAAGATAATTCTAAAGGATGCATGATGAAAAATGGTAGACACCAACAGAAGAGAACTGATGAATTCTAAATACAGATTGAAGTGCGTTTTTTTCCTGCTTTATTTTTCTTGCTTTTTTTAAAAACATGGTTAATGTGGAAATATGTTTTGTATGATTTCATTATGTGTAACGAACATCATATTGCTTGCTTTCTCAATGGGTGGAAAAGGGGTTGCAGGGAGGGGGAAAATTTGAAACTCAAAATTTAAAAAATGAATGTAAAAAAAAAGAAAAGGCAAGTGGAACAAATTAGTAAATTATCAGCATGGGATTAGTGACTGTGGCAATCAGTAAAAACTCATGAAACAGAAAGAGGGTTGATGTGGGAGCGGGGAAGCAGAGGGTGGTTGTGGTGTTGGTGGGACTAAGGAAAGGAAGATAGGTGGGCTCAACAAGTCATTGGGAGGTGACGATGACTATAAAGCCCTTCAGGAAGTGCTTGGGGGTGAAGTACGACTACTTTTTAAAACGCTAAAATCAGCCAGTTTGTAGGGCAAGATGATTTCAAGTGCCTTTCATTGACTCAATGATGTTTGTATTCCTCCACAGACAATACACTGCTATACATGTTTCAGATCTAACTGGTTTCCTTCCTGATAGAAAAGCTGAAGAGAGTTTTATTCACATTCATTAAGGTCATAGAATTACTGGGACAGCTAGGTGGCACAATGAATAGAGCACTGGCCCTGGAATCAGGAGGAGCTGAGTTCAAATGTGACCTCAGACACTTAACACTTACTAGCTGTGTGACCTCGGGCAAGTCACTTAACCCCAATTGTCCTGCCTTCCCCCCTCCAAAAAGACAAAAAAAAAGGTCATAGAATTACTAATGAGGAAACTGAAGCTCAGGGAAGTTAAATGACTCATCCAGGGTCATTCTTCAGGACAAAATTTGAACCTAGGCTTTTATGATTTCATTGTTAGTGCCCAACCACAAAACCACATTGCCGCCATGTTGTTAGAGACGATGCAATATTCCTAAAGGAAATGAAAGCAAGTTTTCAATGTGAAAAATTTGAGGTCTGAGATCTTTTTAAAGTACTAGTCTGACCATGTTATCCTCCTACTCAATAAATTCCAGTGGTTCCCAATTACTTCCTGGACACAATATAAAATGTATATGGTCTAGACCTTGCCTACCTTCCTGCTCTTCTCCGACTTTACTCATCTCCACATATTCTACTGTTCATCAAAACTGGGATTCTTCTGTTCCTTGTACAGGAAATTCAATCTCCCAACTTGGGTATTTTCACTAGCTACCCTCCATACCTGGAATGTTCCACTTGCTCACCTCACCCCCTTGCCTTCCTTCAAGACTGAGCTTAAACACCACCTTCTGCAGGAGCCCTTTCCTTTTCACATTATTTCCTTTTACACTATAAATATGTTTACTGGTTTTGGTAAGTTGTTTTTCAGTCATGTCTGACTCTTCATGAACCCATTTGGAGTTTTCTTGGCAAAGATACTGGAGTGGTTTGTCACTTTCTTTTCCTGCTCATTTTCCGGATGAGGAAACTAAGGACAACAGAATTAAGTAACTTAGCCAGGCAAGTTATCTCAGACAGCTAGAAGATGTCTGAGACTGGATTTAAACTCAGGTCTTCCTTACTCCAGGTCTAGTGATTTATTGCACTACGCAAATGCCCAGAAACATCTACAAAAGGAATGAGTGATTTCATGGTTTGCTCACAAGCAACTCATGCCTTTTTGACTTTTATTTCCTTCTTGATAGGGTTACCAAAGTAGTAGATGGGAGGCATGTTGTAGACAGAAGTTTAACTAGACAGAATTTAACTAGTTTTAGCAAAACAACTCATAATGTCTTTCATATTATCTGATGATGTGATCTCTATTCTTGTCCAAAAGGCTAAGAGATATGAACTAGATGGTAATGCAGTCAGATGCATTTGGCACTGGCTGCTGACTGAATTCAAAGAGTAGACATTAGTTCATTGTCATCTCACTGACAGTAAGTCTTCTGTGCAGATTTGCACAACTTGGCAGTAGGTAGGGGCCAAAATTAAAATCAGCTAAATTTCTTAGGGCCTCAGATTGGTTAGACTAGAGACAAACTTACAATGGTTGGTTCCCTCCCCCCCCCAACTCCTTTTGGCTGACTGCAAGCTGTCCTCGGGCTGTATGTTTTACAGGCCTGCTTTAGTGGAATTCTGTAAGTATCTATGCTTGGCCTTGATAAATGAATGAATGAATTGATAAGTAAATGGATAGAGTGATAAGTATTTAAATAAATATCAATGACTTGGATAAAGTCATACTTTGTATGTTCATCAAATTTTAAATTGACGCAAAGCTAGGAATGAAAAAGTTAGGCTCCAAAAAGTTCTTGGCAGGCTAGAATATTATATTTGACTGAACCCATTAAGATGAAATTCTACAAGGATAAAGGCAAAATCATACACTCAGTTTCAAAAATCAATTTCATCAGTGAAGAATAGGAGAAGCATGGTTGCACAGCTATTTGTCTGAAAAAAGATCTGGGATGGTTTAGTGTAATACAAGCTCCATGTGAATCAGTCTTATGAGGTGGCAGCCAAGAAAGCCAGTTCAGTCTTGGACCGCATTTAGATGGGCGTAGTTTCTAGGAACAAGTTGGCCATAGGAAGGGTGTTTGTCAGTTAAATGTTTAACAACCAGTTTTTTGGTGGAAAAAAGGATGTATGCATGACATTCCTTAAAGCTCACTCTACATGAACACTTTCTACATCATTTTCTTAGTCTATACAATTGATAAAACCCTGACCCTCTGTGTGCTGACTGACGTCCAGATACTTACTAACAGTGTGACCCTAGGCAAGTCTCTTCACCCTGTTTTGCCTCAGTTTCCTCCTCTGTAAAATGAGCTGGAGAAGGAAATGGCAAACCATTCCAGTATCTTTGCCAAGAAAACCCCAAATGGGGTCACAGTCAGACATGACTGAAATGACCCAACAACAACAATCCAGGTGTGAGAGGATGAATGTCTAAACTATGGTCTTAATAGAAACAGAAGAGACTTGATGTAGGAAATGTTGATAGAAACTGGTGACAAATTGGATAGAGAAAGCAAAGGGAAGGAGTCAAAGGTGACAGTTTTTGAGTATGGAAGATTCTTAAGGAAAGCTAATTTTGGAGAAATGATCATTAGTTTAATTTTAGATATGTTGAAAAATATCCATTTCGCATATGAAGATTCAGCACTAGGGATCCAGAGAAAAGTCAGGACGGGACATGTTGATTTCAGTCATCTACATGGAAGTGATATTGGAAGCCATGAGGATAGATAAGATTTCTTATGAAGAGAATGTAGCAGATCAAGAGTGGAAGCTTGAGGACAGAACATTAAGGCCTTAATGCTTTTGGGAGAAAGGAAGGAGGTAGGAATGTGAAAAGAGATATAGGAGAAAATCTAGGAGCATGTTATGGTGCCACAAAAGCCATTGGAAGAGAGAAATGGAATTGTTAGCATTATTCATTGTTGTGGAGAGGTCAGGAGAAAGAGGACAGAGAATTTATAATTGACTTTGGCACTGAAGACAATGGTGATTTTTCAGCTTTAAAAAATTTTATTTCTTTCAGTTAACAAGCATTTACTTTCTTTCCCTACCACCCCTATCTCCCATTGGAAAAAAAAAAAGAGAGAGAGAAAAAAATGCATACTCAAGCAAAACAAATCCCCATTGGTCATGTCCTATAAAATGTTAATTCTCATTTTGCATCTTGAGTCTATCATCTCTCTCTCAGGAGGCAGGTAGCATGATTTATCAC
Source organism: Pseudochirops cupreus (assembly GCA_028627135.1). Classification (NCBI taxonomy): domain Eukaryota; kingdom Metazoa; phylum Chordata; class Mammalia; order Diprotodontia; family Pseudocheiridae; genus Pseudochirops; species Pseudochirops cupreus. The sequence goes on from CM053583.1 coordinate 260,628,490, forward strand.
TGGCCCTCTGGTATTTTGCTTGGTTACTGCATTGATCAGAATTCTTAAATCTTTCAAAGTTATTTATCTTTCTTTAGTATTCTGATCAAGGTGATGATAAAAGCATGAGTCCCAAAGACTAGAGCTGAAACACACCACTTACTTCCAGCCAGAGAGGTGAATTTAAAAATGCAGAAAAAAGACATACTTTTTTTTTTGACATGGCCAATGTGGGAATTTATTTTGCTGAAGTATCCGTGTAAAAAGGATTTTCTTTCTCTTATTTCTTTTTTAATTTGCTTGTTGGAGGAGAAGGGAGTGAAAGGTTATGAGTGCTTGTAGAAATAAATAAGTTTATATAAGAAAAATTAAAAAAACAAAATTGCTTGTTTTTACAATGTTGTTGTAATTGCATAAATTGTTCTCTGGTCAGCAATAATTTATTAAGTGCCTATTATGTTTCATGCCTTGTACTTGATACTAAGAGATACAAAGACAAAATAGTTTCTGCCCTCAAGAAGCTTACATTCTCATTTAAAAAGTTTTTCTAATACAAATGAATGTTGAAATTTTCTGCAGTTTATCTCCTTAGTGTCATCTAAATACATTTTTTTTTTTTGCATTCAGAATGTGGATAGCATTTTCCATCATGGGTCTTTTGGAATTGTCATAGATAACTTCATAGCTCAGAAGAGCTAAATTTAACAGTCAATAACCACACAATGTTGCTGTTACTGTGTATGATATTCTCCTGGTTCTGCTCATTTCACTCAGCATCAGTTTATGCAAGTCTTTCCAGGTTTTTCTGAAGTCTACCTGCCCACCATTTCTTATGGAACAATAGTATGCCATTACATTCATATACCACAACTTGTTCAGCCATTCCCCAATTGATGGGCATCCCCTCAATTTCCAATTCTTTGCCACCACAAAAAAAGCTGCTATAAATATTTTTGTACATGTGGGTCCTTTTCCCTATTTTGTGATCTCTTTGGGATACAGACCTAGTAGTGATATTGCTGGATCAAAGGGTATGCACAGTTTATAAAACTATGCCCTTTGGGCGTAGTTCCAAATTGTTCTCCAGAACAGTTGGATCTGTTCACAACTCACCAACAATGCATTAGTGTTCCAATTTCCCCACATCTTCTCCAACACTAACTACATTTTTGATGGAGTGAGATGTTTTACAACCTAAATAGAGTTAGTTCTTTTGCTTTGATAATGAAATGCATGCTGATTGAATAGTGCTGTCTACTTCCCTATATAAAGCAAACAGGTTCAGTGTAATAGTGGAGCTGACTTGAAGAATTATTTTATATTATTGGAAGGAAGTTATTAAAAAGACATAAATATTGTCACAACTTTGAGCCCTGTTGAGGAGGGAGGGAGGAGAAACTGTCAAGTCCAGAATATTTTTAATTTGGGAGGAATGTTTGTAACAATCCAGAAAATCCATTCAGCCTACAAATACGATGACCTTTAATTTTTCCAAAAATTTCAAACATGCTTCTTGACTCCCCTTGTCAATGCAGAATTCTCCAATTATATATTAAAGAATATTTTTCAATGAAATTTTGAATCTCCAAGTTTATTGATTGTTCCTGGTATTCTTAAAAAGATACCCAGTCACTGCTTATATAAAACCAACTTGAGCAATAAGAGTTATGGTAGGTGGATTCTACCCATTGAGACAGTATCTGAATTTTTTTCTTCTTGTGTTGGTCTGGGATGAAGGTCTTCTCCTAAAGGCAAAGGCATTGTCTGCTCCCCTTCTACTGGTATATAGAGCCTGCCTCATGTATGCTCGGGTTTAATGTAGATAGATGCTATTTGTGATGGCTCAGAAATCAATCTGCAGAACACAGAAGAGGGGCAGAACAGGTGGTGTTTTTATAGCTTCAGGAGGGAGGTGTGAAAAGAAGGAACTGATGACTGGGAATAGCCAAAAGAAGCCAAAGCAGAAGAAACTTAAGAGTGCTGGAGTTAATCAGGATATGAATCAAGAAGACAAAAGATTGAAGTGTTATTTTACATCCCCTGCCAACAGATTAATAAGAGAAGATTACCAAAGGTGGGGAACCAAGGAAAACAGAAAATAGTTGAAGTATTAGAGCATCCTGGGCAATTGTTTTGTCTGGATCTTTTTTTTTTCTTTTTTGGAGGGGGGAAAGCAAGGCAATTAGGATTAAGTGACTTGCCCAAAGTCACACAGTGTTAAGTGTCTGAGGCTGGATTTGAACTCAGGTCCTCTTGACTCCAGGGCCAGTCCTCTATTCACTGTGCCACCTAGCTACCCCATATTTTTTCTGGATCTTGGAGGATATTGCTAGAATTGTTGTTATTCATTGATTTCAGTCATATCTGACTCTTTGTGACTCCATTTGGGGTTTTCTTGGCAAAGATGCTAGAGTGACTTGCTATTTCCTTCACCAGTTCATTTTAAAGATGAAACTGAGGCAAACAGGATTAAGTGACTTGTCCAGAGTCACACTGCTAATAAGTTTCTGTGGCAAGATTTGAACTCAGGTCTTTTTGACTCCAGGCCTGGCTCTCTATTCACTGCTCTATCTAGCTACCCATTGCTAGAATATCCACCAAAAAACAGTCTAATTATTTTTTCCTCAATGATTAGGGTATGACAAATGGAGAACAGGAGAGGAAGGGACTGAGACAGTCTTGGCTCCTAGAGAAAAATGTGAAACTCTACAAAGCTGGATTCTGAAACTCTGCTGGCTATCTGTTTTTTACCTACTTATATGTAATGGGTGCCCAAGACTTTGTACTTTAGAAAAGTAATTCCTTGTATTCTAAATGGATGAATGTGCATGATTTGGATAACTCACTTTGGAGGAAAGGACTGAGGAGAATTAAGGGAGCAGGATTATGTTTCTAAAGCCTCAAATGAGACAATGACCCTTTCATCATTTGGCAGAAATGAAACCCCTGGATTTAGGGATGTTCCCAGAGTTTTCATCACCTAGCAAGCTCTAGAAAACATGTTACTGAAAAAAAAAGAAAAGAAAAACAGGATTAGTAGAGACTTGGGTTCTAGTACCAGCTTTGCTGAACTGAACTGCTACTTTGGGCAAGTCTCTTAATCTTTCTGTGTTTGTTTGATGGCCTCTCCAGTGGGGATGCCAATTCCTTTTGTGCCTTCCATACAGGGTGGTCGTGAGGAGCAAATGAGGGAGAGTTTATGGAAATACCTGGAAAAGCACAAGACATTGTACAAATATGAGATAGTTATTAAAAAGACACAAATATTGTCACAACTTTGAGCCCTGTTGAGGAGGGAGGGAGGAGAAACTATCAAGTCCAGAATATTTTTAATTTGGGAGGAATGTTTGTAACAATCCAGAAAATCCATTCGGCCTACAAATACTGTGACCTTTAATTTTTCCAAAAATTTCAAACATGCTTCTTGACTCCCCCTGTCAATGCAGAATTCTCCAAGCAACCTGGGGCAATAAGAACACATTTGCCAACTTCCTACTGTTCTGACCAATTTGTTCCTCCTGTACTCATGGTCAATTTTGAATAATTTTGGCTGCACCTACCAAAATCTCTAGAACTGAATAACTAGAATTGAATAAATGCTAAGGGGGAAGTCCTCCACGAAAAAAGTCCTTTAGGTATCCACCAGGTAGCAAAGGAGGCAGTATGATGTAATAGAAATAAATGAAGAGTTCTGTGTTCTAGTGCTGAGTCTGGGTTATTTAACTATGTGAGCTCAGGAAAGTTACTTCATATTTCTGGGCTGCAAGTTCATCAGATGCAAGATATTATTATTTGTAGGAATGTGAACAATCTTTCTATTTTCACTCTTCAGAAATCCCAGGGATGGGGTTGGAGGGTACTTGTATTTTTCTCTCGCTATGGCCCTTTTGACAACTAAGTATGTTCCTAGATAAATGGTTCCAAGTTCTAGTATCAATTCATCTTGAAGAATTTAAAATTATGGAAAAAGAGCATTGTAACTTTATTTCTTCTTTCCATGGAGGAGTAATTCCCAGATGTACTGTACTTCACATTGGGCCCCAGATTTTCAGCTGGGAATGGGGTTAGAGGTGCTGTTACTCCCTCAAAGTATATCTTTTCATTAGGGTTTTATAGTGTCTTATGTCTCACATAGCTTACTTGCTTTGTGGTTACCAGAGGAAGACTAAGGGTAAGGATGAAATGTAATTCAAATTTGTGACTGGTAGCAGCCGACGTGGTGTAGTATATAGAAGACTATCCTTGGAATCAGGAACACTTGGAGACTGGGGTTTAAACTCCTATTTCTGGCATAAGGAATAGATGAGTTGGGCAGCTAGGTGGTACAACAGATGGAATGCATGGCCTGGAGTCAGGAAGACTCATCTTCCTCAGTTCAAATCTAGCCTTAGCCACTTACTAAGTGATCCTGGGCAAATCACTTAACTCTGCCTCAGTTTCCTCATCTGTAAAATGAGCTGGAGAAGGAAATTGCAAACCAATCCAGTATTGTTGTCAAGAAAAACCCAAATAGGGCCACAAAGAGTCAGACGTGACTGAAAAAATGACTGAACAACAATAGATGAGCTACTATAAGAAATAAAGTTGTATCAAATTGTTCTGGTCTGGCCTCTCCAATCCTCCTTCAGATGCAAACTAGCTGATTAATCCTGTTCTAGTCACTTAAATTCTCAGTTTCCTCATCTGTAAAATGAAGGCTTTGGCCTTGATAGCCTCTAATGTCCTTTTCGATTCTATTCTCCAATTCTGTGATCTTTAATTGGTCTTGTCCCATAGCTTTGGAAGCACTCCTCCCTACCTTATATTTCCACATTTTTCCAATGGTGCCTAGTAATAGGGTTTGACTCCTGCCCGAAGTCCCTAAAATGGTGTCTTCTATATCTCAAGATGCTGAAGATCTGCTTCTGGGAGACAAGAGAACTGGCATGTGCACGTGTATTTGATGCTGCCCCACTATGTGGTTGAGAGCCACCTTTTCCCATTGGCTGCATAATTAGAATGGTCTGTGTCTTTAAAACTGCTTAAGAACAGTCTGCCCTTTTCTCCTGCATTCATGTGTAGAGGTGAAGGACCCAATCATTCACAGAAGGCAACACTATGTGGTGGACCTGAGGGCCACTCACCTGCTGTGAATGGCGAAGTCTTTTATCCTTATATCTGAATGGAGAAAAGACTGCTCCCAACCACATGGTAGGTCAATACAGAATGTCTGTGCATGCATCAGTTCCTTTGTCTCCCAAATGTGGGACCTCCATCTAGGTCTTCCATGTTTCCCATGTGGGTGACACCCTTTTGCACCAAATATTTGTTATATAGTCTTAAAATTACGGAGAGAAATTTTAGATATTTTGTAAAATGAAAAAAAAAATCAGCTGCTCTTGTCCCTGACCAGAGTATCTCTTATAACTTCCACAGCACAAGTCATTCATAGGCCCTAGAAGCTTGCAGAGAGGTCCTGTATTTCCAGATGTCGGGGTGACTTACGGATTCATCCCTAAGCCTAAACTAGGCCTTGCCACAGGGATCTTCTCACTTGGTTAAACCTGAGATGGGTGAGATGAAAGTTAGCTCACCAAGGCCTACCCAGGAATTCATGGGTTTATGGAATTGTAGAATGTTAGTATTGGACAAAGCAACCAAGTTAAGGACGGGTGAGTTTGCAAAAGAGAGATCTCTTGGAGAACTCTGAGGCCTCTAATGAAAGAAATAAATGATTCATGAATATTATGGATAGGAGTAGCAATATTTTTGGTCAGAAAGTTCTACCTATTTGCCCTCAAATCACACGATCTGGGCAGATGCCTACTCTACTGATGGTTAAGGCTGGCCCTGTACACCTGGAAATTAAAACAAAAACCAAAACAGGTTCAGTATGAGGGGGTTAAGGTGAGAAGAGGACTGAATCTGGAGTCATACAACCTGGGTTTGAATTCTAGCTCTGATACTTTCTACCTGTGTAGCTTTGGGCAAGTCACTTCAAACTCCTGGGGTCTTGATTTTCTCGTCTTTAAAAATGAGCGTGCTGGGATAGCTAGGTGGCACAGTGAATAGAGTTCAGGAGGACCTGAGTTCAAATTTGACCTCAGACACTTAACACTTAACTAGCTGTGTGACCTTGGGCAAGTTACTTAACCACAATTGCCCTGCCTTTCCTCCTCCCCCAAAAAAGACCCCCTCCCCCCCATTCCTCTTCAGGTCTAAATCTACAAACCTATGAACCTGTTTCTGAGATCTGAGGACCCTGTGGCTAAAAGAGCAAAATCAACCTCTTCCCTGAGTGTGTAAATTTTCACCCCCCAAAAAATCTTTTGGATGAAAAGAAAAATTAAAACGCAATCTGGAGCTAACTTGTATCTGAGCCCTTTTTGACTCACCCCACCGGAGGAGCCTGGTCAGCCATGTGATGGCTGAAGATTGATTTCTGGTTCCTGCTGCTTCTGTCTTTCTTTCCATCCCTGCAGGTCTGCACTTGGCAGCTACAATGGTCTGACTTCAAATGCATCTGAAATGAAATCTTGGTTGTTAACAATGTTGTCAGAACACAGGGCCTGCCTCTTCTCTCTTCAGCTCTACTTCTCTAATGACATCTATGAATTTGAGTGTGTTTGTGTGTGGAAGAAATGAGGGTTTTGATTGTCTTCCTTATGACTACATTATGTTAATTTCCTGATGTCTTAGAATACAGGAAGAGAAAAGCAATAACTCAGTTATATGAGGACCAAATTTTCAGAGCTGTTGTCATGGAAACCAGGGGAAGTACTTACTTTGGCTGGAGCAAATTGAATAACCACATTAAAAGGGTTGAATGTACAACTTATTTACACAGTCTGAGTGAGCTGCAGTGATAGGAAAACCAATAGATAAAATGAATTTGGGGGAGGGAGGATGCTGGTTTGGAGAGCTGCATGATCACCCTCCCTTTCCAGAAGAAAAATAAAAAGCTGATATTTTGCTACTAAAATGAAGAGAAGGCAGATTGATTCTGGATCTGTGATTTCATTGGTAGAGGGAACTCCCAGGTGAAGAAATTCTCTCCACTAGTGTAGGTTAGCACCTTCTCTGTAACTTATGCTCTTTTTTTTTT
>CM053583.1:260636052-260658040 GCA_028627135.1 Pseudochirops cupreus
GCTTACAATAATAACTAATATTTGCATAGAGCTCTGATGTTTGCAAAGCACTTTACATGGTAGCTCATTTGATGCTCACAAAAGTCTAGTGAGGTATTTGCTTAAAAACAACAACAATAATAATAATGCCCTCATTTCATAGATAAGGAAGTAGAGACTGAGAGAGCCCAAATGATTAACCCAGGGTCACACAGCTGGTAAGTGTCTGAGGTAGAATTTGAACTCACACCTCCCTGATTTCACATTTAGCCGTCTCTCTACCATGGGACATAGCTTTCTCATCACTGTATCTTATAAACTGATTCATACTAATATGTGAATGATCGATAGCAAATGAATGTACTTTGTTCTCTAAGGGGGAAACTACATTTTAAGAGAGGATATTTAAAGATAAAACTTAAAGGCATGACTTTCTAATGGTAGAATTTCAGATTAAAAACCTCAACACAAGGTCTGTCCCTTCTGGAGGATTTCTGTAGTGCTCAGAGACCCACGGGACCATCTGAGTTGTATTAGTTTGGAAAGTGCCTCCCTTGGGACCAGGGGAACAAAGGAGACTTCAGACATCCTGGCCTGAGAGGACCAAGATGACCCTTCCATCTACTACAATGTAAATCCTGCCTAAACTCATTTGGGAAAACAAACAACCCAATCAGTTCTGCCAGTATCATCTGCAAGGCTTATTAAGCCTCCCAATATTGCCATCCTGCAAGTTGCACTTTTTAGTTACAAGAACAACACCTGCTTTGAAATACGAGCCCCTAACTGCTTGTCTGCTGAGCAGAACAGTTTGGATAAATGATTACCTTTTCCCCAGCCAATCAGCACCGGCTTTCTGACATTTCCTTGTGATAATATTCTGGGAGAGACAACTATGGTGTTATGAGATCAGAGCCTCTTAGATCACCTGGCAGGTGAGGGGGTGGGAGAGAGAATGATATTCTGAGGGCTCCTGAGTTTGATTATCAATCAGCAAACAAGGACCTGTTGCAGACAGTTCTGTCTGTTCTGATCTCCGAGGGAGAGTGAGCTCAGCTGGGGATGTCTAGTTACTGGGCAAATAACAGAGCTGTTGACAGGCTCCCCGGCTGATGTAAAATGCTTCCACTTTGGCAAGCAGAAAGAAGAGGGAATAAGAACTAAGTTGGCTTCTGTTTTCTCCCTTTCCATCCTGGCCTCGTGGTTTACATTTAATTCTGTCCCCTAGACAATAAACATTTATGGAGTGCTTCAACAACAACAACAGCCTTGCTATAGCACTTTGTATCGAGTTTGAAAAGCGCTTTCAGAAATTAATGGCTAGCGTTTCTGTAGAGCCTTAAGGTTTGCAAAGCCTTTAGCCTGTGTTATCTTATTTGAGCCACCCGCAACCCTGTGAAGTAGGTATTACTGTGATCTCCATTTACACGTAAAGGAACTGAGGCTGTACTGACCGCCACGTCTGGGAAGTGTCTGAAGCCGGGATTTGAACTCAGGTTTTCCTGACTCCAAGGCTGACCATTGTACCACCCAGCCACCTGTAGGTTGTCATGTGGGTCTTACAAAAAGCCTGTGAGGTAGGTGCTATTAGTAATTATAACAGTAATAGCTAATGCTTATACAATGCTTATAGGTTTGCAAAACTCTTTGCCTATGTTATTTAATGGGATCCTCTTAACTTCCCTGTGAGATCTTTGTTATTGTTGTTCAGTAATGTCTGACCCTTTGTGACTGACTTCATTTGGGCTTTTCTTGGTAAAGATATTGGAGTGGTTTGCCATTTCCTTCTCCAGTTCATTTTATAGATGAGGAAACTGAAGCCAGCAGGGTGAAGTGACTTACCCAGGATCATACAGCTAGTAAGTATCTCAGGCTTCATTTGAACTCAGGTCCTCTTGACTTGAGGGCCAGTGCTCTATCCATTACACTACCTAGCTGCCTCAAGCAGTTTTTTCTTTGAACTAAATCAAAGTTCTTTCTCTACTCCTTTCAAATGTCAAAATGTTCATCTATAACTGGTACAATATCTTATATTCTCTATGAATTGACTGAACTCTTTCCCTTTACACCAGAGTTTTATTGCCCCCACCCCATCTTCTTCCGCACTAAACTAGTCTGTAAGAAAGGGGCCTGAAAGGTCAGTGGAATACACAGTATTCCATATCCATGGGCTCCAATTTCTGCCAAGAAGAGTGTTTTCATTTTCAGTGAAAAGGTTCTACTTAATCATCTTAATAAGTCTCTCAAAATTCTAACTTTCTGTGAGTCTGTGATGTGGAATAGAAGAAACTCATTAGTCGTAAGAAAGAAGAAAGGAAATAAGGAAGGAGAAAGAAATATTTACTAGATACTCACTATGTCCCAGGTACTGTGCTAAATGTTTTATAAATATTTCATTGATCCTCTGTAAGTAAGGAGGATTTTGTTATCCTTTTCCCTGTTTAGTTTCTCAAGATCCGTGGCCATGGGTTGTCTAGTTCCAGGTGTTTGAAAATAGCTCCCAGAGCAGCCCCAAAGATTCTAGATAGTAGTTCCCAGAATCATAGTGACAGAAAGTCCTACTAAGGCTACACCATGAGATAATGGGGTGACATAATTGATATTTACTAAGCTTGCACAGAATGATGATTTTGCTAAAGTTAACTTGTGAGCTTAATGTTGGCAAGATGCCTTATCTGTTGCCTTATAAAGAGGTGGGCATTGGTCAGTGAGTGGGGGAAAACCACGGGGAACCCATGGAGGAAAACCATGGGGAACCCATAGGGGAATCTGTGTGTGCCTCAGCTGGCTTCCATTAATTTAGGGAGTGAGTTTAGGGGAGTGCACAAGCTGTGCCTGTCTTGATTGACCTCCATAGAGACATGGGGGTAGTTGCTCCACCTCCCTCCCCTTCTCGCCAGCCCCTCTGAGGGGTGATTAGGGAATGCTCTAGAACAGTGGTTCTCAACCTTCCTAATGCCACAACCCTTTAATACTCATATATGGGCGTATCTGCATGTGGGTGGACCCACCAGGAGACAGACAGAGGAACAGTATCTCAGTTCCTAAGACCATCGGAAATATGTATTTTCTGATGGTCTTAGGCGACCCCTGTGACCCCTGTGAAAGGGTCATTCCACTCCCAAAGGGGTTGTGACCCACAGGTTGAGAACCGCTGCTCTAGGAGCTGGTTCTCCCAGCAACCATTTGAGAGACGAGCTGATTTTTAACCCCTCTGAAGCTGTCTGCCTGTCTGACCAGATCAAGAGTGAACCTGTTAAAGGCTAGAGACCAAGAACTCAAGTGCCTCCTGGGTGTTATCTGTGAAACATTGTCACATCTTTTGCATGTTATTTCATCTGGTCCTCACAACAACCTTGTTGTAATAGTAATAAGTTTAGCAGATACTTAGCACTTAGTACCTTGGGGCTAAGTGTGGAAGGTGCTAACTCTGTCCCACCTTTGAGAAGGCATGAACTTCCCTGTTGATGTGGAAGAAGGGGATTGGCTGAGCCCCTGTTAATGTGGAAGAAGGGGATTGGCTGAGACAGGAGGCCAGTGCGTATATATAAGCAAGAATTCCAGAGACAGGGAGACAGAATTGGAATGCTGCTCCTGGTGAAGGAAGAATCCTGGAGACTGAGGCCAGCTGAGGGAGGGAGAGAGAGAGAGAGAGGGAGGGAGGGAGGAGAGAAGGAGAGAGAGAGATTCTCTCACAGCATCTTGAAGCTGAGAACTGAGATGGAGTTTTCCTGAGACCAGAATCTGGTAAAGGCCGCCTGGAAGGCTGAGGGGGCTTGCCTGGAAGGCTGATATTCCTTCTGGGTCCTAGGGTCAGCTGAAGTGCTGGAGGACTGAAGAAGCATGACCAGGAAAAGACTTTGTTTGTTCGTGGCCTGGCTGATCCTTGAGTACCAGGCAAGAGAGTGGTGAAGAGTTTGAGATGTGCTGGACCCTGTGAACTTCAGTGTGTAACAAGAACTGCTTGGAAGACAGGACAAAGAGTTGGGAGCTGGCTTCTTCTGAATCCAGGTGACTGTTTGGTGGATACAAGTAGGAGCTGGGACCATGGAAGGGGATCCAGGGAATCAGAGAGACCACCCGGAGTCAAGATGAAGAAAAGGCCTCCCCTTGGATGAAATTGAGGTTTTCTGGACTCCGACGGGTGGAGGGTTTGTGTGGTTTTCTAATGACTGTATTTGTGATTAATGATATTTAGTAATTGTGAATCTAAGTTGGTGACTGGTTATGTATTGAGTTGCCCCATGAGTGGAAGTTTGATTATTCTTTTGTTCCTTGTTCTAAATATTGTGGCCACTGTAGTGAAAACTGTGTGGCCATTTTCTGTGATAAGATGTAATGTTGTGAATATTATATTGTGACATATTGAGAATGTTTGCCTTGATTTGTAATGGAATAAACAGAGTGTTCACTGTATTGTGTAATGCGAACCCTAAAAGCTGTTCACAGTAGCATTCTTTTGGGAATCTGCTGGTACATGGCATTAAACTTGTGAGGTTAAAACTATTATTATCCCCATTTTACAGATGAAGAACTGAGGCTGATAGTGGTTAAATGATTTCTTCTGAGTTGAACAGCTAGTAGGTGTTTGAGGCCATATTCAAACTCAGGTCTTCCTGACTTAAGTCCAATGCTCTGTCCATTGAGACCCCAATGGCCTCCTTCTCCTCTCTGTCCATATTATGTCCCTCTGTGATCTCATATAGTAGGCACTTAATAAAGACTTGTTTGATTGATAAGAGTAATACCCCAGTATACCAAATTTGTCAAACACCAGATTCTCACCAATCTTCGATCTGAGTTTTGTGAGAGATCTCAGAGCCTACAGGCAATGACCAGGATCCAAGGATGTGGTGGACACATGATTTCAGATACACAAGAAGACATACTATTAATTGTGTGCAAAAGCCCCTGCAGATGGATTTCTGACTTCTGTGGGAATTTCATGTTGAAGCTGCCAGTATGTTTCGTTAGTCCTACGATGTTGTCAGGCCATGTAAACAGTACTGAGCGGCAAAGTTCATTATGTGAGCAGCTGTAGCACTTTATCTCAATCAAGAATTACAACAGGCTGAGACGTTCCCTCTACAGTACCCCAGGTGTTGTGGGTGGGAGCAAAGGGACTCTCAAAGCTCCCAACTTACATAGGTCACCCTTTTTAGAACAGCAATGACAACAACAAAAAGAAAATGTAAAATGATAAAAGGATTGTAGATCAAGAACTATAAGGGATGTCACAGGCCATCTGGTCCAAACCTCTGATTTTACAGATTAGAAAATTGCGGCCATGGGTAGGCTGACATCATATAGGTGGTCAGCATGAAAGATGGAATTTGAACCTATTTCCATTGAAGTTTTGATGTTTCTTTTGCAGAATTTCTGTTGTGGATTTGGACTTGCTCAACAAGGCCATTGTTGTTATTCAGTTTTGTTCAACTCTTCATGACCCTGCTTAGAGTTTTGTTGGCAGAGGGACTGGAGTGGTTGGCTATTTCCTTTTGCAGCTCATTTTACAGATAAGGAAACCGAGTTAAGTGACTTGCCCAGGGTCACACAGCCAGTAAGTGTCTAATGCCAGATTTGAACTCAGGGAGATAAATCTTCTTGACTCCAGGCCCAGTACTCCATCCATTGCACCACCTAGCTGTCTCAGCAAGGCAGAGGGAGTACCAAAGAGAATTCTCATTCCTGATCTTAATAAAACCAATAAAGAGGAATAAAAGAGTTGCTGAAATAGAAACAGGAGCCACCTTGGGGGAGAAGTGACTGCTCCATCTTAGAAATCATGATAGAAGAGTGGAAATTCCAGGCATAATCTGACACATACCTCAGATTTTGGGAGAAAAGATTTCAAAATATCCAAAAAGAGGACAGGATCCCATGGTCCAAATTTCTGTCGGTGAATTCAGCCTAGGATTCATGGGAAGCTCTCAAGAATGAAAATCTGAAATAATGAAGAGCATTCTGAAGAGGAAGAAAAGGGGAATGCACTAATGGGGACACATGAGGAATTTATCAACTAATTTAGGTTTTAAAAATGCACATTCAAGAGATGGGATCAAAGGCAGGTAATGGAGGATAGATAGAAAAGTATAGCAGTCTTATCAGAAGAGTGTCAGAGGTCTAAAAACTCAGAATGAGCTTAAGATAGCAAGGAAAGCCAAAAAGAGATTCTTTGGACTCTCCACTAGAGACCTTCCTCTACCAGTGGTTCTCAACCTTCCTAATGTCTCGACCCTTTAATACTCATATGTGGGTATATCTGCATGTGGGCAGACCTGCCTGGAGATGGATAGAGGAGTGGGGTCTCGGTTCCTAAAACCGTTGGAAATATGTGTTTTCTGATGGTCTTAGGTGACCGTGTTCAACCCCCAAAGGGGTTGCAACCCGCAGGTTGAGAACCACTGCAGCTGATCTCAATCAGGTTATTAATGCTTGTTCCTTTAGTTGTCATTCAACCAGTTTTGTATACAACTAATTGTACTATTGATTAATTTGCATTTCTTTATTTTGACCATAAAAATAACACAAAGTAATATGACTTTACTAAAATATAAATTATTCCTATAGCAGTTGTTCTCAAGGGACATACTGCAGGGCATTAATGTGCCATGAATTAAAGGGAACTTAACACTTATAAGCCACCTCCTCATAAACAAGTCTCCTGATTGCTATCATGACATAGATAGCAAAGAATTCTGCTCTAAGCAAAAAAAAAAAAAAATCAAAATCACTATTGTGCAGCACATTTTTGATATACCAATCTAGCAACCAATCAAAAGGAGAAATGTTGTTGGTATGATATAAGCAATTCTTAATAAATGAGTGTCTGCTTTCCTTTGTATATATTCACAAACCATCCTTTTAATATTATTTTATTTTTAATTTATGGAATCAAACAAGCATTTTCATAAAATAGTAAAATAAAAAGATGATTGCACATGAAACTGCAAATCTATTATGTACAACCCTTTAAATATATAATAAAATAAAAATAAAATATAAAAATAATAAAAAATAAATAATATATATATAATAAGTTATGTAAATTTCATCCCCTCTTTTTCTTCCCTTCTCCCTGCCCCCCCAGATGGCTACCATTAGATACAAATATGTATACTTATATGTAAAACCATTCTATACATTCTTCTGTTTATTGGTTCTTTCTTTGGATGGTGTCTTCTTCCTCACGTCCTTTGGAGCGTTTTGCTAGGAGTTGAACGCAAGTGCACCAAGCTGTTGTTTATCGACTCTACCCTCTTTTCTTATTGGGATAATCAGTACATTTGTCCCAGCCCTGTAGCACTTTTCCCGTTCTCTACAAATAGTACTGATCCAGCAGTGATCTGGCAATCACAACTGCTAGTGTTTTCACTACCCTGGGATATAGTTTGTATGCTCGGGTGCTTTGAAATCTTATTACTTTTTTCTCTCTTATAGTTGGTTTCCATTTCCATTAGCCATTTTGGTTCTGTGCCCTTTAGTACATAGGTCATTCTCTTTGCCAGAAAAAAAAGGGAAGAAAATGAGAGTTGACTATTTGGCCTTTTATTCAACATCCATTTATTTTTGCATATATACTGAACAGGGGTTGTATTCTCTTCTTTTCCTCCCATGTACTAATTTTTCGATCTTGTTAGTTAATTCCCATAGTGATACAGCTGAAAGAATTGGGCGGAGAATGCCAGGTTTCATTCTGCTTATAGTGCTCATTAGATTGTAAGCTCCTTGGGGGCAAGAAATATCAATTGCTTCTTTTTGTATTCCTAGGGTGAGGTATAGTGCCTTGCATGTGATAGTTTAATAAATGTTCATTGACTGATTATATTTTGATGACTATAAAAACAAAAGGGCAGCTAAGTGGCTTAGTGGATAGAGAGCTGGGTCTGGAGTCAGGAAGACCCCTCTCTCTGAGTCCAAGTCTGGCCTCAGACACTTACTAGCTGTGTGGCCCCGGGCAAGTCACTTTAACCCTATTTGCCTCAGTTTCCTCATCTATAAAATAAGCTGGAAAAGGAAATGGCAAACTACTTCCGTATGTTTGTCAAGAAAACCCCAAAAGGGGTCACAAAGAGTGAGACATGACTCAAAAATGGCTAAGCAGCAACAGTAAAAACAAACGAGTTTAATTAAGTAGAACAAAATGTATCCTTAAGATTATTCTCAAAGGTAGTGTGTTCTATGAATATGTTATGATTATATAAGATTCCTTCGTAGACACAAGTAATATAACTTTGTTTTGTGATCCTTTAGTACTAAATAAGGCATAAAATATGGAGATGGCCTTGCCAAAAGTGCTTGCAACTGTTATGGAGGAAGTTCATTCCAGAGACCAACTGGGAAAGGAATTTCATGTAAATGGGATGGTCCTGTAGTCGTTCCCATTTGTAGATAATTGTGCTGATTGTCTTAAGCTCCAGAACATTACAGAGTCTCATTAGTGTGAATCATAGATATTCATAAGAATGGCCTAACAATCCACATTGGAAAAATGAAATGGATGAAGAATTCTTATTTCCTGGAAATGAATAGGGAAGTTCAGTGAGGTGGTCCATCAGTATATTTATGTTAGACAATCACTACAAATGGACAATGGGATAGATTGAGAAAAAAGCAAGAATAGAATGAACTGCCCTGCTATTGGCAAAATGTACATTACTTTCAGTGACTCTGAGATTTTGAAACAAACAAACACTGATCTTTTTAATATTAGGATTCTGGGGGTGTTTTATAGAAGTGCTTCATGAAAGACCATGATCTGCAAAGAATCAAAATTGTAAGCCACTAAAAGGGCAACAGAGATGCATGTGATGGGCATAAGTAGGCTACTGCATGCTACTGACAATGACTTGCATGTAAGAAATGCTATAAGAAGATAATATCCAAAAGATTTAAGATGAGAAAAAGAAGATAGGCCACTTATGTGCCAAGAGCAAGAGAGACCAGATGGAGATCCTTGGTGCTCTACTGGTGCCCATGCCATGCTAACAGACCCATGCTAACAGTCTCTAATACACTGCCTCTGAAAGATTTCCAGGAAGACTCAGATGAGAATAACTCAATGTGAAAAGTTGTATATACGAGTTGTGATTTGCATTGTTGGAAGGAATAATCATCTCAATGACATCATAGAATTGAGAGAATTAGAACAGTAAGTGTTAGTGGAAATCAAGTGAACCACACTGACTCCATTTTGTGATTCAAATTCTTGAGCTAGCTCAGTTCTATTCAGTGATGGGTCTAGTCTAATTTCTGTCTTGTAAGAAAATTTATTCATTTGTGGGAGTTGAGAGAAAACTTTGTTCCATTGTTTGAATCTTGCCCTGTGTGACTGGGAAGCTGAACTTAACAAAGGACCAAAGGATCACCAGAAACCTGGTCAGATCCAAAGACTTAGAAGAGTTTTCTCACAATTGTATATCTCAAAAATTGGCCATGTACTGGTCAATCAGTTATTGTCTCCATGTTCTTTTAATTGAATATCAACATTTGGGGGGACTGAGACACCTTTTTCTGATTTCAGGGAATTGCACCAGTTTTCTTTCTACCTCCCAACTTGGAAAGTCCCTAATCTTCCTTCCAGTTAGAAAAAAAATTACCTAATTTTGTATACTGGTTAATTGTTTTCTTTTGATTAATTGGTGTTATTTGATCAATTGTTTTTAATGTTTAAAAATCTGTCTTCCCCTATACTTGAGGGTCCAGTCCTGTGCTGAGGAAGTCTAGTCCTGATTTGTTATGCAATTGGCATTAATTGCTTAATAAATTGCTTAGAAGTTCAAGTTTAGATGCTTAGATGCTTGAACCTTTATTTTCTCAATCATTTCATCTTTAACTCAGCACAAAATTAGTGGATCAATAAATAAGCATTTATTAACTACTTATGTGCCAGGGTCTGTGCTAAGGTTTTTCAGACAAAAAGTGAAACAGCCCTTGCTTTCAAGGAATTTAGATTTAATTGTGGGAGATAATAGGTACATGAATAGGTACACACAAGATAGATACAGAATAGAGAGAAGGTAACCTTAGACAAGAAAACTCTAGCAGTTGGTGGAAACTAGGAAAGGCCTTTTGTAGAAAGCGGTTTTCCAGCTGAATCTGGGAGGAAATCAGAGATTCTAAGAGCTGGAAGTGAAGGTAGAGCAGCAATCAAGGAGATGGGAGATGTTTGGCTGGATTGTAGAGTGTGTGGAGGGGAGCAATCCATAAAAAGATTGGAAAAATAGGAAAAGGGAAGACAGTGAAGACATTTAAATGCCAAATGGACCAGTTTATATTTGATGTGTAAGTAGAGGGAAGGGGTTGACTTTGAGAGAGGATATAAAGATGAAAATAAAAAAATTTGGAACTGATTGGATTTTCAAGGTGAGAGAGAGAGCAAGGAGTAAAAGAAAACGCCTGGGTTATAAACATGGAGGACAGAAGGATGATGGGGTTCTTAACAATTACAATGAAGTTTGGAAAAAGAGTGAGTTTTTGGGAAAAGATAATTAGTTCAATTTTGGATGCATTGAACTTGAGATACCTACATGCTACACAATTGAAAATGTTAATAGGCAATTGGTGATGTGGGGCTGAAGCTCAGAGAGAGACTAGGGCTGGATATATAGGACTGGAAGCCATCTGCATAGAGGTAGTAATTAAATTAATGGGAACTGATGAGGTCATACAATGAGAGAGTATAGAGAAGAAAGGGAGCCCAGGACTGAGTCTTGGGGAACATCTACAACTGGTTGGCATGGTATGGCTGATACATTAGCAAAGGAAACTTAGAAGGAGTGGTCAGACAGGTAGGAGGAGAGCCAGGAGGGAGTAGTGTAGCAAAAAATCAGAGAGGGGAAAGAATCCAAGAGGAGAACATGGTCAACAGTATCAAGTGATACAAAAGGATCAAGAGGGATGAAGATTAAGAAAAGGGCTTTTCATCTGTCAACTAAGAGATCATTGATAACTTTGGAGAGAGCAGTTTCAATTAAGATTTGGGAACAGAAGCTAATTTTCAGTGGCTTTAGAAGATAGTGAGAGGAAAGGAATTGGAGATGTTCAATGTTCATGCTCTTTCAAGTAAATTGAGAGTAAAATAAAGAAGAGATTTCGGTTGATAGGAGAGATGATGAAATCTAATGAATTTTTTAAGAAATGAAAGAGGCTTGAGTTTGTTTGTAGGTAGCAAAGAAGGAGCCAGTAAATAAGAAGAGACTGAAGATTAAGGGGGGCTTGAAAATGGAACAAATGCTGGAGAAGGTAAGACATAATGGGATCAAGGGCAGATGTAGAGGTGGTGGCCTTGGTGAGAAGGGTGACCCCTTCATCAGAGATTAAGAGTAAAGGAGAGAATGGATAGAGGATTATTGTCAGTGGGTTGTTAGATAAGGAAGATGGCTTGTGAGATAAAGAAGATCAGAGAAGAAGTTCTTTGCTATTTCAAAATGCTTCCATTTTCCAGTGATATAAGACTCTGGGCACCCAACAGATAGAATAAGGTTGGGGGCTCTATGGGAGATTTGAAGAGAGAAAACAAATTTTCAAACAATCATTTTGGAAGTTGTAATAGAAAATCAATTAAGGAAGAGTAAAAGAGTAGTGAGGGCTCATTTGACACTAAAACATAAACCTATAGAGGACTCAGTACAGTTGTGTGACTTTCTCCAGCACCATGTAAGTAAGATTGGAGTACTGAAATATTGGAAAAATTGTCCTTCAATTTTCTCTCCAGCCTCAGTTCATTCCAAGTTTTAGTACTCATGGCACTTTTCTTACAGTACCGTGAAGCTCTGTTGTTGTTGTTGTCCAACCTTAAGTTTTGAAGAGGACCAGTGACATCACTGGTGACATCTTAACTTGTGTGTGAATTGGATTAAAGTGAGGCAGAGTTACACAAAGTCATCAGCCTCACTGTCTCTTCCTAAGTCATTGAAGTCCAGTGGTAGGACAAAAGTCAAGACTACTGGCCTTTGGAGCTGATTGGATTTTAAAGGTGAGGGAGCAAGGAGTAAAAGATAACACCTAGGTTATAAACATGGAAGACTAGAAGGATGATGGTGTTCTTAACGATTACAATGAAGTTTGGAAGAAGAGTGAGTTTTGGGGAAAAGGTAATTAACTCTGTTTTGGACACATTGAATTTGAGATGCCTACATGCTACATACAGGATGCCGGTAATGCCCTTGGTGTCTTCAATGCCTGACCAAGCTCTAGGGTTTCCCAGCATCTGTGTCAGTTGCCTTCATGGCCATTGAAACAAATAACTCTCATCCACCTGTTCTACCAGGCAAGTCTTCACATGGTTGGGGTAGACATCTTCCTAACTCACTGACAGGTTTGAGGCCTGTCAGTTACCTCCAACCTGGTTTAGTCCATATGCCAAGATAGTTGAATGGGCTGTGGACACTGTGCATATTATGCCTTCTTGGAGTCACAGGTGAGAGGTGAGTGAATCAGGTGGCACCAAAGGTAGATAAGCAGTCCAAAAAGGGCTTGACAAGCTCTTTTGCCGGAGGTTCTAGTCCTCCCTGAACACATGAAACACTGACAAGATTGTGGAAAGAGGAGATATAAGAGAAGAAAAAGCTTGAAATAATTCTTGTGGGGAGTCATATAGAGAAGCAATTAAGGAGAAATAAAAAGATTGCCTTATTGCTATGGGGGCCCAGTGTAGGTCATCTGCATAGATCATTAATTAAGCCCATGAAAACTAATGAGATTAAGAGAGCAAAGAGAGAGAAGAAAGAAGGTCCAAGATAGAGCCTTGGCACGTACTCATTGTTAGGGGATGGAACATGTATGATGGTCCAGCAAAGAACTCTTAAAAATTACTCAGGTAAGAGGAAAAGAAAGAGAAAGCAACCCCTCCCCCCCCCAAAAAAAAACCGCAGGGAAGAGACAGTATCTAGAAGATGGTGGAAGATGCCATTTGAATGCTCTAGAAATGTCAAGATGGGTGAGAATGGAGAAAAGACCAATTGATTTGACAATTAAGAAATCTTTGGTAATGTGGGAGAGAGAAGTTTCAGTCAAATGGTGTGGTTGGAAGCTAATAAAAGGTTGAGAAGTGAATATGAGGAGTGAAAGTAGAAGTGATGAGTGTAGATGACTTTTTCTAGTCATTTTAATATTGAAGGGAAGAGAGATATATGCACAGGCATGCTGGAGGCTGCTCTAACTGGCTCAAGAGAACCGATTGTTAAATTTTCATTGTGAGCATTTACGTGTTGGAAATTGGCAAGCAATACAAATCAGAGCTTGACTTATTGTTTTATTAATTGTCTAGACTTAAGAAAGTGATCATGAAAATGTTAATAATGATTAAATTTAAAAGTGTATTGTATGTACATTATTTTTCCTAAAGAGCCAGTTGTTAAACATTTTCCAGCACACTTCTAGACAATAGACAATATCCTGAGGGGAAGTTAGGATCAAGCAAAGATTGTTGTGTGTGTGTGTTTGTTTAGAAAGGGGGTGATCTGAGTGAGTTATAAATAGTGGGGAAAGAGAACAGATAGGGTGAAGGCAGACATAAGGAAATAAGGAAAGAAAGGACTTTGGCTTGCTTCTTTCTCTAAAACATAAGGTTTGTTGCATCCATATGCCTTTTTTTCCAGCCCCCTGCCTACCACCCCCTTGTAGTTGTGCTGAGTCATCTAGGCAAGAGGCAACTGGGAATCCATCTTCATTGCTACAGGAAATATGAACAGCTGCAACAGAATGGATAAAAACCACTTTGCCAAGTTAATCTTCTATGATTCTAATCTGTTTTGGAAGCCACACTGAATATTCTAGTACCTTTGGGAAATTCCTGTTGGGGACCATAGCCACTAGGAAACTATGCAAGGCTTAAGACTTGGGGGTGGATGGGACCTTTTCCTAATCAGTCTCCCACAATATTAAAAAAGTTGATTAAATGGAAAAAGAGTGCTTTCTTCTATCTCATTCAAGTCAATAAATATTTACTGAATTACCAATATAGAGAAAGCACTGTGTTAAGCTCTTTAGGGGAGACTCATCTTCCTGAGTTCAAATCTTGGGCAAGCCACTTAACCCTGTTTGTCTTAGTGTCCTCATCTGTAAAATGAGCTGGAGAGGGAAATGTCAAAACACTCCAGCATCTTTGCCAAGAAAAGCCCAAAAGGAGTCATGAAGATTTGAACAGGACTGAAATGAAATGAACTTCCTGACCAACCCCAGTCCCAGCAGTCCATTCACTGTGCCACCAGCTGCCTTTAAGATGATGATCTCTTGAGAAGTTTTGTTGACTGGAGAGACAGGACTTGGGTCCATGAAAACACTAATAGGAAGTAGCATGTATTCAAATGCTAAACTGAATGGTAATTGTTAAATGTTCTTGGTCATAGAAGGGAGAGTTCCCTAATGGTTGGAGTTACTCATTAATGATCCTTGGAGTGAGGTGAGCCTTGACTTGGCTTTCCAAGGATGAGTTACAACAATAGATGACTTCGATGTAGGCTTTAATGTTTGTGTATTGCTGTATGTACTCATTTCTTTTGATCTTCACAACAATTCTATGAGGTCAGTATTGCAGGTTCTGACTCCTTGCATTTTACACATGAAAAAACTGTGTATCTGAGAAGTTAAATGACCTGCCAAGGATCTTAGAGCTGGTAAGTATCAGAGGAGAGATTCTAGCATGGTCTCTCCAGACTGCAAGTCCAGTACTCTTTTCATGCTTGGAAGAATTTGGATGGGGCAAAAGGAGTGGAAAGACCCAGTGGAATGTCTTTTGTGCAGGCCCTCTTGCCTCATTGGGGACTAAGGCAATAGGTTAATAGGCAGTATCTATGGCATGGTTGAGAGTAAGCTGTAGCATCCATCTTGGCAACACCAATTTAAAGGGGAGTGGGTGGCAGAAGTTGAGGATGCTGGGAAAGGAGGAAAAACCATCTGTATGAATGGTCCGTCATCACTCTAAGGATCAGAAAAGATCCCCAGGGCTGGCACTGGTTCATAGAAAGCAGTCTTGGTGTGGTGAGACAGGTATCATAAAATGGCACTTCTCATTTTGGGTCAAAATGACCAAGTTATTGTGGCAAGGAGAGAACAGTGATGTGAATGGGTGATCTTCACGTGAGAGGACTGGGTATGTATGATGGAGAAAGATTGGGGGAAAATGCATGAAAGTAGGTTCAGAAGAGAGGATTCAGTGAATGTAAGGAGAGTGAAAATGAATGAAATGGTGAGAGCACAGCAGAGACACACAGAGCCAGAAATTTTTTAGCCTGAGGCAAGTACTACAAACTATTCCAAGGGAAGAGAGGAAACATGCCCTAATATGGGGGCAGAGAGGAAGAAGAGAGAGGGCTGCAGGACTCTGTTAAGAGATACAGAAATCTCGGGTCATTATTGACATTAGGCAGTTGGGTAGGGATTGGAGAAAGAGGATGGGCCTGGGAGGAGTCCAACCATCTGGTTGCTTCCTATTTTAAGTATTCATTCTTAGTTACTAGATTCTAAACTTTTTTGTTTCTGTTCTGTGGAAGGACTTCAGGTGATGTTAGCTCCATTTACATTTATTGTCCTCTAAATTCAGAAGTCTTGGAGCAAAGTCTAATTGTCTCATTCTAATTATGACTCTGGGGCAGCTACGCCGTGTAGTGTATAGCATGCCAGGTCCATAGTCAGGAAGACCTGAATTCAAATTCAGCCTCAGATACTTACTAGCTGTGTATCCCTGGACAAAACCTTGTTTGCCTCAATCTCCTCATCTGTGAAATGAGCTGAAGAAGGAAATGGCAAACCACTCAGGTATCTTTGCCAAGAAAACCCCAAATGGGGTCATGAAGAGTTGGACACAATTGAAACAGCTGAACAGCAGAAATAACCACATAATCCCTGAGGTCTTTTCCTGTTCTAACATTTTGTGTCTCCATTTTGGTAGTGGAAAGGGCATTGACCTGGGAGTCAGAATCCCTGCTCTAGTGTTGGCTACTAACTGGCTGGGTGATTTGGGACAAGACACAACTTGTTTAGACCTGCATTTCCTCATCGCTAAAATGGAGGGTTGGAATGTATCCTCTCTACTGTTTCTTCCTAATCTATGATTTCACCCAGTTCCAAGACCATCACTAATCTGTTACATGACTTTGACCACTGTGTGTGTGTCTCCCGACTAGACTTTAAATTCCTTGGGGACAGGGACTTTGTTGTAGATTTCCTCAAAAAAAATCTTCTCCAATAGTTGACTTGGCATCTTTGTCCAAGGAAGGGAACAAACATTTGTTTAAGCACCTACTATATTCTAGGCACTGTGCTAAATGCTCTACAACTATTATCTCATTTGATCCTCCTAACGACCTCGGGAGGTGGGTGTTATTAATTATCCCTATTTTAGAGAATTTGAAAAAATGGAGGCAGACAGTTAAGTGACTTGCCCAGGGCCACATAGTGAGTGAGTATCTGGGGTCAGAGTTGAGTTCAGGTCTTCCAGACTCCAGGCCAAGTGCTCTAACCACTGAATCAGCTAGCTGCCTCTAATAATTCCTGCTCTACTTTCATCCCAGGCCAGCTGTGGGGATAAAATGATAGAATTGTTATCCTAAAAGTCTGTCAAAAGAACAGTATAGTTCTTAGGAGAATTACATAAATGCATGGCATCTCTTCCTGACAATCAGTATTCTTCCCCTCCAGCAGCACATCAATAGTAAGTCTATATTGGTCTGGGACAATAAGAACACAGATGGTGACAAGTTATTGAGGTTTTATGCTGCCTTTATCCCAGCACTGTCATGCAGTGACACAGGTAGCAATAAGACAGTGATCATCAGATGAAACCAAGAGAGAGCCCCAGGTTGGACTTGAGGTGATAGAGGAGTAGCCTGTCATTCAGTCATTCCTGACTCTTCATGACCCCATGGATTTGTTCGTCAGGTTTTCTTGACAAAGACACTGGAGTGGTTTGCCATTTCCTTCTTCAGTGTGTCTCCATTTTACAGATGAAGAATGGAGGTAAACAGAGGTTAAGTGATTTGCCCAGAGTCACACAGCTGGTAAGTGTTTTAGGCTAGATTTGAACTCAGATATTCTGGATTCCAGGTCCAGTGCTCTATATACTGTGTTGTTTAGTGGCCATTGAGAGGTAACCTGGCAAAGTAGAAAGATCACTGACTTTAGAGTCAGAGGACCTGGGTTCAAATCCATTTCTGACATTACCTATGTGACTGTGGGTAAAAATCACTTAATCTTCTTTTTCTGTAGAATGAAGGGCTTGGAGAAGATGGCATCTGAGGTCCCTTCCAGCTTTAGACCTGTGATTCTATGAATACTGACTGGTGGTTTGGGGAGCATTTAATCCCTGGAAGTGGGATCCAGGAAAGGGGGTCAGGACAAGCCAGACCAAAAAGTCTGATATGAAGGATGGGAAAAGATGTGGAGAAGCCAGAGAGCCACAATCTGAGCAAGGGGTCAGTAGGCAACCATGGTTAGAACCACAGGCATGGTAACTGACTGAGGTAAGCTAGGAACCGAGGCAGAAGGATCAAGAACCCCAATAATTTAATAGGGTAAGGGCCATGAAGATAGGGAAGCATGAAAGATGACCCAGCAATTGAAGGTGTAAAGAACAAGGAAATCAAAATACATGCTAACTAATCAATGTAAACAGAAAACCCCCCAACAAAACAGTAGAAACTGAACGCTACGAAACTGTAATGACCAAATTGTTGTTCTGTGGTTGTTTCACTCATGTCTGACTCCTCCTGACCCCGTTTTGGGTGTTCTTAGCAGAGATACTGGAGTGGCTTGCCATTTCCTTCCCTAGGTCATTTTACAGATAAGAAAACTGAGGCAAGCAGGGTCGAGTGACTTGCCCAGGGTCATATAGGTAGTAAGTGTCTGGGGCTGGATTTGAACTCAGGTAGACGAGTTTTCCTGACTTTAGGCCTGGCGCTCTATCTGCAAGCTTGGCCCCAAAGAGGAGCAATCAAAGTACGCTTCTCTCCAGCGGTACTGTGAGGCTCATATGAGACAGCGGAGGTAAAAGCCTTCTTGAACCTTAAAATAATATATTAGTACCCATTCCTATTATTATTAGTAGTACTTATTATTAGCCTCCCGTCTAATGACGGCTTCACATTCTACTTGTGTTTAACTCTTCAGGACCCAAATGGGGTGGATTATTCTTTTTTTTTGTTGTTGTTCAGTCATATCCAACTCTTTGTGACCCCATTTTGGGTTTTCTTGGCAAAGATACTGGAGTGGTCTGTCATTTCCTTCTCCAGTTCATTTTACAGATGAGGAAACTGAGGCAAACAGTGTTAAGTGACTTGCCCAGGGTCACACAGCTATTAAGTGTCTGAGGCTGGATTTGAACTCAGGAAGATAAGTTCCTGAAGCCAGCTTTCTGTAATACTCCTGTTGAGCTCAAAAAATGTTTGTCGAGAGATATAGTAGCAAGAGTGCTGGCCCTGGAGTCAGGAAGAGCTATCTTCCTGAGTTCAAATCCAGCCTTAGACACTTACTAGCTATGTGACCCTGGGCAAGTCATTTAACCTTGTTTGCCTTAGTTTCTTGTCCATACAATGAGCTGGAGAGGGAAATGGCAAACCACTGCAGTATCTTTGCCAAGAAAAACCAGAATGGGGTCATGAAGATTTGGACACGAACAACAGCAATGTAGGGGTATGCCGGTAAATGTTTAATAACTGAATTTTTTTGGGGGGGGGAAATGGATGCATACCTATTTTAAAATTTAATCTGCGTTATTAACATTTTCTTAAATCTAGAATATTAATAAAATGTAAAGCAAGCCCTGATTTGTAGCAGTTGGGAATTTTCAAGGCATAAGTGTTCCAACTGAAAATTCAGTGAGTGAGGGCGGGCTCCAGCGCACCCCTGCCTGCTTGGTTTTACTGAATTATTTTCCCCCTCTTTTATTTCTTTGTTATAAAGTAGGACTCTCGGGGGGCAGGGAGGAGAAGGAGAGTGAGAAACAGGAGTGGATGTAAAAACAGAAGTTAATGGTGCACAATTTTCAAAGGAAGATGTTACCTTATTCTGAGGTAAGGGTAAGTTTTATTCTCCTTGTGCAGGAATGGGTACAAATAGGTACAGATGGGACATTACAATTTAGGTGATCTGGTGGCCCTCCGCGCCCAGGAGTCGCCGTATTGGCACCACATTGGAGCCAGAATTAGTGTGGACACCCAGTTGGTTTTAGTCCTACGGTGGCTCTGAACGTCTGAGCTCAAACAGTCACAGAAGATCTCAGTTCAAATCTCACCTTAGACATTTACTCGCCATTTCATAGCCTCACTCTCCTGATACATAAAATGAGGGGGTTAGACTTGACGGCCTCTTACATCCCTTAAATCCCTAAATTTGTGATCCTATAGGTTCCATAATATTCTCTGTAAATAAAAATAACTTTTGTCGTTGTTCTGTCATTTCACTTGTGTTTAACTCTTCAGGACCTAATGGGGTGGATTACTCTTTTTCATTGTTGTTGTTCAGTCATATCCAATCTTTGTGACCCCATTTTGGGTTTTCTTGGCAAATATACTAGAGTGGTCTGCCATTTCCTTCTCCAGTTCATTTTGCAGATGAGGAAACTGAGGCAAACAGTGTTAAGTGACTTGCCCAGGGTCACACAGCTATTAAGTGTCTGAGGCTGGATTTGAACTCAGGAAGAGAAGTCTTCCTCTATCTACTATGCCACGTAGTTGCCTGAAACTAACTTACCCAGCTGCTTTTCAAGGGTATAAAACTGGTCTGACTGCTGCCAGCACTTCAGTGCTGGTCTCACACTGCCAGACAGAATAATACGTCTTCTCCTTTGGTTAAGTCAAGTGATGATGAGGTTGGGAATATCTCCACTTTTGCTAATAAAGTAGAATGTATAGCTCTCTTCTAAGGCATTAGGTTAAGCCTTTCTCACGGGATGAAACCTCATATTCTCTCTGTGATTGTGCCAGTTGCTACACATTTCACCTCCCAGTTTGACAAAGGGATTTCTGAGCAGCTCACGTGCATGAGTTGGCTCCATAAGGAATGAATTGTTGGCATGTTCCTTTCCTGTCCTCACTCCAAGTTTGATTTGCTCAAAAGAAGATCGTGTCTAAAACACAACATGATGTGCCAGAAAACCTATGTTGACGTACACCTAACCTGAATCAATCAATCAATCAGTCAACCCTTATTTAGCACCTATGATGTTCAGGGCACTGTGCTGAGAACTGACCTCATTGGCTTATAAACAATAATGTTTCCCCCCATTGCTGAGGGTTAAATATAGTCCTAAGAATAATCTTAAGGCAGCAGCTAGGTGGTGCAGTGGATAGAGTATTGGGCCTGGAGTCAGGAAGGCTCATGTTTTCTGAGTTCAAATTCAACCTCAGACACTTAGTAGCTTGTGACCCTGGACAAGTCACTTTACTCCATTTGCCTCAGTTTCCTCATCTGTAAAATGAGCTGGAGAAAGAAATGGCAAACTGCTCCAGTCTCTCTGCCAAGAAAACCACATATGGAGTCATGAAGAGTTGGATATGATTGAAATGACTGAATAGCAACAATAAAAAAAAAGAATAATCTTAAAAAAAACCCACAAAAGACAAGAAACAAACTTCTAGTTGGATATGGTGGTGCATAACCGTAATCTCTGATACAGGGGAAGCTGATGGATCATGTGATCTCAGGAGTTCTAAGCTGTGTGAGAGAGGTGAAAACTTCTCAGACTACACCCTAAAATGGAGACAGTGCTCTAAACTCAAGTTGGACTTTGGCTGCAGCTAGGCCTAAGTTTTGCTTTTGTAGTTAGGCTTTGCCTGCAGCTAGGCCCAAGTTTTGCTTTTGTAGTTAGGCTTTGCCTGTAGCTAGGCCCAAGTTTTGCTTTTGTAGTTAGGCTTTGCCTGCAGCTAGGCCTAAGTTTTGCTTTTGTAGTTAGGCTTTGGCTGCAGCTAGGCCCAAGTTTCGCTTTTGTAGTTAGGCTTTGGCTGCAGCGAGGCCCAAGTTTCGCTTTTGCTAACTTGCCCCTCCCCTGCTTTCACCCACTACCAAATAAGATATCAAATGCTTTCATGGGTTTTCATTGGCTGAAGATTGTTTCCTTGCTCCTTGTATCTGGATGGATTCCCAAGCTAGATTGTAAGGCCAAACTCTCGAGCAATGAGGGCAAGGTCAGTGGGAGGGGTTGCTTGTGTTAGGCTATATAACCTTGTTTTGCTTTCTGTAAACTAGCCTCCCTCCACCGGTTTGTCCTGGTGAAAGTGACACTCCTTTTCTTGCAAGAATTGAATAAATGCTTTCTGTTCCTACTGTTGTACCCAAACTCACATCCCAGGTCACCACATACCTACCACCTGAACCCAGAGCCCAGCATTAAGCCCCTTTTTTGTCACAGCTTTGAAACTGCTTAAGGGGTGTCTGGTGAGATTGCTCAAGGCATAGTTCCCTGCCCCCTTCTTCCCTAATCAGCGTTTTATATTCTCCTTGAATCATTATAGTGTATAAGGTTCATTATGGTGCAAGGATCTTATCTAGGGACCACCCTGTCCTGGCTCGCTGACCAAGCAGGGCCCCCACCCTCTTCACCCAGAACATGACCCCAGCCTGTTCTGGGGAATTCCAGTGCCCTTTACCCCAAGACCCTCTACCATGTTCTGGAAAGCTGACTACAGTCCTCCACCCTGTGCCCTCCACCCTGTTCTAGGGTCACATGTCACAGGAAGGTTGTACCCTTGTGCCATATTCTCAAATTAGCCCTGAGCTATAGATCTAACCAATGGCTGTTCTTTGCTTCTGTATGTCATGGCTTCTGCTAGCTCCCCTCCCTGATTGTGTTTTTTGTGGTTTTAGCCTATATAATCAAGTCTGTACCCCACTGGATTACTACTCATTTGAGTGAATACACTCAGGTAGTCGCGTGCTTAATTAATAAATCCACGCCTAAATTTATCTTGAACCCAGGTCTCGGCTTACTCTTATTCTCTGCACAACACTACCTAGAGAAGCCTCTGAGTTTTTGATTAAATTTTGGATAGGTTTTCATCCCACACATAAGCTG
>CM053583.1:260658540-260673682 GCA_028627135.1 Pseudochirops cupreus
CTATTGTTTCTTGTTAATGATTGAGTTGCCCCATGAGTGGAAGTTTGATTCTATTGTTCCTTGTTCTGAATATTGTGGCCATTGTAGTGAAAACTGTGTGGCCATTTTCTGTGATAAGATGTAATGTGAATATTATAATGTTTTGAATATTTGTCTTGATTTGTAATGCAATAAACAGAGTGTTCACTATATTTTGTAATCTGTACTCTAAAAGCTGTTCTCAGTAGCATTCCTTTGGGAATCTGCTGGTGCATGGCATTACATCTCTGTCTCTGGGTTTTTCCTTATATACAGTATTATATTAGCTTCCTGTTTCAACCAACCCCTTCCTGTTACCTTCTTAACTAATTACTAAGTGCCAAGTACCTGTTACCTTTGCCAATACAAAGGGATTTTCAAATTCAAATTACATTACCATTACACCTACATTCCATCTCCTATCTCCACACCTTCGCACAGGCTCCACCCTCCCCATACGCGGAATGCACTCCTTTGACTGAATCCAAACTTCACAGAACAAATCCACATTTGAGGACCTAGAAAGCCACATGTGGCCTTGAAGCCACAGGTTCCCCATGCCTGGTCTTGGACAAAATGGTGATCCATTGTAATATGCACCAATCAACAACATTTCAAGTACTCTGTGTGCCACGTTTTGGTAAGTGCTATGTTTTAAGAAGGGCTTTAACAAACGGGGCATGTCCAGAAACAGGCAATCAGGGTGACGAGGAGACTGTGCTATGTGGGAATGAGTTGAAAAAATGGATAATGTTTAACCCAGGGAAAAGAAGACTTACGAAAAATATCATAGTTGTCATCATGCATTTACAGAGCTGTAAACAAAGAATTAGACTCATCCTATATAGTCCCAGATGGAAGATGTAGAAACAAGGGATGGAAGTTCAGGCTTTATGTAGGAAAGAAACTTTCCAACAGTTCTGTCCCAAGGCAGGGTGGGCTATTGGCTGTCTCCAACTGGAGCCTGGTTGACCACTTTTTTAACAATTTTTTTTATTGATTTGTTTGTTTACTTTCAGTTTACAAGATTCAGTTCTACAATCCCTTGAGTTTCTAATTTTCTCCCCTCCCTCCCTCTCTCCACCATGGCAGCATGCAATCAAGTATAGGATCTGCAAATACTTTCAAATTAGACATTAGTCTGGTTGTAAAGAAGGGTTGTAACTGATGGAATGACCAATGGGAAAGAGGAAACAAAACCAAACATGGAAAAGAAAGAGGGCATGTAGTTTGCTTCAGTCTGCATTTAAACTCTGTTCTTTCTAGATCTTTCTCTGAATGTAGACATCTCCTTCCATCCTGAGTCTTTTGGAGTTGTCTTATAACCTCATGCTGCTAAAAAGGGTCCAGTTCTGGCTGACCACTTTTAAGGCATGTTGTAGAGGGGATTATTAGTCAGTTACCAGTTGAACGAAATGAGCCCTCGCGACCCTCAGTGAACTAGGATCACCAAGCTCATATAATTTTAGGAAAAGCTTTGACATGAGAAAAACAGATGAATACTTAAAGACCTATGCTCTCAAACTTTGCAAACCTTGAAGCAATCTGCCATACATATGTACATCTTTAGTAATAACAAGAGTTTACACTTATATAGATTTAAGGATTGCAAAGTGTTTTCCATCTATTGTCATAGTTAATCCCTGAAACAACTCTGTGAGATAAATGCTATTACCATTCTTGTTTTTAAAGATAAGGATATTGAGGTACAGAGCTGTTCCCAGAGTAGACTTTCTCCAGTTACACATAATTAAGTATTTTAAAGCAGTGGTTCTCAACCTTTCTAATGCTGAGACCCATTAATACTCATATGTGGGCATATCTGCATGTGGGTGGGCCCACCTGGAGACAGATACAGGAGCGGTGTCTCAGTTCCTAAGACCATTGGAAATATGTGTTTTCTGATGGTCTTAGACGATTCCTGTGACCCCTGTGAAAGGGTCGTTTGACCCCCAAAGGGGGTGTGACCCACAGGT
This sequence comes from Pseudochirops cupreus, assembly GCA_028627135.1. Classification (NCBI taxonomy): domain Eukaryota; kingdom Metazoa; phylum Chordata; class Mammalia; order Diprotodontia; family Pseudocheiridae; genus Pseudochirops; species Pseudochirops cupreus. Next base: position 260,660,535 of record CM053583.1, read on the forward strand.
TGAGAACCATGATTTAAAACAAGATGAGACTGTCTCTTATCAATAGACTAAGAAAAATGAAACTGACCTTCCTGGCCATCAAATGGTGTTGAATCTCCTTCACTTAGCACAGGTCAACCAACAAATCCTGTTTCTCTAATTTCTTTTGTTTAGAGTCACCATCTGTGGAGACAGAAACCTCACTGCAACACTTCCTGTTCCCACATTCTCATCCCTTTCCATCCTTAGTCACACCTCTCCATAAATCCTATCTTCCTCTGCTTTCCCCTTCCACTAAAATAATAATAATAATTTTCATAAATAACTAATATTTATATAGTGCTAACTATATTCCAGGCACTTTGCTCAGCAGTTTACAAATATTATCTCAATTGACCCTCATAACAACTCTGAGAGGTGCTATTATTATCCCCGTTTTTACAGATAAGGAAACTGAGGTACAGAGCTATTCCCAGAGTAGGTTTTCCCCAAGTCACACATGATTATGTATTTAAAGAAAGATAAGACTGTCTCTTATCAACAAACTAAAAAATGATGCTGACTTTCCTGACCACCAATTGGGGTTGAATCTCCTCCATACTCTGCTTCACTCAACACTGACCAACTAACACATCCTCCATGGCTAACAAGGCTCCATTTCCATCTCTAATAAAGTTCCAGATGAGGAAACTGAGACAAACAGAGGGCAAATGACTTTCTCTTTTCATATGGCTAGTAAGTGTCTGAGGCCATATTTGAACTCAGGTCTTCCTAATTCCAGGCCCAGTTCATATACCTAGAACCCACAACTCTGTGAGTGAACTACCTACCTTTCATACTAGATCTCTTTCCATTTAAAGAAATTTGTATTCTTCCAGGAAACATCTCATCCCCTGCCACTCTCTCTAGTACTAGCCACTTCTCTAATGCCTCTAACACACTGGGCCAACGGGAAGAGCAGGCTCTTTGCTCCCTGCTACCACTTCCAGATCCTCTATCTGTTGCCATAACTCAACAACTTATTTTAGGTTCTCTCCACCCACATATATCAATCTTGTCTGTGTCATTTTTGCTATCATCTGTTAGCATCTAGATCATTCTCTTTTCTCAAGAAGTCCATACCCAATTCACAACATCTTTTCCTATCCTCAATCCCTGCCCTTCTCATTTAATGATTCTGAACTCTAGTTCAGTGTGCATTTTCAACAGGTCCATTTTACTCCCTTGACATAAAAACCCATTTTGTAACACTACTATTCTTCTGATGACACCACATGGATATAAATTATTATATGTAATATAAATAAAATCCCAATAAAATAAAATCACCATAGAAACAAATTCTGGGGGACCCAAAGGACAAGAGAGAGACAGGGAGATGTGGTGGGCATAAGTAGGTTGCTGTATCTATCCAGTAAAGACTTACATAAGAAGAGATATAAGACATGTCATCCAGAAAACACCCTTAGATTATAGATTTAGACCCAGAAGGGACTTTGGAGGCCATCAAATCCAACCTTCTCATTTGACAGATAAGGAACTAAAGTACAAAATGGCTAAGTGACTTGTGTAGGGTCACACCTTTCTCAGCCTCAGTTTTCTCATCTGTGAAATAGGGATTCTTTCATATAATTTCAAATAATAGCTCCTAGTTCCCAGGATTATTGTGAAGATCAAAAATGATAATACATGTTAAAACACTTTGCAAACCTCAAAGTACTGTATAAATGTAGTATCATCATCATCATCATCATCATTATGTGAGGCAGGATTTGAACCTTGGTCTTCTTGACTCCAAGTTCAGCATCTTCTCGGTCAAATGAGATAATATTTGTAAACGTGCTTAGCATAGTACTTAGAACATAGTAGCTCTGTATAAATGCTTATCCTTCCCTTCATCACAATTCCACAATTCCATGGAAGGAAATAGGCTAAAGAAACATGCTGCCCACCTCTTGAGAAAAAGATTAGTGACTTGGAGAGAAGATTGAGACATATACTGTAGTTTTTGGACATGGCCAATATGGAGATTTCTTTTGCCTGCCTATACATATTGTTACAAAGGTTTTATTTTTGTTTTTGTTTCTTTTTCAACGGGGGCAGGAAAGGAGGTGGAAGGAAGAGAAGATAAATTTTTGTTCTTTGAAAAAATGATTTTTTTATAAAAGGAGATGAATCAGTCATGTAGAGAGCTGCTGTACTGGTACCCATGGAATATTAAAAGAACTACAGAAGGACCTCCAGAGGACTGAGTATTTTGTCTATGGAGGATTTATAAGGACTATAAAGAATCCAAATGTCACAGAACAAATCCCGTTCATAAAAAAAAAAATCCCATCTATAAAACTTGGACTCGGTCAAAGAGTCTTATTTGAAGACCTATAGGGCCACATATGACCTCGAGGCTGCAGGTTTCCTACCGCTGGTATAGATGAATAGCATTCTACATGATCAGAGAGAATATTCACATCCATGATGCATGAATTTATTGAATTACTGAAGTAGTCATTCATCATTACTTCACCGATTTAATACACAGGCTTATTCAATGTTTTTCACTTGTTTGTTTCTCCCTCATTTAGTCATGGCCCCTACTAGGCTGGAAGTTCCCTAAGGACATGCACTACATATAGTTTAACCCTATTATTATAGGGCCTTAATAGAGAGCCAGAAGTATTTTTAATAATTTTTTAACGTTAACAGTAAGGACTCTTTATGATCATAACAGTCTCCAATTAACTTACAAACATTTATTAAGTCCTTACTATGAGCCAATATAATAATAATTCCTAGATTATATTATATATTGCATACTCCATTGTGATATTAATATAAATTTATTATGTTATATATACATTGTATGTAATAAAATAATAATTAATAATAATAGTAGAATGCAACATCATACTGGTGAAGCTCTGTGTAGCCCCATTTTTTTAAATGCCTTCACATACCAGTCAGAACCTAGAAGAGAAATTAAGACCAATAAAGATCATCTAGAAAAAGCTACCAACAAAGTTAAATGATGTGCAAAAATATTATACTATTTTATATTACGTTGCATTATATTATGTCCTGTATAGTATATTATATTGCATTATATTATGTCCTGTAAAGTATCATATCACATTATAGAATACTATATTCTATTGTATTGTGTCACCTTTGTTATGTTATATATTATATTATGTTAATTATATTATAACCATCTAGGTGTTGCAGTGTATAGAGCCCTGGAAGAACTGAATTCACATCCAATCTCAGATACTTATCAGATATGTGATCCTGGAAAAATCTTTTAACTTCAGGCTCTGTTTCCCCATCTATAAAATGGGTATAATAATAGCACCAACCTCCAAAGGTTGCTGTGAGGATTGAATGAAGTAATAAATGCACAGCATTTATCACAGTATCTGGTATACAGTAAGCACTACATAAATGTTAGCTATTATGATCATGAATAATTTTTTAAATGTATCTTCCCCACCACCTTTGAAGAGATCGTGAAGGGGGATACACTATGATACGGAATATTTCATATACTCTCATAAGTGATTGCATCAATTGGCTTTGTTGAACCACTTTTCCCCTTTTTCTTTTAACATTTGTTACAAATATTGGTTCACTGGGTAGGTATGAGAAAGGGATCAGAAGTTAAGGGGATGTAAAAACAAAAGATGTCAATAAAATGGGGTTTTTTTAAAGAAAGTAAATATAGAAATCCATCTTGCCCTACAAGAATATAAGGGGGCATGGAGGGGATATAAGAGAGAGCAGACTGGGGGCAGGGGTATTCAGTATAATATAGGGGTATTCAGTGTAATATAGGGGTATTCAGTGTAATGTAGGGGTATTCAGTGTAATGTAGGGGTATTCAGAACAGTATACTTGCCATCTTGGGGTGGGCTGGGGACAGATGGGGAGAAAATTTGTAACTCAAAATCTTGTGGAAAGGAATGTTGAAAATTAAAAATAAATAAATAAATTCTGGGGAAAAAAAAGAAAATAAAGAAAAATAAGTCATCTACTCCAACTTCCTCAATCTATAGATGTGGAAACCAAGGTCAATGGAAATTAGTGCACTTGCCCAAGGTCACACAGCTAGTGGGTATTGAAGCCGGGACTAGAAGTGGCCCCTGATGCCTAATTCAGTTCACTTTCTGTCCTGTGTAGCTTTAACCACCACTAGTGTTTAACCCCCTCTAATGTTTACCCGGACTTCATTGTCCCCTTCTCTGACTGAAGTTATCAACAAGTTCCCTTCAGAACATTATGGTGTTCCAGTAGGCTTGAAACTCTCATTCATTTTCAATCAACCTTTATCCACCATAGCTTTTGAAATGAACTGTTACTAATGACTAGTTATATGTCAGACTTAATAGATGGGATGCAGACTTCCATTAAAATAATGAAATTAGCTGGTTTGGAATTTGGTTACATTCACATGGCACACAGCCTCAGGTAATTACAACCCCTAGCTATTTCTCTTGAATTAAAGTCAGTTTATTTATTTAAGGATTTTCTATGAGGCATCACAACTTAGTTCACATCATTATTTTCTTCTTAATGAGGATAAGGTTGCTCATCTAATTAGGATAGGTATTGGACTTGTGATTTCATTAATATAGGGAACTCCCTTTTCCGGTATAAGTTGGAATCTTTTCTACAACTTATGATCTTAGAGAGTTGTCTAAACCCTAGAGCAATGAGACATTAAAGTGATTTTCCCGAGGTCACACATACAGTATTGATCAAAAGTGAGACCTGAACCCAAGTCTTCTGGGTTTTAAGACCAGCTCTCTATCCCCAGATCTCTACTTATTATGCCACATTGCCTCTTATACTTAGCTGATTAGAAAATATAATATAGGGGCAGCTAGGTGGCACAGTGAATAAAGTACTGGCCCTGGAATCTAGAGGACCTGAGTTCAAATTTGGTCTCAGATACGTGACACATTTACCAGCTGTGTGACCTTGGGCAAGTCACTTAACCCCAATTGCTTTGCCTTCCCCACACCAATATAGATAGATAGATAGATAGATAGATAGATAGATAGATAGATAGATAGAGGTAGAGATATAATACTGAATACTATGGATTACATTTGATGCATTGATTAGTTTTTCTGAATTGCTTTTTTTTTTAATTTTCCTCTTTATAAGGGATGGCTATGGAATGGGGGAGGGAGACATTGGGAAATGAAGGCAGAATAAAAATAAAAGATATCAATTAAAACCCTTTTTTTTAACTACTTAAAAGCCAAGCTACCTGAGTATTTGCTGAAGCACACATTGTATGTATGTGATTTAGAGTCCAGATTCCCTTCACTAGAAAATTAATCCATAGTTTTCAGGCCACATCCAGCTGTCATCCTTCATCCTAGACCAGATCTTTATGGAACTGTCTGGCAACCTGACAAAAGTAGTTGGACTTTGTCTCTGGGACCCTTCTGCTGAATACATTATGACCTAGTGGCCTCTGAGGCTCTAAATCTATACTCCTATGGAGTTAAACGTTGCAGCAGGCCCCTTTTGTGTCTTGAAACATACAAGACAAGGAGTGTCTTGATGTGTGTGGCTTGATGGGAGATAATAATAGACATTTCTAGTGTTTATTCCTTCCATCCATCTCCAAGTGAGATCTTAATTCTTACCAGGAGGGGAAGAAAAAAACTGGGGATGGAATCCATATGCCCTCCTCAGGGAGAGTACCAGACTAGTATAGTGATTATTTATTTCCTAAAGGGAAGCTAAGTGACAAAATGAAAAGAGCACTGGGCCTGGAATCAGGGAGATCTGAGTTCAAATCCAGCCTCAGACACTTCCTACTGTGTGATCCTGGGCAAGTCACTTAACCGTGTTTGCCTTAGTACCCTCACCTGTAAAATGAGCTGAAGAAGGAAATGGCAAACCATTCCAGTATCTTTGCCAAGAAAACCCTAAATGGAGTCACAAAGAATTGCTGACTGGATATGGCTGAAACAATTGAACAACAACAACATTTCCCTTAAATATTATTAGTCTAAGGGATGCAATTTTTAGGTTCAAGCTAAACTCCTGCTTGTTCTTTCTTAATGGGGAAAGGAGGGTCAAAGCTTTATATATAAGGCTTGACTTCCTTCCCATCAAATACCAGTAGCACACATAGCAAAAAGCAAAGAAACTCTTTTATCCAAGTGAACAGCAAAATAGAAATCATAGAAAAATATATATGTACATATACATATACATATACATATACATATACATATACATATACAAGGATATGTTGTGATTTCATGAGGTGTTGTGATGGAACCGTCTCAAAGAATTCAGAGTCAGACCACCATAGTGTAGAAATACTTAAACCTTACTCTCACTGGAATTGGCTTAAAGAGGGAATAATATATACATTCAGTTGATATAGAACTCTATCTTACTCTACAGGAAAGGAGAAGGAGAAGAGAAGTGAGGGGGGGCTGACAAAAGGGAGGACAAATTGAGGGAGGCAGTAGCCTAAAACAAAACTCTTTTGAGGATGGACAGAGTGAAAGGAGAGAGAAGTAGAATAAACAGGGGGAAACAGGATGAAGAGAAACACACCACACAGTAATCATAACTGTAACAAAATTTACTGCAAATTTCTCTGATCAAGGCCTCATTTCTCAAATATATAAAGAACTGAGTCAAGAGCTATTCCCCAAATTATAAATAGTCAAAATATATGAACAGGCAGTGAGATATGTAAATTAAAACAATTCTGAGGCACCACCCCTCAGATTAGCTAATATGACAGAAAAGGAAAACAACAAATGGTGGGGGAAATATAGGAAAATTGAGTCACTAATGCACAGTTGGTGGAGTTGTGAATTGATTCAACCATTCTAGAAAGCAATTTGTAACTATGCCAAAAGGGCTATAAAACTATGCTCCAGTATTTTTTTGACCCAGCAAGACCACTACTAGTTTTGTACCCCAAAGAGATAAAAGAACAAAAAGGAAAAGAACTATACATACAGAAATATTTTTAGCAGCTCTTTTTGTAATGACAAAGAACTGTAAATCAAGGAGATGCCCATCAATTAGGGAATGGCTGAACAAGTTGTGGTATACAATTGTGATGGGACATTATTGTGCTGTAAGAAATGAGGAGGAGGATGCTCTCAGTAAAATCTGGAAAGACTTACATGAACTGAAGCAAAGTAAAATGAACAGACTCGGGAGAACATTGTACACTGTAACATGAATATTGTAAGATGATCAACTGTGAATGACTTAGCTATTCTCAGCAATTCAATGATGTAAGACAATTTTGAAGTACTTATGATGAAAAATGCTATCCATCTCCAGAGAAAGAATTAATGGAGTCTGAATGCAGATTGAAATATACTTTTTTTAACTTTCTTTATTTTTCTTGGGTATTTTTTTGTTCTGTATTTTCTTTCACAACATGATTAATATGGGAATATGTTCTGAATGACTGCACATGTATAATCTATGCCGAATTGCTTATTATCTTCTTAATGAATGGAAAGGGGAAGGAGAAAATTTGGAACTCAAAAGTTTTTTGAAAAATAACATTAAAAATTGTTTTTATATGTAATTAGGAAAAATAAGATATAAATAAATATCTTTTAAAAAAAGATAAAAGATCTCCAACACACAAAGTAGATGTCAGATATTAGATAGCCATGTATATTTTCCACCGCAAAAAATTCTTAAAACATCAAATACTCATAAATATGCATTCACAAATACTTAAAACATAAATGGCAATCCATCATACCTATTATTCTTTCATTGGAGTTTAAGGAAACCTTGTAAGAAAGCTGAACAAATTTCATATTCAACTTGAAAATGTAATATCTGAGCAACTCATAAATTCCAAATCCCTCTGGATAGTCAGCAAATATCTGGGGCTTTCTTAGTCATTTTTGTTGTAGTATCTTCCTGGTAGTTGTCATCTTCCCCTCAAAGATTTACAGCTAAAACAAGCACCTTCTTCTGAGCAACCAACACTGACTCAGGAACTTCTGATCTTTCATACTACAAGATGTGATATGTCCATTTCTTGGGATAGCTGTTTGGGGACCTGAGTTCATGGAGAGGGAGGGATGCAAAATAGAAGAGGCATCCAAAAACATGAAGTCCAGTCTCAGGTTCACCTGGGCAAACATGTCCTCATAGCCATTTGATAGTATAGTAACTACCATTGATGCTGGGAGGTAGGGTGGAGAAGGAAAGAGAAATGTTATTCTGCCATTCCCCAGCTAGAAGTCTAAGGGAGAGGCTGCCTGAATGCTAAGAATCATGCTCAAAAAGAAAGAAGACATTTTTCTACAGTTTTTATAGTCTAATTCAAGGGTTGATTCTCCCTGGAATCCAATTATCTCCCAATCATCTTCAACACCATATCGACTTGGGAATCAAGTTACCCACCAGGAGTTGTTGGTTTCCCATATCCTTTATTAAGGGTCTAAAGCACTTATCTCTCTGGAAGAGGCCAAAGCACATGCCTATATCCTTGGGAAGTATTTCAGTCCAACCCAGGTATGCCTTCATTCATCTTTTTCCTTCTGTCAATATAAACTAAAACAAACAAGTAAGAACAACAAAATTTTATTGTTCTTTGCTTTCCTTGCTGCTTCAACTCATTCTGAGATTTAGCTCTATTGACACTATTGTTACAGAATTTTATCACACAATCTTATTTGTCCTCTGTTATCTTCCTTTCCTTCCATTATGGTATGTATATTTCCTAAATAGTTATAGAACTTTACTTATTTTCTTAGTTCTTTCTTACAATTTTCTTAGCTCTTTGGCGAGTTCTCTGTAAATCTACATCAGTCTTTTCAAAAAACTCCTGTTTTTCCTCTTCAATGAAATTATTGCTGCTTTTGTCTTCAGAATTTCATTCTTAAGACTTTCCTATCCTTCCTGGGCTTACTTAACATGTAGAATTTTAATTCCTGAGATCCAATCTATCCTTACTCTCAACTCTTTGAAATCTGTCTTCCCAAAATTTAGAATATATATTTATGTGTATGCATATTTTATATATACATTATTATATCTGACTTTCTTCTCTTCTGTCATAAATTCTTTGAGGCAATGATCATTTACCTACAAGGTTCTCATTTTTTTCACTTCAGCAACCAGTTCCTCTTCCCACTGATGAAAATCAGATCTAGAGAAACCAACAAAGTGTGGAAGACTTACATGAACTGATGCAAAGGAAAATGAGCAGAACCAGGAGGACATTACACACAGTAATAGTGATATTGTACATTGATCAACCATGAATAACTTAGCTAGCTCAGCAATATAAGGATCTAAGACAATTTCAAAGAACTTATGATGAAAACGCTATCCATCTCCAGAAAAAGATCTGATGAAGCCTGAATGCATACTGAAGCATGTTTTTTTAAACTTTATTATTCTTGGTCTGGTTTTGTTTCAGTTCTTATTTTTTTTTTTTGGTCTTCATTTTCTTTTGTAATATGGATAACATGGAAATGGTTTGCATGTATAATGTATATTAAATTTCTTGCCTTCTTAAGGAGGAAGAAGGGAAGAAGGGAAGGAAAGAATACAAAACACAACCTTTTTAAAAATGGATGTCAGAAATTTTTGTTTACATGTAATTGAGAAAAATAAAATAAAAATTAAATGTAAAAAAAAAAAGATGGCAATGTAGTAGGAAGTAATATAACTCATCCTTCTCCCATAGGTATTCCAACAAAGACTGAAATAGAGTACCAGCCCAAGTACTTATCAGGAAATCCAAGAAGAAACAATAGTGGGTCAGTTTTTCCAATCCAAAGTTACATATTAGACAAGTGACAAGGGATCAACCTGCAATTCAAATCAAGTCAACCAGCTATTAGCTATGTTGCAACACTTTCACTACTTTCTCTTGCCTCCCCACCCACAAAAAAAGAAAGAAATCTTTGTAACAAATAAGCCAAGCAAAATAAATCCATACATTTGTCCAAAAATGTATGCTCTCCATCCACCCCTTTCTTAAGATGTGGGTAGTATGTCTCTGCGTTGGTCCTCTAGAGTTGTGGTTGGTCATTGCACTGATCAGAGTTTTAAGTGTTTCCAAACGGTTTTTCTTTACAATGTTGTTGCTATTGTATAAATTGTTATCCAAGTTCTGCTCACTGTATCTGTTCATACAAGTCTTCCCAGGCTTCTTTGAAACCATTCTTTTTATTCTTTCAAGATGCAATTTCTGCCAGACTGCTTTCCAGTTATCTTGTTAAGTATTTAATCTACTAACTAACTGAACATTATTTCACCAAATTCATTTTATTCCATACGTTATGAAGCTAATCTGTTCAACTGATCAACTTTTCTATATTTTTAGCCAGGATCAAATAGTTTTGATGACTACAACTTTATAGCATAGTTTAAGATCTGGTACTGTGAGACCCATTTTCTTCCCACTTTTTTCATTACTTCACTTAAGAATTTTGACCTTTTATTCCTCCAGAATTTTGTTATTATTATGTTTTTAACAGATACCATCTTTTTAACCATCTGTTCACCTCATAAATCAACTTTTCTCTTTGATATCCCTTACATTCAGTGGGCAGCAGTGATAAAAAATATATATTATTCACCCCTCTATGGTTTTCAGTTTCTCGCCCAAGAACAAAAAATTTTTGGCAACGCTTTCTCAGTTCCCTCTGGTAGTATAATTAGTTTCCATGTGAATCACCAGAAGTGGGTAGTGTTCATCTGTCTCACCAGTCTTGTGAGATTCTCTTTTATGGATACATGCCCTTGATAGATGACACACCTCTCTAATATTGTTATCAAGGCAAAAAATAACTCTCTCACCTCTCATCAGCAGGGAATCAACAAACACCAGTGGTCTTATTTAACTCCTCTAACCTGTTGGTACTCGAATGTGTTTCTCACACCCATGGGGGTACCGGAGACCCTTTCAGGGGGTCTGAAGGTCAAAACTATTTTTAAATAATATTATATAAATATAATATTATATAAATAATATTAAGATATTATTTACCTTTTAGAAAATTCTTCCCTTTTTTAGTTATATATCTGTGGGAGATCATATTAATTTCTTAGCTCCATATGTTCACTGGGGCTTCTTCTTCCCCTCATGTGACATTCTTCCACACTCTAAACTCTGGATACCAACCAGGATTCCCTGCTCACTCTTCAGATCCTTTCTCTCCCTGTTTTTCACATTCTTTCCATTTTGGGGGGAACATTTTATTGTCCCTCATAATACTGAGTACGGAGTTGCCACATGGATCTCTTCTCTTCTAGGAGGGAGACCAGCCTGAATTTTCTGCATAAATAGTAATCACTTAGGCCATGTCAAAAATATAAACATTTTCCATTCAATGCAAGTCACTGCAAAAATCCTCCCTGATTTCCATAGTTACAGATATTTGTTTACCTTTTTTTGTCACCCCCTTTACTTTCCTTTTAAGTCCTTTTATTTCATTTTACTTTCTTTAGCCACTTGACAGTTTTGTTCCCTTTTTTGTCCCCTTAACAGCTTGACATCTACCTGCAATTTTCTTTTTTTCTTATCAATTCTTACAGCTATTTTATTACCTTGCTTTACCAACTACCTTCTCTTTCTCTTTGACTTCTTTTCTTTTCCCTCAACCTTTTTCCTCTTTCAAATTGATTCCTCCTTTAGCTCGAAGTGCAGCATAGAAAACACTACACCTGGAATCAGGAAGACCTCTGGCCAAGTCACATAGCCTCTCTCTCTCTTTCTTTCTCTCAATCATCGTTTCCTTGTCTGCAAAATGGTGGTAATAATAGCACTTATCTCCCAGAGTTGTGAGGATAAAATGAGATAGTATTTTCAAAGCTTAAAGCTCTAGATAAATGCTATTATAATTATTTATTGTTATTCCATTTTTCCTCAAGTGCTTCTAAATTCTTCAGATTTTTCTCCTTCACCCAAATTTAGTCTTTGGCCTCCTCAAAAATCTGAAGCCCTCCAAATCACCTTCACAATGTTCTTCTACTTAATCACCTTAAATTCATTTTTCTTAACCTATTCCTCCCATGGAAGGTGAAAGTTGTCTCTCTACACTCTGTACTGACATATTTGGTGATCTTGTCCAACAACAACAGCAATCATGTAGGAAGCACTTTACATATGTTAACTCTTTTGAATTTGACAATAATTCTGGAAAATAGATGCTATTTTAAATCCCATTTTCCAGATGAGGAAACTGGGGAGTGTAGAGGTTAATTGACTTGGCCAGTGTCAAACAGCTAGAAGGCATCTGGGGCAAGATTTTAAATTAGGGTCTTCCTGATTCCAAGTTCTCCAGCTGTTCACTGTGACACCTAATTGCCCTATTATTTATCATTTATTTGGCTTCAATTGTCACTTCAAAATACATGACCATCAGATCTATGTATCCAGCACTAATCTGTCCTCTAAGCTCTAGTTCCAGATCTCCAAATTACGCTGGACAGCTCCACCTGCATCTAACATCAGCACTTCTAATTCAAATGTTTAAAATTGATGCATCCTTCTTCCCTCAAAATCCAGGTCACTTCTACAGTTTCCTATTTCTATTGATGCCAACATCACCCTTCCAGTTATCAGGCTCAATATCTCTGACCTACCTATGATGTTCCTACTCCTTTATCCCACCTCCCTTATCAGCTGCCAAGGTTAATTGATCCTACCTCTACAAAATCCCTCATTTTATAAAAGGTAACAGTTGCATGGTATTTTAAGTTTTGAAAAGTGGTTTGGTCATATATATGTATATATACACACATCTATGAACTGTATATAATGCATATATGTGTGTATACGTATGTATGTGTAAATAATGCACATGTGGGTATGCCTTGTCTCAAATGTCTTGGTGAAGTTTTGAGCTTTATTTTCTTGTTTGATCCTCACAACACCCCTAAGAAGTAAGTACTATTATTCCTTTAACAGAGGAGGAAATTGAGACTGAGAGACATTAATTGACTTGCCTAATGTCAGAGGCAGGATTTGAACTAATGTCTTCAAACTCCAGACCCATTTTTTAAAACTATATCATGTTGCTTCTTCAATATCCCAGATCTTTTTCTGCCTCTATATTCTAGGCCCACTCCTCCATTTATAACTCACTTTGGAAACTTTTGCCTGAACAACTGAAATAACCTCATAACTGATCTTCCTG
>CM053583.1:260674182-260690854 GCA_028627135.1 Pseudochirops cupreus
GTTGATGGTGTTTTTATTTTAATAGATGGAAGAATAGAGCTGTGACACTGAAAATAAGGGATTTCCAGTTTCCTAAGGGTCTGTTTCTTGGCTTTCAGCAGGCTTTGCCTTTGAGAGCAGCAGTTCTGAACAAAATTCCATTAATTTTTATATTTTTGTGGTTTCCAAGGACCAGTTCCCTTCCATGTGAGCCCAAGAAAAATCATTTCATCAACTAATGAGTATTTATGGAGTGCCTGTTAGGTAGAAAACCTTACCTAAGTCACAGTCCCTTCCTTCTAGGAGCTCACATCCTATCTAGGAAGACAAGATGCGTACATATGAAAAGACAACTAATAATATGAAGGGCAAAGAAAGGGTACAGACAGGCATGTTTTAAGAATTAAGGGGAAAGGGTGATCGCCATGGATTAAAATAGTACTAGAGGGCTTCAGAAAGTTGTGGATAGAACTTTGAGTTGGGAGGCTTTAAAAAAAAAATCTTTTCTAGGCTAACCAAGCCCAGTTCTTTCTCTTTTTAAAAATATTTTTTAAATTTTTAAATTTAATTTTATTATTATTATGACATATTATGTAATACATTATATTATGTATTATAATATATCTTAATTACTTGTAAAAACAATTTTAACATTTTTTTAAATTTTGAGTTCCAAATTCTCTCCCTCTCTTCCTCTCTTCCTCCTCCTTGGGAAAGCAAGCATTTTGATATAGATTCTACATATGCAGTCATGCAAAACATATTTCCATATTAGCCACATTGCAGAAGAAAACACAGACCAAAAAAAAAAAAAAAACCAAAAAAATAAAGTTTTTAAAAGGATGCCTTGATCCCATTCAGATTTCAACAGTTCTTTCTCCGGAGGTAGACAGTATTTTTCATAAGTCCTTCAGAATTTTTTTGGATCATTGTATTGCTGAAGCATCACTGAGTCATTCATAGTTGACCATCATACAATATTGCTGTTACAATATTCTCCTGATTCTGCTCATTTCACTTTACATCAATTCATATATGTCTTCCCAGGTTTTTCTAAAATCATTTTGCTCACCATTTCTTGTAGCACAGTAGTATTCCCTCACAATCATATATCATAATTTGTTTAGCCATTAGGTATCCCCTTGATTTCCAATTCTTTACCACCACCCAAAGAGCTCCCATAGATATTTTTATAGGTTCTTTTCCTTCTTTTAAAAAATCCCTTTGGGATTGTTGTTCATTCTTCATATTCAAAGAAGATCAATAACATCACAATGCTGGGGTCAAGGTACAGTGTGTTCAACTGATCAGTCCAATAGGAGCTCAGAAAGGCTCTACCAGGGGTTGGGCATAAATAGTCCATTTGACCATTTGGGGTAGAATATTTCTTTAGATTTGCAGATCTTGCATTTCCTTTGTGCTATCATGGTTCTGCTTTGCTCAAAGAGCACAGCACCTTCTTTGATGGGGGCATGCCATACTGGGCAGTCCTGTGCCAGCATCTCCCATGTCTTAACAGTCTACTAAAGCTCTTCAAAGAAACCTTGAGAGTGTCCTTGTACTGCTTCTTCTGACCACCATGTCAGTGCCCTCTGTGAGTTCTCCATAAAACAGTCTTTTAGGTAATCATATATTTGGCATCCAGGCTGCAATAGTTGTACTCTCTGCAATAGAGTTTGACTGCTTGGCAGTACAGTTCAAGAGAGGATCTCAGTATCCAGTACATTATCTTGCTAGGTAATCTTCAGAATCTCTCTGGAACAATTCAAATAGAAGTAGTTCAGGTTTCTGGCATGGTGCTGGTTGACTGTCTGGGCTTCACAGGCATACAACAATAAAGTCAGCCCAACAGCTCTATAGACCTTCAAATTGGTAGGCAACCTAATATCTCTTCTCTTCCATACTTTCTTTCAGAGCCTCCCAAACACTAAGCTAACTCTGGCAATGCATGCATCGACCTCATGATCTTTGTTGACATCCCTGGAAAGTATATTACCAAGATAAGTATTGTTGGGTAAAAGGGTCACAGTTTTATAGTCCTTTGGGCATACTTCCAAATTGCTCTCCAGAACGGTTGAATCAGTTCTCAACTCTACCAACAATGCATTAGTGTCCCAATTTTTCCACATCCCTTCCAACATTTGTCAGTTTCCCTTTCAGTCATATAAACCAATCTGATAGCTATGAGAGGTACTTCAGTTGTTTGAATTTTCATTTCAGCTGAGAGGCTTTTGACAAGGGTAAGGGGTGTCGAGAGAAAGGGAGACTTTGGCCAAGTCATTTAATTTCTCTAGTGAATAAAGGATTTGAACTAGATGGTCTCTAAGGTCCCTTTCAGCTAAAAATCTATAATTCTATAATCCTAAATCTGTCTCAGAAAGATCATGAAGTTTAAAGGCAGTTAAGAACTTGGCAATCACTTAGTTCAATTCCCTCATGGACAAAACTAAAGCCCAGAGAAGGAAACAAGTTTAGATAAACAGGAAACACAGGTATGTAAGTCCTTCAGAATTGTCTTGAATCATTGTATTTCTGAGAATAGCTAAGTCATTCACAGCTGATCATCATACAGTATTGTTACTGCGTGCAATGTTCTTCTGATTCTGCTCATAAATCTTTCTGGGTATTTCTGAAACCATCCTGCTCATCATTTCTTATAGCACAATAGCTTACTATCACACTCATACCACAAGTTGTTCAGCCATTCCCCAATTGAGAGGCATCTACTATGGGATAGAAAAATACTGTTCACCCAGATAAATGGACTTAAAGATAGCAAGCAGCACAGAGAAGCTTGAGATATCGAGAAAAGAGTGCTTTTCTTAGGGTCAGAAGACAGTAACCAAGACCCAACTCTGACCCTTGATCACCACATAACACTGCATAAGCCATTTAAATCCCCTCTGAATTTCAATCTCTTCATCTATAATTGTCCAAATCAAATAAATTTAGAGCAACTAGGTGGTACAGGGACTAGACCCCCAGGTTTGAAGTCAGGAAGACCTGAGTTCAAATCTAACCTCAAACACTTATTAGATGTGTGAGCCTGGGTAAGTCACTTGTTTCTGTTTGCCTTGTTTTCCTCAATTGTAAAATGGGGATAATAATAGTACCTGCTTTGCTTATCAAATGAGATAATAAGTGTAAAGCACTTAGCACAATGCCTGGCACATAGTAAGTGTGGTTATTGTGAACAAAGGCTCTGACCAACTTTAAGCTCAGAGAAGGGCAGCTAAGTGGTATAATGGAGAGAGTGTTGGTCCTGGAGTCAGGAAGGCCTGAGTTCAAATCCAGCCTCAGACAAATACTAACTGTGTGACCCTGGGCAAGTCACTTAACCCTATTTGCCTCAATTTCCTCATCTATAAAATGAGCTGGAGAAAGAAATGGCAAACCACTCCAGTATCTTTGCCAAAAACAGAATAAATCAAAATGGGTTAACAAAGAGTTTGCCACAACTGAAACAATTCGACAACAAGAAAAACTATAGAAATCTGAGAAGTTGTGTTGGATGTGATAAGGAAAAAAAGAGTAGTAGGAGATAGGATTGGAAAGACATGTCAGACCCATCCAGATCTTCCAGATCACAAAGGTACGCATCCTCATATGGAAATTTTTCAGCTAGGAAGGCAGAAAGTGTGTCCCTGTCACAGTAAGGATATTCAAGAATCCCACTGTGGGAGGAGGTAGAGCGATGCAGTGGGAAAAATGGCAGATCTCAGATTTTGTCTCCAAGGTAGATTCCCGCACTTAGATTGTGAGCCTGACTCCCCAACAATGGAGTGAAGGTCAGTTGGGGGTTGGGAGTTTCTGCATTAGTGAGTACATAACTGTGTGCTTGCTTTCTGCCTTTAGTCTCTCTTGGCTGAGGCCTGATCAGATCAGAGATGCCCTTTCTTGGGAGATCGTAATAAAAATTCCTTTTCGTTTTCACCTTGAGAAGTCACCCTATTTTATTTAAGTTGATGATCTCTGACTCACACAAGAGGACAAGGCATTCCAGGCATAAGGCACAGCCAGTGCAAATACTCAGAGATAAGAAATAGAGTGCCATCATCAAGAAACTGCAAGAGAAGGCCAGTGTGGCTGGATTATAAAATGTGTGAAAGAGAATAAAAATGGAAGAAAAAAATGGAAAGGTAAAAAGGGACCAAGTGATGATGAAGGATTTTCTTTTTGATCATAGAAGCAATGGGAAGCCACTGGAGCTTGCTGGACCAGAAGTCTCCCTGACCTGGCCTGTGCCCTTCAAGGACTTTTTCTAAAGTATCCATCTTGAGGACAAGGGGAGATGGGAAAATGGTATAAACCTGTGATTTCACTGGTAGGACAAACTCACTGTACCAACACAGATCAGCAATTGTTCTACAACTTCCCAAATTTCCTGGGGGCACACACCTACCCTGGGTTACACAACCAGGATATATCAGTGGCAGAACCTAAACCCAGTTTTTCCTAACTCAGAAGTTAGGGTCTCTCTGCTCTCCATCCGGTTGTCTCTCCATGCCTCCCTGTAGCTAATCAAATATCATTTCCTTCTTTGTTCTCACCACTAATCCACACAGAAAACAACCCCCAGCAATTTGGTGAGACAGAAAAAGTAGTCAAATAAATCCAACAAAGAGCAGAATGATTTACTTAATTTACATTCACCACCATCTGTACTTACAAAGGCATATCAAATGTCCAACAGCATAGTACCCTAGACCCAGAGTTCACTTCTCAAATGGATGGCATTTAGCTATTGTCCTACAATTAATCTGGGGAGCAGGCAGAAGCATGGGGAAAGCTGATCATCCCAAGTCTTTTTTTTTTTTACATATCTCCGTCCCTTGCTGTTTCAGGTTAATGGGAGTGAAAAACTAAATGAAGGTTTGATCAATGGAAGCAAAGTTGATATTGATTTTTAAAAAACAGTTTTGCTTTCCTTCAATTGCTAAGTGCACATAAATACTGAAGATTTATCTTTGCAAATATTGGGTAAAGGGAATATAACTAAGTCAGTTTAGTTTTCTATTATTACTTTCTCCAGAAAGCCCTGAAAAGTCAAAAGTTTAACCAATGTACATGAGGAGACAAATCTAGAAACATCACTCAATTCAACAGCTGCTTCTATGGGGTATTTTTCATGAAGGCAGGTAGAGGTTAGCCTTTGTGAAAGCAGGTGAGAGATTAGGAGTTGATTGCCTATGTCAAATAGAGCTAGTCTGCAAGCAAACTTTAAACAGGGTCCATCTTACCCTATTTCTACTGCATGGCCTTGTCAAAACATTTATTATCTTCAGGTCTTAGTTTTCCAATCAATAGAATGGGGCAAGAGCCCAACATTGAATAACTACTAACTGAAAAATAATAAAGCCATGATTAGCTAATATTAACTAAGCACAATAGAATCAATATAGAATCCATTTTAGAGAGGTTTCTGAGTATCACAATTTCCAAATTCAATGGAACTAGTTTTAATGTAGAGTAACCAGGTCCCCAGACCAGTTACCCTGCTGTGAGGGAAAGCCTCTGAGAGCCAACGGCATGGGCGTCTGGGAAATGTAGTCCTTCATTAGGTCTTCCCATGCTGAAAAGAACAGAAAATGATCACTGGGGAGAGAAAGACAGAGAGAGAGAGAGAGAGAGAAGGCAAGGGAAAGGAAAAGGGAGAGGGAGAGGGAGAGAAAAAGAGAGAGAGAGAAGAGAGGGAAGGAAAGAGGGAAAGATGAGAGAGACACAGAGAGAGAGAGAGAGATGGAAAGAGGGGAGAGAAGGAAGAAGGAAAAGAAAAGAGACAAAGATAGAAAAAGAAAGAGGAGAGGAAAGGAATGAGGGAAAGGAGAGAGAGAGAGAGACACACACACACACACACACACACACACACACACATACACACACACAGATATAGGATACTTGGGGAGGGGAAAGAAAGGAGACAGGGCAAGTCTGGCAATGTACCATTTCTTCCACCTATTCAAACTGGAGAAAAAGAAATGTGTCTGAGGAGGACTGGTTTTGAAATCCCCAAAATGTCTATGAAGTGCTTTGATTCCTCAACCTTTCCCCTATGTCTATAGCTGCTCCAAGATTTTCCTTTGTTATTTAGGCTGTTTGTAATTCTTGATTTGCATAGTGAATTTCCCCCAGAAAAGGCTAACTTATTTTATTATGACTAGTTCGAATTTCTTTGTGATACATATTAGTTCTGAATTGCAAACAGAGGTCTTACAAAGGAGTGAGCCACTGAATGGTTTATGGTATAGAGATTAAACAGGACAATGATTTGAGAGTCAGTCCAAACACTAAGATGTTGGGGTATTTTTTATGCCACCATCCTCCACATAAGAAGATTAAGGTGGAATTGGGTTGGAATCACAGTCCTACTACTTAATTCTTATATGACCTTGGTTCCATAGAGAAAGTACTGACTTGAGTTTCAATCCCACTCTGTCAATTACTTTCTTTGTGACCTTGGGCAAGTTAGTTAGCTTCTTTAGGTCTTAGTTTCATTATCTATGAAATGAAGGGTTTGGATTATGTGACCTCTAAGGTCCCTTCCAGCTCCAGCATAAGCACATAAAAAAATGGAAAAGATCTGTCATGATTTCTATAGTAATCTAATTTCTTTAACAATGACAGTAGAGTCATCACATTTGGATTCTAACATCATAGTCCCCAATGTACTTTATGGGGAAGTAGAAATGGCTTTTTTTTTTAATAGAAAGTGCAGCTATATTAGATCAACTATAGATGGAAGAGGTCCCTGCAAGTGACAACACAATTTTGAGGTCTTTGAAAAATAGATTTCCAAAGTCTCTGAAAGAAGAGTAGGATGCAAGAACAAATGGGGGGAAATTACAGATATTACTCATACTAAAAAAAATAAGTGATCAAGACGATAACTAACTACTAATTCATATACCTACTTTCTCATGTCTAAAAAATCTTCATAAGACTAACTTACACATATTTTGAGGGCATCCCAGATATAAACATGAAAAGGAAACAGACCTTCACAAACTGTATTCTTCAGCAGACCTCATTGTTACAATCACACAACTTACTGAAAAGCAGCAAACACAATAATATCCTATGACATTTATTGTTTGTTGACTATAAATAAAAGAGTTTGACTTAGTAGAGCAAAATTAAGCTTGAACATCTCTCTTCCAGCCTATCTTCCATTCATGTCAAAAACATAAAAGACTTCCCTAAAAAGGTAACAATAGCATTAACCTTTATGACCCTCTTAGTTCTATTAATTGAGTGAGGAATAAAACATTTGCCAAAAGTACTTGCCACTGTCTCAGATGCTGTTCAACACACAGTCCAAACGAAAATGGCTTCCTAGATGCTCCCATTTACAGATGACATTGTGCTAATCCCATCAAGCCCCAAACATTCCAGAGCCTCCTAAATGAGATCTACAACCCTCTAAAGGGTTTGTATTAACAATCTACATAAGGAAGAAAAAAAAACAAGCAGGATGAAGAATATCTATTGTCCACATATTGGACTGGAGAAAAAGCTTATTTAATTGGTCTATCAAATCATATATCTTAGACAGGTATTATAGATGGGTAATAAATCAGGAGCCAGAATTGAATAGGAAGAAGAGAGTAGGTTGCTTTTATTTGGGAAATTGCACAATGTTTTCAGGCTTTTCTCTGAAACAAAAATCCATCTTTTTGACACCAAGTGATGCTACGTGACAGTGAATACAAGCGGCTTTGAGGAATCAAAATCATGGGTCACTCAAAGAACAATGGAGAGACATGGGAAGGGCTTAAATGGGCATATAACGAATGATGCAAGAATCGTTTTGTTTACATGATGCAAACAAAAATGATTAGTATTAAAAAATCATCACTGAGATAAATGATGGGGAAAAGGGGTGACCAGAGTAAAAGATAATAGATAGTTCATTGCTACATAGGGTCACAACTAATGCCAAAAGACCTAGAAAAAGGTTCAGAACATGTCAAATAGAACTTCTATAGAGGTGTGTTATTTTTTCTAAGAAGAACTTAACTTTTTTTATACAAAACCATGAATCTCCAAGTGGTATCACTTATTTGTTTGTTTTTTAAGTGTATAATAAACTCTACACATTACTTTCAGACCTGTCCTGATTGTCTGTACTTCCTTCTGAACTTTCTTTGGTTCTCTTCTGTATACTTTTTTTTTTTTGCAGTGGTATCACTTTTGTTATTTCCCTCCTTACCACCACTACCACTCCCATTAAAAAGCAAAAGAAAGGGGGTGGCTAGGTGGCACAGTGAATAGAGCACTGGCCCTGGAGTCAGGAGGACCTGAGTTCAAATGTGGCCTCAGACACTTAACACAAAACTAGCCATGTGACCTTGGGCAAGTCACTTAACCCCAATTGCCCTACCTTCCCCCATCCAAAAAGCAAACAAAAAAAAAACGAAAGGAAGGGGGAAAATCTTTGTAATAAATAAACATGATTAAACAAAAACAAAGTCACACCATGGCCATGTCAAAAAAGGCATCTCTCTGAACCTCGTGTCTATTACCTCTGTCAAAAGATGGCACTGGAGACATGGTTGGTCAACACCTTGATCTGAGTTCTTAAGTCTTTCAAAATTATTTTTTCTCTACAATTTTCCCATCATCATTGTTGTCCTAAGTCTCCCCACTTCACTCTGCATTGGTCCATGATTCTCTGAAATCCTCTTTCATAATTTCTTATGGCACAATAAAATTCCACTACATGCACATGCCATCATTTGTTCATTCATCTTCCTCTCCCTGACCCCTTTATATCCTGGCTTCAAAATCAGCGAGTTTGGTTTGATTGTGACTATTTCCTCCCTCTTATCACCCTCCCTTCCTATCCCCAACTGTTTCTAGGATGAATTTTATGTACTTCTACACCAAACTATTTATGTCTGTGTTCAATCCTCCTTTGTGTACTTCAAACAAGTAGGCTTATTTTATGTATACTCCTTCCACTTCTTCCCCCATATTAGTGTATTTTTCTTCTCGTGCACCTCAATTATGAGAAATAACAAGTTCCAAATTCTTCTTCTTTAATCTGCCCTTCTCTGATTGCTTTAACCTTCAACCTTTCCTTCTCCTTCCCATCTTCAAACCCTCAATCCAATGTCTTCTGTTTTTCTTAAATCCCTCAATACCTCTTGAAGAGGTATTGAAATTCTGAAGACAATGATTTCTTCCTCTTCATTAGAATGTTAGCAAAAGATCATCATCCAACTCCACACACTTATTTATATAAATTTATCATTCTAGTTTTTCTGATCAATAAGAATTTGTTAAGGACTTACCATGTGCTAGGCACGTAGTGTACCAATACTAAGCTCTTGGAATACAAATACATTCAAAAAGATAGTCCCTGCCCTCAAGGAGCTTACATTTTGATAGGGGAAGACAATACATAAAAGGACATTAAGATGGGGGGAAGAAGCTACCAAGCTCAAGGTAGAATACAGGGGACATACTGGAGAAGTCTGAAGTGAGACTGATGAGATGAATAGATGGTTGGCCTAGGTGCCCTCTTTAAATGGAGGTTCTAGGAGGAACCAACTAAGCATAGAGCATAACTAAATAGGCCAGAGGGTACTTCTGAAGTGTGAATTTAAGGGTTAAAGTTGCAGTGGGAGAGAGAGTTTGAAGGGTAAAAATTAACTGAGAGCTGAACTAATTTCTCAATGGGTGAAGCTTTATTGTCATAAAAGCAAATGAAACCAAGCAGTGTCAGGAGACTGGTTGGTTTATTGTGCAGAGAATAACAGCAAGCTGAGACCTGGGTTCAAGGTAAAATTTAGATGTGGATTTATTAAACAAGCACTCAACTACCAGAGTGTAAACTCAAATTGGTAGTAATCCATTGGGGGTACAGACTTTGGTTATAAAGGTTAAAACCACAAAAACCACAATCAGGGAGGGGAGCTAGCAGAAGCCATGATGTATAGAAGCAAAGAACAGCCATTGGTTAGATCTATAGCTCAGGGCTAATTCGGGAATATGGTGCAAGGGTACAAGGGTGCAACCTTCCTGTGACATGGGGGTCCCTCCTAGAACAGGGTGGAGGGCACAAGGTGGAGGGTCATAGTCAGTGCTTTCCAGAACAAGGTGGAGGGTCATGAGGTGAGGGGGGCTGGAAACCCCCAGAACAGGCCGGGGTCATGTTCTGGGCGAAGGGTGTGGGGACTCTGCTTGGTCAGCAGAACAGGACAGGGTGGTCTTCACAATAACCCTGAGTTGAACCTTGTACACTTATGTTGATTCAAGGAGAATATATAGAATGCTGATTTGAAGAAGGAGGGGATGAAGGAGGGGGTGAGGGAACTACACCTTGAGCAATGCCCAGGCATGCCTTTAAGCTCTTTCAAGCCAAAGAAATATAAAGGGGCTTAATGGTGGGCCACAAATCAGGTGGTGTGTAGTGACCTGGGATTTGGGTTTGGGTACAACCGTTTGGGTGGAAAAGGAATGGGGACTTGCTTAAATTGGAGCTGAAGAGGGAATGTCTTTTGGAAATTTGCTATGACATAATCTTTGCACTATGTAAGCAAAGAGAAGACTTGTACCTGTGGTGGCTATCATGCAACAGCTATACTTTCACTCTAAAGAGTCCCTTCATTATCATATTCATGAGATGTTAATGGAGGCTTTGACATCACATAAGTTAGCATCCAGTAGTGAGAAGTCTCATTGCACTTTCCCAGTCTTGGGAAAGTCCCTTGACCATAAAGTCTCTGGTGATAGGACGTGCTATGGAGTGGTGAGGTTGCCTGCTCAGCATATGGGGGAAGTAGTTGCCTACTCAGCAGATGGGGGAAGGAATACGGCTTCATTGCTCTGGGGGAAAGATAGGACCTTGCTGCTCCTACTGCATTTTCCCCACTTCTTGCACTTTGGGAATTAGGACCAAGATCCAAGTCTTCAATGGTGGCTTCAAGCTGATATGGGGCAAAAGTAGGTCACGTCCAGGCAAGGCTATACTACGTTTCTGCAGTATGGAAGGAAGCAGTGTAAGGAGCAACTGCAAGGATTTTGTTATGAGAGAAGTGCCTGGCAACAAAAAAGGAGAGACAAGGAGAAGCAGACCAAAGAAGAGGGCCAGAATATTTCTCCTAATTGGCCAATCCAGGTTTTAGGTCTTTCTCAGGTCTTGGGGGTTCAAAATGGTTTGGGGAGGGGTCTACAAAGTGATCTTCCAGTATGAAGAGGTTTCTGGGCCATGAGAGACAAGTCCAGATTACAGCCTTATAATTACTGAGTTTACCTAAGAAGTTGATTCCAGAGATGCCATCCAGGAAATACAACAATGTGGCATGTGTATCAGCTTGGACAATATTAAAAAGCTCAATGTGTTTAATTTCAAAGTTCCTACTCAACTCTAATCCAAGATCTCTTTTTTATTAGTAGAGGTTTCTGGGGGATAGAGCCAAGACAGCAGAGTAAAAGCAGGGATTCGCTTGGTCTCTCCCCCAAACCCCTCCAAAAACCTGTAAAAAATGACTCTAAACAAATTCTAGAGCAGCAGAATCCACAAAAAGACAGAATGAAACAAATTTACAACCCAAGACAACCTAGATGGTCAACAGGAAAGATCTGTTGCACCAGACTGGGAGAGAAACACAGTTGCACTGGCACAGACCAGGTCCCAGGACACCTGGAGCAGGCCTCAGGGGACTGAATCAGCTGTGGCAATTTGCAGACTTCTCACCCAACAAATGCCAAAGACAACTTAGAAGGCCAGTGGGAAAGGTCTGTAGGACCTGGGTGTGAGAGCAGCACAGATCAGCTCCAGCCCCAGAGTAGCCCTGGAGCAGCAGCAACAGATGCAGCAGCAGTAGTGGCAGTGACAGCAGCTGCTTCCAGAGCTCTCAGCCTACAAACTGTAAGGGAATCAAACAACTGGTCAGAAGGAGATTACAGGGGCATCTAGGGGTACAGTGAATAGAACACCAACCCTAGAGTCAGGAGGACCTGAATTCAAATCTGGCCTCAGACACTTGACACACTTACTAGCTGTGTGACCTTGGGCAAGTCACTTAACCCTAATTGCCTTGACTTCCTCCCCCAGGAAAAAAAAATTTTTAAGAAGATGATTACACTTGGCACTGAGGCTAGACTCTGTTGCTTTGCCCATACTTGGATCTGGGTTGTAGTCCTCAGTGGCAGTCCTAGGGTGAGGAGGAGCACTGGCACAGCAAAGTTTATGGAAGCAGTGGAGAGAGGACTCACCTCACAGTTCCAGGGTAGAAAAAATTGCTTGTGGTCAGTTGCAGACCAGAGCACAGGCCAGGAGAGGAGTAAATTCCTCTCCTTAGATAATACCAATTTAGAAGAACTGAAAACTTGTAGATGCCTAGAAGTATCTCTGAAAACAGCTGCACAAAACCCCTGAAGCTTGAGACAGTACGCCCTCCACACTGGTAGCAGAGCCTTACTATAGAATCTTACTTTGGTGACAAGGAATATCAAAACATACAACCAGAAGAAAACAACAAAGGCAAGAGCTACTGCATCAAAAGCCTCCAAGAAAAATATGTGAATTAGTCTTGGGTCATAAAAGAGTTCAAAAAGGATTCTGAAAATCAAGTAAGAGAAGTAGAGGAAAAATTGGAAAGAGAAATGAGAGTGATGCAAGAAAATCATGAAAAATTAGTCAGCAGCTTGCTAAAGGAGACCCAAAAAAAAGTACTGAAGAAAATACCTTAAAATTAGACTAACCCAAATGGCAAAAGAGGTCAAAAAAGTCAATGAGGAGAAGAATGCCTTAAAAATAAGACTGGCCAAATGGAAAAGGAGGTCCAAAAGTTCACCAAAGAAAAAAGAATTCTTTAAAAATTAAAATGGAGAAAATGGAAACTAATGACTCTATGAGAAATTAAGAAATTACAAAACAAAACCAAAAGAATGAGGAAAATAGAAGAAAATGTGAGATATTTTGTTCGAAAAACCAACTGACCTGGAAAATAGATCCAAGAGAGATAATTAAAAAATTATTGTACTCCTTGAAAGCCATGATCAAAAAAAAGAGCCCAGATGTCATCTTTGAAGAAATTATGAAGGAAAAATGCTCTGATATTCTAGAACCAGAGGGGAAAATAGAAGCTGAAAAAATCTACCAACAACCTCCTGAAAGAGATGCAAAAGGGAAACTTCCAGTAATATTACAGTCAAAGTCCAGAGTTCCCAAGTCAAGGAGAAAATATTACAAGCAGCCAGAGAGAAACAATTCAAATAGTGTGGAAACATAAGCATGATTAACACAAGATTTAGTAGCTTCTACACTAAGGGATTGGAGGACTTGGATTATGATATTCCAGAAGTCAAAGGGACTAGGATTAAAAATGAACATCACCTAACCTGTAAAACTGTATATAATACTTCAGTGGGGAAAATAGACATTCAATGAAATAGAGGACTTTCAAGCATTCTTAACGAAAAGAACAGAGTTGTTTATAAAATCTGACTTTCAAATACAAGATTCAAGAGAAGCATGAAAAGGTAAACAGGAAAAAGAAATCATAAGGGACTTTTTAAAGTTGAACTGTTTACATTCCTACATGGAAAGATGATATTTGTAACTCATGAGACCTTTCTCATTATTCAGGTAGTGAGAGGGAATATATGGAGACAGAGAGCACAAGGCAAGTAGAATATGAAGAGATGGTATCTAAAAAAACAAAATTAAGAGATGAGAGAGGAATGCACTGGGAGAAGGAGAAAAGGAAAGGTAGAATGAAGTAAATTATCTCACATAAAAGAGGCAAGAAAAAGCTTTTACAGTGGAGGGGAAGAGGTGAGAGATGAGAGGGGAAAGAGTGAACCCTATTCTCATTGGATTTGGCTTAAGGAGGGAATAACATACACACTCAATTGAGTATTGAAATCTATCTTACCCTACAGGAAAGTAAAGCGGAAGGGGGGAAGGGGTAGTGTGATAGAAGGGAGGACAAATTTTGGGAGGGGATAATCAGAAGAAAATACTTTTGAGAAGGGACAGGGTCAAAGGAGAGAACAGAATAAATTAGGGGTAGGATAGGAGGTAGGGAAATACAGGCTTTCACAACATGACTATTATGGAAGTGTTTTGCAAGACTAAACATGTGCAACCTGTATCAAATTGCTTGCCTTCTCAATGAGGGTGGGTGGAGAGGGAGGAAGGGTGAGAATTTGGAACTCAAAGTTTTAAAAAATGAATGTTAAAATTGTTTTTAGGCCAAGATGGCAGAGTAGGAATAGGACTTCCATGTGGCTCCGGCTTCCACCTCCTCCAATACATGTAAAAAAAATGACTCTAAACAATTTTAGAGCTGCAGAACCCACAAAGTGACAAAGAGAAACAAATCTCCTGCTGAAGGAAGCCCAGCAAGCCAGCAGGAAGGGTCCATTGCAGCATGCTGGGAGCCGAGCTCTGTCCAGACTAAGCCGTGGTTTTAGACACAGGACTACCCAGACCAGACTGAAGCAAACTTCACAAGAGTAAATCACCAGCAGCTGTAGCAGTTTCTAGACTTCTCAATCCATAAATGCCACAGACAAAGTAAAAGGTCAGTGAGGAACTTTGTTCAAACAGGGGGAGCGTGGTCCAGCTGCTACCCCTGAAGTGAGAAGCAGAGGACGTACAGTGGCTGCAGCCACTGCCACATGGCTTCTTTTGGAGCTCCTGGATAGCAGATTGTAGGGAGACCAAGCAACTATTCAGAGGGTAATAGCTCTTGCTCTGACCTGCTTGGATCTGGATCACGGTCTTGGGTGGTGGTCCTAGGGTGTATGATCGGTGAGCCAGAGCATGTGGGGGCTGTAGAGAAGGCACCCATCTAATAGCTCCAGCTACTGAAAAAACCCCAGCAATTTGGGACATTGCTCTCTCCATTTTAGAAGAAGAGTTCTACCATGGCAAAGAGCTCAAAAGTCAAGTAATTGGCTGCCAATATGAGTAAGCAGAGGAAGCAAAACAGACAATAGAATCCTTTTGGGGGGACAAAAAGGATCAAGGCATGGAGCACGAGGAAGAGAGTGAAGTCAGAACTCCTGGTTTGAGCAGGAGGAAGAGAGTGAGGTCAGAACTCCTGCATCAAAAGCCTCTAAGAAAAATAAGAACTGGTTAAAGGCCATGGAGGAGCTCAAGAAGGATTCTGAAAATCAAGTAAGAGAAGTAGAGGAAAAAGTTGGAGGAGAAATGAGAATGATGCAAGAAAATCATGAAAAGTGAGTAAACAGCCTGCTAAAGGAGACCCCCAAAATACTTAAGAAAATAACACCTTAAAAATAGACTAACTCAAATGGCAAAAGAGGCCCAAAAAGCCAATGAGAAGAATGCTTTAAAAAGACAAATTTGCCAGATGGAAAAGAAATTTCAAAAACTCACTGAAGAGAATAACTCCTTCAAAATTAGATTAGAGCAACTGGAAACTAGGTCTGTTGCTTTTGCTATCAGGTAACTTCTTGTTGTTCAGTTGTGTCTAATTCTATGTGACTCTATGGATTTTGTCCATGGGATTTTCTTGGCAAAGATACCACAGTGATTTTCCATTTCCTTCTTCACCTCATTTTACAGATAAGGAAACTGAGGTAAATAGGGGTTAAATGACTTGCCCAGGGTCACACAGCTAGTAAGGATCTGAGACTGGATTTGAACTCAAACTTCCTGACTCCAGGCCTGGTACTCTATCCACTGTACCATCTAATTGCCCCATGAGGCATCTTAGAATTATTCTATTTTTTCAATGTTTTGATTTTTTTCGTTATTTAATTTATCTATTTTTAGTTTTCAATATTCATTTCTACAAAATTTTGAGTTACAGTTTTTTCTCCCATCTTTCCCTTACCCTCCACCCCAAAATAGGAAGCCTACTGAATACCCCTTCCCCCAATCTGTTCTCTCTTATATCTGCCCACATCACCCACCCACCTCAACTTTCTAGTAGGGCAAGATGGATTTCTATACCTCAGTGATTGTATATCTTATTTCCCAGTTGCATGTAAAAAAAATTTTTTTTTGTTCAAACATTTGTTTTTAAAACTTTGAGTTCCAGATTTTTATCCATTATTCTCTCCTCACCCGCCCCACAGGGAAGATAAGCAATTCAATATAGGTTCTACATGCGTAGTCACCCAAATCATTTCCCTAATTGTTATATTATGAAAGACTAACTATATTTCCCTCCATCTTGTCCTTCCTCCCATTTATTCTATTTTCTCTTTTGACCCTATCCCTTTTCATAAATGTTTGTTTCTAACTACCCTCTCCCCCAATCTGCCCTCCCTTCTATCATCCCCTCTCTTATTTCCTATCCACCTATTTTCATGTAGGTTAAAATACTCAATTGAGTGTGTGTGTTATTACTTCTTTAAGCCAAATTCAATGAGAGTAAGGTCATCCCATTTCTTTTCACCTTCCTGCTCTTCCCCTCCGTTGTAATAGTTTTATCTTGCCACTTTTATATGAGATAATTTACCCTAATCTATCTCTCCATTTCTCCTTCTCCCAATAAATTCCTCTCTCACCTCTTAATTTTATTTTTTAGATATCATCCCTTCATATTCAACTCAACCTGTGCCCTCTGTCTGTGTATACGTATATACCCTCCTATACATACATACATACATACATACATATGTTCCTTTCAGCTATCTTCATACTAAAAAAAGTCTTATGAGTTATAATTATTGTTTTTCCATGGAGGAATGTAAATAGTTCAAC
>CM053583.1:260691354-260724670 GCA_028627135.1 Pseudochirops cupreus
TTCCACTTCCCGGATTTGGTTTTGAAAATCTTTCTTCAGGTCATCTCTAGCTTTAAGGCATTCTTCATGTTTATTGGAGGCCCCTGGTGGGGGTGCTGTGGCTGCGCTCTCCTCCTCCCTCTTTCTCCCATGATCTTTCTTTTCCTCAAAGAAGGAATCAAGGGTTTGGGAGCTGGTCTTACTTTGCTTCTTATGCTTATTCTTACTCATGGTTGTTCAGATCGTTATTTTTTTTTTAAATCTCTGTGGGGCTCTGCTTCCAGAAGGGAAAGCTCTGTCCCAAATCGCTGGGGTCCTCCTGGCTGCCGTAGCTCTTAGGAAGAGGCTGGGAACTCTTCCTATATACTTTAGGCTGACTGGATAGTGGGGACTCCAAGACTGAGGCCCAAGACGGCGATCTGGATCCAGGCCACTCAACACGAGAGCTCTGACCTGAGAACAATCGCTCAGTCCCCCTGCTGCCTGCAGGCCGTGGGCGGGAAGCTGCAACCAGGAGGCAGGTGCAAAACCTCTGCCTTTTGCTTTTCTGCTCTGGAGGCCTTCCGACTGGACTGCTTATCTTCCCCTTTCACAATTCCCACTCGCAGGTGCTGCTAATCCGCTTACCTGAGAGGCTCCTCAGCTCCTCCCGTCCAGCTGCCCCTGGGGCACAGCCGCGGCTTCAGGCCAGGCTGGTTTCGGTTCACAGTGCTGATATGGTTCCTCGTAGCCGAGCTGACTTTAGTGGGAAGTATCTTTGTGTGTGTTTTGGAGTTCCAGGATTGGTTTAGAGTCCTATTTTATGGGTATTTTGGGGTGGCTGTGTGAGAGCTGCGATATGTTGCTGCTGCTACGCTGCCATCTTGGCTCCCCTTCATTATTTATACCACATTTATACTTAATTGTTTATACTTCATGCTTTATTATTCATATTTGATGTCAATACTTTCCTTTACCTTCTTAACAACTGACTTTAAAGTCTATAATGTGTTTTACATATACTGTCTCATTTAAGCCTAATTACTATTCTTCCTGAGGCAAAGTTCAATGTGTCACAGCTACGCTATCTCAAAATGAATATAGAACAGAGTAAGCAGATTCCAACACACTGTATGTAGGATGATTACAATGATGTAAACAAAAATAATGGTCCCAAGAAATGTGAGCCGTTCTTTCATCACAGTAGAAAGAGAGCCAGATTTGGAATTAGAGGACCTGGGTTCAAATTCTGGTTCTGCCACTTACTATTCATGTGATTTTAGACAAGTCATTTCACTTCGACTATAAAATGAAGTTATTGGATTAGATCCCCCCCAATGCTAAGACTCTTCTGCTTTCCTGCCCAGCACCGCACTACCTAGCTGCCCCTAAATTGCAGAGGAGGTGCTAATTGTAATTGGTAGAGGGAGTTTCCTCATCTGTGAGTTATCTAAATTAACAAAATGACAGATCCAGGTACAAATCTGTGATCCTAGATATAGTATGGTGAGAACATTGTTAGACAAGGTCATTTTTCCAGTTGGTTTTGCTTGTTTTTCTTTATTAACAAGGCAGGGTTACGTAGCGCTTTTGTATTATACACCTAATTATTATGTTATATGTTATATTATTATTATATGTTTAAATATATTATTATATAATAATTATACTAAGTATACTCATAGTAGACACTTGTGTATATGGGGCAGAGTGGGCTTGATCAAGAAATTATTGTTGTATAAAAACCAAAAGGCATCAATGAAATGTAAACATACACACAAATACCTATTTAACTGTGTAGTATCTCACAATTAAATCTGTATGTGTAGAGATAATGACTCTTCTGGGTTTGGATTTTGTCTGAGAAAATAAAAGGAAGCTGATGCCATGTCCCAGAGGCATTACGAATACCTTCTCAGCAGCACGAGTAGTTACATGGCCCAGGCAGGCAGTAGACCTGGCTGATCCCATTTCTCAGATTCCCTCTTAAAGGCCCTTGGGAATAGGAGGATTGTAGAAAGCTTTTCTAGGCTGGACATATTTTTGCTGTTGTTTTCATGAATCTGAGCCCTTTGGGATAGCACCAAAACTATATGAAAATTTCTTTTTTGCATGTGCTTCATGCTCCCAACTGAAGGTGATTTCAATATATATAGAAAGATAGAATATGTAAATACGTAAAAGTATATTTAAATGTTTTAATGGGGAATAGGGCCTGGATTTGTGATTTTGTTGATAAATAGGGAGCTCCCAGCTCCCTCTACTAGTACAGATGGATGCCTTCTCTGGGATTTATATTCCTAGAAAGTTGTCTAGAGCACTGAGAGTATCAGAATGTTAGAATTGGACCTTAGAGAGCTAGTCCAACCTTTTGTTGTTACAAATGAGGGAAATGGCACCCAGAGAAATGAAGCGACTTGCCCCAGGACACACATCTTGTGAGGAGAAAAGCCAGAGGCAGAACTCAGCTCGCCTGATTTTCTGTCTGGTCTGGTGCCCTTTCTACTGCTGTTACCATAGTTTCCAAGGGATGGTGTGGGTGGTAACAGTGTCTGAGGAAGGTGAATGAATTCCTCCCATGGTTTTCCTAAAACTAACCACGTATGTGAAATGATTTAGGATTGAACTTCCTTGTCTCTTTAAGGTTATTGTTGGTGGCAATAGTGGGAGGATGTATAGATCTGGAGAATGAACATGCCTTTTCCTGTTGTGTAATACAATGAGATCAATGACTTGCTTTCCAGATTTCTGGGGGATCCTGGGTACTGTGTTGTCAACCTGTATGGTGCAGACCAGGCTATGCTGTCGCTAATGGAAGGAAACAGGCTAAGCCCTGGGGGAAAATGAAAGGGTTCCCAGAGTGCCTGGCAAATGAATGAATTCCACTCATCTGGTTTGGTTCCTTATGTGGTAATCCATCATGATTTAACAACCTGAAGCACAGAGGTAGCTTCAGGCTTGGTTACTTTCTAAAGCAGCCATGAAACCCCCCCCACAAGTTGCTGCATTTTCCCTTTGTTATTGCCCTTATAAAGAATGTTATTTCCTTCCCCATCCATTCCCCTCCCTTCTTCTCTCCCTTCTCCACTCACCATGAAACGATGCTAAAAAATCCCAGTTCTCCTTATATCTGGTTGACAGAATTGTAAATAGGGTGGGGTGATTGGAGCTTTCTCCCAGATCACTGAAATATAGAAGATATTGACAGCACCTATATTCTTCCAGCAGGTACACACAACTGAGCTTGGTACCCTAAGATGAGTGCTTAATTAAAATAGGAAGCTACCAGAAGGCATACTCCTTTCCTTAAAGCAGTCATACCACAGGTTAGTTTCTCTCCAGTCCTGTCCTAGTAGCCCCACTGTCATGGACCACTCCCCCTGCTCAAGCAGCAGCGTGATCTATAATTGATTTTTTAAAAAGTTAATTTGAGGGCACCTTTTGTGCTGTTGAAAAGTTCTAGTTCTTCCCTGCCCCCACCTCCAGTCTGTTGATATGAGCAAATTCCAAGGATTTGAATAAAAACCAATATTTCCTAAGAACCTACTGTATGCAAGGCACTGTACTAGGTTGTTGTGGTTGGTCCTTCCAAGAGGATCAATGACATCATGAGAGTGACATCTTGATTTACACATACATATGGATTTAAGTGAGGCAGAGTGCTCTCCGTCATTTACACCTGAGCTGGAGTCGTAGAGACAAGGCAGGAAAAGTAAAATAGTGATTCAAATGGTGTTGTCAGACTGTGTGATTAATTGCCAAAAGAGCACTGCTATTGGGAAGTACTTACTAAGGTCTTGTCATAGAAACTGCTTTCTCTGCTTCTCCCAGGCAATGACCACCTTAGGAAAGCCTAGCTGCCCACGTGAGGTTTCTTTGTTCAGAAAAATTACAATAATACATCTTTACATGTGCTTGAATACTTCACAGTTTATATAGTTCTTAAATGTAGGAAGAAGAAAACAAGAATTTATGAAGCCCCTACTATATACCAAGCACTGCTCTAAGTGCTTTACAAATACTATCTCATTTGGTCCTTGCAACAACCCTTGAAGGTAAATTCTATTATTATTCCCATTTTAAAGGAGAGGAACCTGAGGCAGACAGAGGTAGACTTGCTCTGAGTCACACAACTAAAAAAAGTATCTGAGACAGGATTTGCACTCAGGTCTTCCTGATTGCAAGTCAAGATCACATAGTGAATTAGTAATCATACCAATAGACAGTGCTGAGCACTTTATAATTATTAAATCATTCAATCCTCTTAACAACGATCGTAGGAGGTAGGTGCTGTAATTATCCCCATTTTATAGATGAGGGAACTGAGGCAAACAGAGGCCAAGTGATTTGCCCAGTGTCACACAGCTAGTAAAGTCTGAGGCTGGATTTGAACTGAGATCTTTCTGACTCCAAGGCCCAGTATTCTATCCACTGTAATACCTAGTTGTCATTGATATGGGTATTTTTTTGAGGGGAAAATTTTCTTTTTAATTGTGAACTTAACTACCATCAGCAAACACAAACATTTCAAAATACAAAGAACAGGAGAGAAAATTGTATAAGAAAGTGAACTTTTGTTAAGTATATTTAAATATATAGTATATTTATATGTGCTTTATATATACATATTTGTATATATGTATATATATACATTTAAATATGCTTAAGAAAAGTTTGCTTTCTTAATATAATATGTGTATTAATTGTATATCTCATTCATATACACCACAGGCACAGTGGATAGAGTGCTGAACCTGAAGTCAGTCAGAAGACTTATCTTCCTGAGTTCAAATCTGGTCTCAGATACTTCCTAGATGTTTAACTTGAACAAGTCACTTAACCCTCTTAGCCTCAGTTTCTTTAGCTGTAAAATGAGCTGGAGAGGGAAATGGCAGACCATTGCAGTATTTTTGTTAAGAAAACCCCAAATAGGGTTACAAAGAGTTGGACATGACTGAAAATGACTGAACAATAACAAATGTGTGTGTATGCATATATATGTATGTTTGTGTGTGTGTGTGTGTGTGTGTGTGTGTGTGTGTGTGTGTAGGCAAGCAGGATTAAGTGACTTGTTCAAGTCAAACATCTAGGAAGTGTCTGAGACCAGATTTGAACTCAGAAAGATAAGTCTTCTGACTGACTCCAGGTCCAGCGCTCTATGCACTGTGCCTGTGTGTGTATGAATATGATATATAATTAATACACATACTATATAAGAAAGTAAATTTTGTTAAGCATATTTAAATGTAGATATATGTAAATATATACATATATACAAATGTGTATATATATATATACGTATATGTGTGTATGTATGAGTGTACATGTATATTTGTTTATATACATACATGTATATATTTGTATATGTAGATGAGTAAAGTTTAGCAGGGTAGTAATAACTTTGCCCTGCTGTCTCCTTTTATATTTATTTTAAAGAAATTATTCTGTTTGGGCTCCTTTTTTTATAACTGTACTTGTAAACCCATATCTCTGCTCCTGCCTCCTGTGATTGGAAGTTCACTCTTATAACCAAAACATGTAGTCAAGGGAAATACTTTGACTGTGTCTTAAAAGGCATATTTAATTCTGCATGTCTGACCTATCACTTCTCGACAAAGAGGTGCGTGGTAAGCTGTGGTACCAGCCTTTGGAAGTCATGACTGGTGTCTGCTTTGGTCAGTGTTGTAAGGTCTTTCCAAATTATTTCCTTTCATATGACTGTTGTGCTCATTCTGGGCCTGGGAGTACCTGTGACATGTGTAAAGGTAAATATGATTACAAAGTAGGTGATGAAGTGACAAAGGGGGAAACCAAGTAAAGAACCCTGAGGAAATCTGAGGAGGGAGATGAAACTCTCAACTCAGGTGATCGGTGATGGTGTCAAGGAGGAAATGGCACCTGGGCTAAGCCTGGAAGGAAGACGAGGATTCCGAAGATGCTGAAGGGGTACTACAGTTTGGGGCACTGCTTGTGCAAATGAATGGAGGCAAGAGATGGAATATTGCGTTCATAGAACAGCTTGTATTCCTGCTTAGCTGGAAGTGGAGTGAATACAGGAATGCCATGTGAACTCAGACTTGGACAGGTAGACTGGAACCATACATTGAAGATCCTAAAGAATTTGTATTTTGTTTTAGACGTGGAAGAGTTTTTGAGTAAGGGAATAAAACTATCTGACCTACAGCTTCTTTTTAGTCTCCTCTCAACTTTCTTAAGTCTGCTCTTTGGATTTATTGACTTAAGTTCTTCAGATCGATGTCTGGCTTTTAAAGAAACCCTGGGTGCATTTGCTTGCATTTTACATCTTTGTTTTATTTTTGACTTGAATCATTGGGTAGTTGAGATGGTGCAGGCCTGGCCACGTGTTAATATGCAGGTGAGAGATGAAGTTAATGTTGTCCAGTTACCATTAAATGTCATTCTCCATTAAGTGCTGGCTGGCATTGACCTATTGGTGTCATAATTAAAGGCTCATAAAATTGTTAGGAACCTATCCTTAGGGGAAGATAACTCTCCGCTGGATCACTATCTGACTTAGAGGAAATGATGACTTCAGTGGGCTTGGATTAAGCTTGAGAATCTTTATTACTTAGAGGTCACCTGTTCAAATCTCAGTTGGTCAGGGCTCAGAACCAGATCAGTGTTCTTGTGTAATTGAGAGATAGCGCGATGCATATTTTTTTCCCTCCTTCAGTGGAGGGAGGGTAGGGGTGGGGGATGGGGTGGCAGGAGTAAATTTTTATTGATGCCTTTTGTGTTTTTTTTCTCATTGAAGATACTTCCTGATATCCTCCCTTCCCTTTAGCCCATAAAAATTTCCCTTGTCACACACACACAAAAGAGTAAAGGAAAAGTAATTGACAGAGTAACAGAGTCTGGCAATGTAAGTAACATTTGATGTCATTAGCCACCATCTTTCTACCAAGAAAATGATATGTGTCATCTTCTGTCATCTGGAACACAACTAAAGTTGGGGTCTGGAGACCCATGTTTGTATCTTTGCACTGCTATTTCCTCCTTGCGTGACCCTGGCCAAGTAACTTCATTTCATTAGGTCTCAGTGATCTCTGGAAAACAAAGAGGATAAATTAAATGATTCCTAGGATCCCTTTTGCTACAAATTGTGTTTAGAAACATTTGAGGAAAGAAATGGCATCACTCTCCTCTCAGAGATGTATGTTTTGTTTTAACAGTATTCCCCTTTAATTAGTTTGCCATTCTTTTGTACCGAATGCCCATAGGTCGATAATACTCAGAACTAGGCACTGTTGGGAGATACACAGGAAGACTGAGATATGGTACTTGTTGTCAAAAAACTTACAATCCACTCATTTCTCAAATATATAGAGAACTGAGTCAAATTTATAAGAATACAAGTCATTCCCCAATTGATAAATGATCAAAGGATATGACAAGAAGTTTTCAAATAAAGAAATCAAAGCTATTTATAGGCATATGAAGAAGTGCTCTAAATCACTTTTGATTAGAGAAATGCAAATTAAAACAACTATGAAATACCACCTTATGCCAATCAGATTGGCTAATATGACAAAAAAGGAAAATGATAAATGTTGGTGAGGATGTGGGAAAATTGGGACACTAACGCACTGTTGGTGGAATTGTGAACTGCTCCAACCATCCTGGAGAGCAATTTGGAACTATGCCCAAAGGGCAATCAAATTGTGCATACCCTTTGATCCAGCCATACCACTACCAAGTATGTATGCCAAAGAGATCATGAAAAGGGAGAAGGACTCACACATGCAAATATATCTGTAGCTCTCCCTTTTGATGTTGGCAAAATATGGGAAATTGAGGGGCTGCCCATCAATTGGGGAATGACTGAACAAAAAGTGGTATATGAATATAATATTGTTGTGCCATAAGCAATGATGAGCAGGTAAATTTCAGAAAAACATGGAAAGACTTGTATGAACTAATGCAGAGTTCAATGAACAGAGCCAGGAAAACATTGTATACTTACACTGTTATACTTATATTGTTATAAGCAACATTGTGTGATAGTCTACTATGAATGACTTAGCTCTTCTCAGCAAAACAATGACCCAAGACAAGTACTAAGTACTCACAATGGAAATTGCTATCCACCTCCAGTAAAGAACTGATGGATTCTGAATGCAGATTGAATTGTGACTAACATGAAAATGTTTTACATACTAGCACATATATAACCGGTACCAAATTGACTACCATTTTAGGAAGAGGGAGGGACGGAGAAAAAATTGGAACTAAAAATCTTGTAAAAATGCTTGCTAAAAATTGTCTTGATATGTAATTGAGGGAAAAAATACTTGAAAATTTTTACAATCCAGTTAGGAAGGAGAAAGAGAGAGAGAGAGAGAGAGAGAGAGAGAGAGAGAGAGAGAGAGAGAGAGAGAGAGAGAGAGAGTATACATATGAGAGACTGTAATACCCAATGAAAGAATGCATATTAGCAAGGCAAACTTGGTATTGGAGATGAGAGAAGCCCAAAAATGACCAGGTTTAATCAAGAAATATGCCCTTCACATTTCAGAGTATAGAAATAGGGGAGGAATATGAGCTGTGGTGAAGGGGACAATACTGCAAAAGAGTAGAATGGCATATACAGAGGGCACAGGACAGAAAGACACAAAGGATGGGCAGGGATATGCCAACAAATGTGTTAACCCCTAAGCAGTGGAGGTTGTCTGTAAGACTATGGCAGTGATTCTCAACCTTCCTAATGCTGCTACCCTTTAATACAGTTCCTCATGTTGTGGTGACCTCCAACCATAAAATTATTTTTGTTGCTACTTCATAACAGTAATTTTGCTACTGTTAAGAATCTATCTGATATGCAGGATGTATTTTCATTGTTACAAATTGAACATAACCCACAGGTTGAGAACTGCTGCTCTGTGGCTTTTGGACACACTGCTGCTGCATTCCTTACCATTCTCATAAATGCTGCTCACTATGGTACTAAAATATTTCCATGTGATCAGATGGAGTTAGGAATTCCCTTTCTTCCAGAGTGCAAAAGGAAGTGACCCATCTATGAGATTGCAGGGCTTGAGATGGTAGTGTGAAAGATGAGATGGTAAGTCACCTCGTCACCTTTTTTGAGGACCTCAATTTACTAGTTTTTTCAATGACTGCTAAGCTTCTTGGGATGGTACTTTCCCCCTGTTCTGTTCCTCTGTGTCCTTTTCCTTTTAGTTCAGTTCAAGAGTATATAGTCAACATGGTTAGTGAGGAAAGGTAAGCAATCCTTGTCACAATAATCTTATCCCATCACTTTTCACACATCACACTTCCTAGTGCTCATTACTTCATATCTCAGTTTTCTTGTCTATAAAATGAAGGAGCTATACTAGATGATCTCCAAGGTCTCTTCCAGCCCTAATGTTAAATAATTGTGAGGAACCAAGCTCAGGGGAACCCTGCCGTTCATTGGCAGAGCTGAGATAGTGTTAGAGGAGCCCTGCTGACCAGCAGCAGAGCTGAGAGAGAAAAGTTAGGCAGAAAAGAAATACTTGAAAAGAGTTACTTACCCAGAAGTTGC
Source organism: Pseudochirops cupreus (assembly GCA_028627135.1). Classification (NCBI taxonomy): domain Eukaryota; kingdom Metazoa; phylum Chordata; class Mammalia; order Diprotodontia; family Pseudocheiridae; genus Pseudochirops; species Pseudochirops cupreus. The sequence goes on from CM053583.1 coordinate 260,700,860, forward strand.
AACAATCATAAATGAGATGGGACCCTAGAATGGTGGAAAACAGAGTCAACTTTATTCAGCTAAGAGTCCAGTATATATAATGAAAACCTGCATAGTCATGATAAGCCACTATCTTTGGAATTACAACAGTGCTCTAGTTCCCGTTTGCCTCATATATGACTACTGTGTACTCTATCCTGGTTATCAGGGTGTTTAAGTACTAGGCAGGATGTTCCAAACTTCCCTAAACCTCCATAGAACAGGATGGAGTTATCCCAAGGTTTCTAGTTAGTACTACATTGCAACATTATAATATTTTCCCCTGAGAACACTGCATGCATCCTTGTCCCCCTTGTGGGAGTGCACATCATGCTTCTCATGAGGACATCAGGCCCATGCCTGTGAGCCTTTCTGGGGGGTGGGGAACCGATCTGGGCCTGGTAACAGGGTCTTTTGCTGAGAGGGCTCATTCAGCCATCAGGGTCAGAACCACACTGGCCTGTGGTCCTCTACAAATAATAATTGTTTAATGGTAGGGATGGAAAATAAAGCTAGAATATAGGTTGGGGGAAAGGGTTTGAATAGGTATGTGTGTAATAGTTTCAGGGAGAGGCAACATGGGCGTCTCAGCACATTCCTCTCCTCTTCCTCTTCCTTTTCTTTTTCTTCTTCTCTTCCTCTTCCTCCTTCTTTTCCTCCTTCTCCTCTTCTTTCTTCCTTCTTTCCTTCCTCCCCCTCTTCTCTTTTTTCTACTTCTCCTCCTCCTTTCCTCCTCTTCACAAATATATATGAAAATTTACAAACTAAATACAAGATAATTTTTAAGAGGGGGCTCTAGCAGTTAGGGGTCACAAAAATGTCTTGAGTAGAAGATGCATTTTACCTTAACTTTGAAGGAAACAAGGATTTTAAGTAGCAGAAATGAGGAGAGAGTACTTTTCAAATATGGGGAACAGCATGTGCAAAGACCCAGAAATGAGAAATCATTCTACCTGAAATAAAAAGAAGGAGAACCCCACACATTCTTTCATTCCCTCTGATCCTTTAGTGACTCTCAGAGGCATGTGAGGAGGACTTAATATGATGCTTGTTGATGCTTGCCAGACAAAGGCAATAAATAGTATTGTACTATTACTCTCTCCTCACCAAAAAAAAAGACTACTTTTTCCTATCTCACTCAGGGTGGAAGGGTAGGGACTACTCCTAGGCTGATCCCAGTATGGATTATCATGAGACCTTCGACCTGCTCTGGTTCCAACCTGGGCTAGCTCACACCTCCTTAGGTATACCCCATTCCTGGTCCTGGGAGGGGAGGCTCACCACATTGATGCCAAACAAAATGCAGACACTCAATTGGCATATCTCATTCGGCCTCAGAACTGCTGAGTTCAAGGGGTCTACCAGCTTCGGTCTCGAACAAGAGTACACCATCACAACTGGTTTCTGTAGGTATGTTCTTGACTAGCCACAAATGGACTCATCAAACTATGTAAAACCCATTCCTCAACCAGTGCTGGAGTGTTTGTTTAATTAGGGTGCAGAGTTGAGCTGCATCCTGTGGCAGATGTTGCCACGTGTAATATAATAAATAAAAGTCTTTATAGGACCCAGCAGGCAGCAGAGCCTTCAGTTAGCAGATGGCAAAATATTAAACTGGCAGTGTAATAACTTAGATGCCAGAATCATCTTGGCCCAGATTTCTCTAAAACATGAATCAACTTCATATAGAAAGTGTCAGTCAACACCAGATTCATATTCTCTCTCTGTCTCTCTTTTTTTCTCTCTATCTTTGTTTCTTTTTACTTTGTCTCTGTCTTTTTGTCTCCATTTCTATTTCTGTCTCACATCGGTCTCTCCCCCCCTTTCTGTCTCTATCTCACTATTTCCTTTTTTCCTCTTTCTCTGTCTTTTTGCCTTTTTCTCTGTCTCTCACTTTCCATCTCTATCTTTGTCTCCTTCTGTCTCAATTCAGTCTCTATCTCTCCCTCCCCTTTTCTCTTTTTCTATCTTTTCCACCTTCTCTTTCTCTTTTTCAGTCCCTATGTCTCCATCTCTGTTTTTGTTTCTCTTTTTCTCTTTATTTCTCTGTCTTTTTGTTTCTTTTTCTATCTCTTTCCTTCTCTATTTCTGTTTCTCTCAACCTTTTCCTTGTTCTCTGTCTCTGTCTCTTTCAAACTCTGTCTCTTTCTGTGTCTTCTCTCCCCCTACCCAACTCATCCCTTTCCCTTCCTGCCAGGGCTGCTCTTCCCACAGCATTGACTCATTAAAGTAGGCTTTTCTAGGGAGCTAGATCTTGTAGCCCTATTAGTTAGTCGATATGAGTAGCCTGCTGTGCTTGACTAGAGAGTTCCTTTATAGGGGAAGAGATTTAATAAGCCCAGCAGATGTCCTACAGCACCCGCACTGGTTTGGTTTCAAATTAGCCAGCCAATATGTTGCCTGCCCCTCAGGGCCCTGCTGTGTGGCAGGAAGGTTCAGCTTGGTCATATTAGTTTCCTCTTTCAGGACATGTAAGATGAATATTTTAGCCCAGGGACATCCTGGACAGATTGAAAAGATTAGGCTTCTTCAGAATGGGGAGATGGAAGCTGAAAAGGAGGTGTGATCAATTTCCATAAAATTATAAAGGGGGTGGATGGCAGAGGGCTCAAGGTGCTCAGAGACGCGGGCCAGCTCAGCAAATGGCTGAGTGCTAGACATTGGTATTGCCTTTTAAAGGTCTGAAAAGATAAACTGAGGACAAATAAAAAGAAAAATAACAACCTAGGGTCAGTAAGGTCTAGTGGGCAGAAAGCTAACCTTGATCGCAGGAAGGAAGGTTTGAGTTTTGCCATTTATGCATACCAGCTATGTGGCTAGGAGCAAATCACTTACCCTCTTAGGGACCCCCAACAACTCTAGTCAATCAGTCAATTAACATACCTACTTATGCCAGACATGGTGCTAAGTTCATTAGGATGAAATAGCAGATGAGTTACCTTAATTAGATGAGGAAATTTCCACATTGGAATTGTCCCACATTGAAGAAAAGAAAGCAAAAAAGGAGTTACTCTTAATTCATTAGAGTCACATACATATAGTATCTTGTGGTTATATAAAGGACCTCAGAGGATGTTTTTGTGTCTTAGCACTGGTTGCTGGAACTCTCTCATTGTTGAAATATCTTTTCTTCCCACCTCTGCCTTTTAGAATCTTTTGTTTCCTTCAAAACTCAGCTCAAGCCTTACCTTCTACAGGAGGGCTTTCCAGATCCTCTCAGTTACTAATGTTCCCCCCCATTACCCTGTTTTTATTGTGGCTGTTTGTCTATCTGTCCATCCATCCATCCATCTATCCATCTAATCTATCTATCTATCTATCCATCTAATCTATCTATCTGTCTATCTATCTATCTATCTATCTATCTATCTATCTATCTATCTATCTATCTATCCATCTATCCATGTTGTCTCCATTGATAGGATGTAAGGGAACTGGAATTATTTCATTTTTGTCTTTATATTTCTAGTACCTAGCATGATGGCACATAGTAGGTGCCTGATCACTTATTAATTCACCTAGTCTAAACTGTAGGAGAGCAAGAATCATATTTACAGTTTCTCTGACAGGTGGTCTTCCAGCCTTCAAATGAAGGCCTCCAGGGAAGATGAAACTTAATGAGACAGGTGTTTAGGTAGAAAATACCAACAGCTTTTAAAAAAAGATTTAAATCAATTCACATCTAGCAGATACACGGTGGGTGGCTCAGGAACCCTCCTAAAATTCTGAGTGAGATGCTGAGGAGGACAGCCAAGTGTTCTTATAAAATATTTGAGGGTGCCAAAGTATTAGCATAATGAATTAGAAAAGAGAAGTAGATTTCAGGTGAGAGAACCCAGGTTCAAATGGCTTTGCCTCTGCTCTTTGTGAGACCTTGGCCAACTTATTTCATTTCTCTTGGCCTCAGGTGCCGTAGATAGAAAGTGAAAGGGTTAAATGAGTTAACCTCAAGGCCCCTTTTAGCTTTAAGACCTATCATGCTATGTTAATAGACATAATGAGCTATGCTAATGTCTTCCCAAAGACTCAGTATAATTGTAGACTCATAGTACTGGAGAATGTACATAGTAACCATCCCCTTAAATGAAGACAGAAAACTGGTGAATCCTGCATTGATTGGTCCACTTCTACCAATTACTACCTGTGTGACCTTGGGCAAATCACTTGACTCCTTGTACTTATCATATGCAAAATGGTTGGATTATAGAATTTTTAAGGTCAACTGCCACCTGCATGGAAGGCAAGGAATCCCAGTTGAAGTAGAAAGGCATCCTGGAGGGAGAAACAAGAGGTAGCAGGTGCTATGTGAGTCATACTACTGCAATCACCTTGATCACCACTTTTCCTAAGATGTTGATGGAGATAGCTCAGGACCCATATATCAAGGACCCATATATCAAGAACCCACTCCCAATTATTGGTCTTGTTTTCAGCCTGGCCTCCACAGCCATCATTAAGATGACAAACTCCTATGGGGAGTGAACTTACCATCTTTACTAATACCACCATCAACCATTGATCTATAATCATTAACTGGCAGGTAAGTCTAAGGACCCTAAAAGAAGTGGTATACCCCTAGCTCACTGGCCTTGGTTCAAAGACAAAATAGATCACACAGTGGATAAAGTATTTGAATAGTAATGGTAATTCAAAGATCTTCCCTGTCCCTTAATAAGCCTAGCAGAATTTGAAGACCTTTCCTGTTTTGAAAACAAACTCTGCTTCCTAATAGGCTGAATGTAGTCACATGGAGTCTGTGATGAGAGGAGTTTGCTAAAGCGTGAAACAGAGCCCACAGGAAGCTGGGAGTCAGAGCCAGCTAGATGGTGGGAGAAAGAGGATGCTCAGACAAGGAGTTAGTTAGGCTTGTGAGTAAAATATTTGTCAAATACTGGTTTGTGGGAAGGCTAAAGGATGGTGAGACTCTCTACTATGTTGTGGTGCATTAACTTCTATGTTACTATGATGGATTCAGTTTCCTGGTGTTGGGAATTGGTTTTCTGGTGTCTGAATAAATATTTTGCTTCTATCTTCTATATGAAGTGTCTGTTATATTTTGCGATTGAGCACCATGCAGGTATATTTATAGTGACTGTGGGTGCTGTGAATATTGCATTGGTGCTACACCATTAGACCTGGAGTTAGGAAGGGCTAGACTCAAATCCAGCCTCAGCCACTCACTAACTGCGTGACCCTGGCCAAGTCACTTAATATCTGTCTGCCTCAGTTTCCTCAACTGTAAAATGGTGATAATAATAGCAGCTACCTCATAGGGTTGTTGTGAGTCATATTTGCCTTTCACCTAGTAGGTACTTAATAGATGCTAATTCCAATCTATTCCCCTTTTCTTCAGCCTGGGCCCTGAAGTCATTGTCTTCATAAGCATCTTCTGAGGAGAAGGGGCCAGCAATCATCAGCTGCTAATCGTCTGTTACCTATAGGGAAGGAAAGCCGACCTAGCTGAATCAGCAGTCTCTTTAGAGAGGGACAGGAGGGGGCATGAGTCAAATGACTCATACCACTGCTGCCACCTCAACCACCAGCTCTCCTCAGGCCCCAGTCAATGCAGCTCCAGAAACCTGAGCTCAAAAGCCCCAGGAAAGCAGCATCCTCCCTCCTCCCCACTCCACTTCTAGCTCTCTCTTCAAGGTCTGCACTCATGGAAATGTACCCAGACAACTTCCTCTTCATGTGTTGTAGCCCCAACCCGCTCAAGTAGTCAAATATACCAAAAAGAAAGGACTAAAGCTACCAAGAAAAGAAAGTTCTCATTACTTCTGTCCTTGGCATTATAAAATGGTCTAGTATCAGAACTGGATATGGTTTTATTAATGGCAATAACATTAAATAAGAAAGATGCATTACCATCTGCTTTATGGATATACTCTGAAGTCCACGGATCCTTTTTTATTTGACTTCTGTGTCATATCTCCCCATTAGAATGTTAGCTAGGTGACCCAGTGAATAGAGCACCAGCCCTGGAGTCAGGAGGACCTGAGTTTGAATGTGATCTCAGACACTGGACACATTTACTAGCTGTGTGACCCTGAGCAAGTCACTTAACCCCAATTGCCTTGCCTTCTCCTTTCAAAAAAATAAAAGAATGTGAGCTCTTTGAGAAGAGGGGTTGTTTTTGCATTTCTATTTCATATCCTCAGCTCTTGGCACAGTACTTTACATATAGCAAAGTATATCCATGTATCTATGTATCCATGCATTCATTCATTCATTCATTCATGATCTGCTTTTTCCTATGAACCTAAACTTATATTCCTACTAGGCTGGAGCCTTGCAACTGTTCTCTGGCTTGGCATTTCTTATTCATAGGAAAGTTACATAGTAAGCATGTTGACATTGTGTACTGTAGACCCAGACAGCACAGCCTCATTTTGTGTAGTCAGGTCAAATATAGCTCTTTCCCTTGTCCCTACCTGTCATGAATACTTTTTGTTTTAAACCTCCTTTTGTGCTAAAGGAAGGCTCATAGCCTTAGGATCATGGATCTTGTGCTGGAAGAGACCTCATCTAGTCCAACAACATTTTACAGATGAAAATGAGGCACAGTTGCCCACAGGTCTGAGACTTGAATTCAGAACTGTGTCTGAGGCAGGATTTAATTCAGAATCCTGGGACTGTATGCTCTTACCTTGTGCCTCAATCCTTCCTTAAGAAATAAATGTTCCTGTTGCCAATATGTTAATTCAGGGACTAAATTAAAGGGCTCACCTGACCCATCATGGGCATGTCAAAATTTAAGGGAGATTGTGGGTGAAGTCTCTTCTTGTCTTCAAACTGTTAGGCAGAAAGTGGGCAAGTGATTAAGTGCTAGGCATGTGACAGGTAATGTTTAGCTTATGTATGGCTGTGTTTTTAAGGAACAGAATTGGAAGCTAGGGTGAGCATGGCCAATTGAAAGGTGGCTCAGCTATACCTGAGCAAAATGATAAAAGCTAAAAAAAAATCCTGTACAGAAAAATAAATATGATTATAAACCATAACCTAGAAAGTTGTTGGTGAGGAAATCTGCTCTTGGACTATTTTAGGAACTGGCGGTCTTAAATAGAAAAGTCTGATTCTATGAAATTCTGTCATTTAAGAATCATATAAGGGGTTACCTTGGTTCATAGATGAGCTTCTCCTAATAAAGAGTCCAGACTCAGATTTCAAAATTTGAAAAACTCATGTTTGGTTGGGGCAATGATGTTGCAATCCCTCTCTCTTTTTCCGTTTAACTTGGGATCATAGATTTAAAGCTAGAAGAAATCTTAGAGGCCCCTGAGTCCAACTCTATATTTTACAGATAAGAAAACTGAGGATTGAAAACTTAATTGACTTAAATAGGTTAGTAAGTGTTTGAGGCAGGATTAGAACTCATTTCTATCACTAACTCAGGGCAGCTAGGTAGCACAGTGGATAGAGTGTTGGGCCTTGAGTCAGGAAACCTCACCTTTCTGAATTCAAATCTGGCCTCAAACACTTAGTAGCTATGTAATCTTGAGTAAGTCTGTTTGCCTCACCCTGTTTGCCTCATTTTCCTCATCTGTAAAATGAGCTGGAGAAGGAAATGTCAAACCATTCTGGTATCTTTGCCAAGAAAACCCCAAATGGGATCATGAAGAATTAGATTACAACTGATAAGTGCATCAGTTTTGGTTCCTGGCATATCCAGAACTTCCTTCCTTCCTTCTATTGTTCATTCATTCATTTATTCAATAATCATTTATTTAATACAACCATGTGTAAAAAGTACCATACTATGTGCTGGGAGAAATAGAAGAATAAAATATGTCTCTTGTGGAGTTGATGATCTGTCATATTCAGTGTTGTGGCTGACATCATAGCTAGGGAAGAAAGGATGTGAGAAAACTCTACCACTTTTGTTCCTGTCTGATTCTTTTAGCTAGCCTCACCTCTGACCTTTTGGATAGAATTAACACCTATGGGACCAACACTGTATTGTCACAGGACCAGAAGGGCATAGAACCAGAGCTGGAAGGAACCTCAGTGGCCATTTACCCAAAACTGCCTCCTTTCTCTATTTTGTAGATCAGTATCACCCTCGCAGGTTATCTTATCTTCCACAATTACCTGATGAATCAATTAATTAGTCAGCATTCATTAAGTGCTTACTGCGTGCTAGGCATTGGGGATATAAAGACAAAAAAGAAATAGTCGCTGTTCTCAAGGAGCTTCTACTCTATGGGTTTGTAAAACTCATGTTGCCTGCCTGCCTGTGGTTTCTTTTCATTAGTTGACTTTCTTGGACCTGAACCTTTTGCCTGATTAGACTCATAGTATCTAGTGGGTCTCTCTTACTTAAGTTCCTTGAGCTCCAGGTCCTGACCCCTTTTGGTCAGCTTTCTCCTCTTCATGTCCCAACATAGCAAAGGGGGCAGAATTCCTAGTGCTTAGACTACTCCTCAAAACTGAACCTGTAGTTTTACAATATAAACCTTAATTTGAGCAGGGAATACTTATGTCAAAGTATCAGATCTGATGAACTATAAACCCAAACTCTCTGACAGCTAGAGCTGTGTAAAAGTGATAGTGGGTTCCCTTTTACTAGAAGCCTTGGTATCCAGGTTAAGTGACTACTTCTCAGGGATGTTATAGAAGAGATTCATGCTTTATCTAAGGGTTGGATCAGATGATTTCTGAAGGCCCTTCTGACTCTGAAGTTCTGTGGTCCCACAATTATGCCTCTCTCAATGAGGCAGAAATAATTCAGCAAAAACAGGGGCAAATTTGGGAACAAATTTCTTACTTTATAGAGGGACAGTGTAGCCAGTTCTATAAGGAGTAAATGTTGATTCCTACAGTCTGAGGAGCCAGTTTAATTTTCCTTGTAGTTGACCAAACATATGCTTGTATATTCAAGATAGGCTAATCTTGAACTGATTACAAATTCACTTATGGAATTCATTTTGTTCCCATTTTCGGCTAACTCCCTCTCTCCATAATACCCCATGCCCAAGCTCTAAAGTCTAACTGTAGAATCCACCTCTCTTATTTTAAAGACATTTCAAAAAGCTAAGAGATAAAGAACTAGGAGCAAAGCATCACTTATTTGACCCCTCTTTAATGTCCTGGCTGTAGAGAATGGGGGTAGTGTTGAGAGCTGCCATTCTTAATCTCTTGTAGCACCAGTTCTGATGTATATCTGATCTCTCTTGCTACGAGCTCCAATGACATTCCTATAGTTTTGATTTTGTTTAATTGATTCCTAATCTTGAGTAGTGTGTAAGAACCATTCACATCAACTTGTGTCATGGGTTAGCCTACATCTATTTTTTCAAGCCCCAATTGGCACACTGGGCTAAAGATGGTTAACAGTGATCCCTTCTTCCCTGCCAGAGGACTACAGAAAAGAGACTCCTCTTAAGAATGTACCCACAGTAAACTGATGATGTGTCAAACTAGTAATTTAAACCATGAATCTGCACTTGCTTAAAGATGAACTTGTTTGGAAGAAAAATGAGAAAAATGCTTGTGACCAAACAGCAGTCCCCGGATAAGTGCATCAATTTTGGTTCCTGGCATATCCAGCACACATAATAAAATGAAACTGCTGAGGTCAGCAGCCTATGGAAACTACACTTCTTATTTTCACAAACACAGTTTTGGGGATGGTAATCATATCTATTAGCAAGGGTGACACCTCTGTCTGCCAGCCAGAAAAATGAGCTCTCCCACCTTGCAAAATGAGCAAAGTAGAGATCAATAAATCATAAAATTAGTTGAGACATCATTTATCCTCCATGGCTTTTCCTTCATTTCTGCCACAGTCCCCCAGGACACTAATTCATTTATTGCATTTTATCACTGCAAAAACACGTCAAGGTTTGGAGGCCGTGTGCAGTTTAGGCAAATGGGAACAATAATGTGGATCATTAATTAAGCAGATTTTGGATAGTTCACTTCCAAACTTGGTCACAATTCAGGTTTGATAAATTGAGTTGTAGCACTGCTTCAGAGTCTGGAATGTTTTAGGAACATGTGAGAAGACCAGAAGAGGTGGGGGGGGGGAGAGAGAGAGAGAGAGAGAGAGAGAGAGAGAGAGAGAGAGAGAGAGAGAGAGAGAGAGAGAGAGAGAGAAAAGACACAGAGATAGGTAGAGCCTGAAAGAGAGAAATCTGTTAACTTTCAAGAGGGGCAAATCAGATAATATAAAAAATGTGCACTGATCTTTCTAAAGGAGAAAGGATTCTCTTTTCTGTTTCCTGAAATAAACACAAATTTCAAGCCATAGATATGGATCCCCATTTAATTTCCTGTGCTCTCATGAATCAAGTCTTTACTTTGAAGTCCTTTATGAACTGAGTCTTATTGGTGAAGGATCTGATTGTCAGAGCACTGCCTTTAGTTATCATCTGTGAAATATTACAGAACCAACCTGGTAGTTCACCGTGATTTAGGAAATTGTGAACCCTTATATGAGGACTGATAAACAATAAATCCTTTCTTTTGGCTTCAAAATTCTCAAGATCCTGTTGGTCAAACTCATGGACCTGTCAACAGACACTTCTCTTGTCTTCCCTTCCTTTTTCTTGCCTTCGCTTCCCATATCTTCCCCAAAGCATGAATTTGCTTCTTTGAAGTTTCATTCACTCCTATTTTTTTGGGGCCAAGCAAAACAAATACATTCCCTTTCTCACATAATATCCATTCAAACATTTGAAGATAAGTCCAGCTTGGTTGAAATGTAGAGTATGTGAAGAAGAATAATGCAAAATGAAGATGTAAAGATTGGCTGAAATAAAATTGTAGTTTTAACTCCTAGGCTACAGGGCTCGTATTTTTTCCTAAAGGCAATAGGGAGTCACAAATGGATTTTGAGCAAGGGAGAGACATGGCAAGACCTGAACATTAGCAACATTATTTTGGTACTTGTGTGATGGAAGATTTGGTGAGAGAATATAGTAGGAATAGGTAGACCCTACACCAGGCAAGAGGTGATAGAACCTTGATTGGGGTGGTAATAGCATGAGTAGAGAGAAGGGGATGCGGCAGAGGCAAGAGAGATAGTTGAGCTAGAATCAACCAGACTTAACTATTGATTTGTTTTAAGGGTGAGAGTGAGGAGATAGTAAAAAAGAAATCTCTGAGATTATGAACCTCGGAGACTTGGGAAGATGGTGATGCCATAAAAAAAAAATAGGGTTATTGGTAGCTATAGCAGATTTAGGGAGGAATTCAGTTTTGAACATGTTGGGCTTGATCATTTGGCAGTGGTTTATAGAATCACAGGTTTAGAATGGGAGGGGACCTTAGAAGCTAGCTAGTCTACCCCCTAATTTTACAGATGAGGAAACTGAGGCCAAAAGAGGCTAAGTGACTTTTCTGAGGTCTCACAGTAAGTCACAGAGCTGAGATTTGAACCCAAGTCCACTGATCTGTTGTGAGTTTCATAACAACCTTGTGAGGTATCCATATTGTTATCCCCATTTTACAGATGAGAAAACTGAGAGAGATTAAGTGACTAGTCTATTACTAATCACTAAAGAGCAGAGATAGGATCAAATGCAGACTGTCCTCTCTATGAGTCAACTTCACTTATTATACCATACTACCTCTAGCAGTAAGTGCTTCTGGGGTTCAGAAGCAAGAGAAGTCATTCGTGGTCCATATGAGTGAGGAAACACTTTTTTCTTTTTAAATGTTTTATTGAGGCTCCCCTTTTTACCTCATTCTTATTTCCTGATGACTCTCCTGTCTCCCCAAATTCAGCATTCTTTCCTTTATACCATGTGGTGCTGTCCAGCAGTGAACTGGAAATGTGTCCCTATAGCTCAGGGCACAGATTGGCCCAGGAGATATTGATTTAAGAATAATCTGCATAGGGGAATTAAATGAAGGATGAGATCATGGTGGGGGTGAGGTGAGTGTGTAGATAAGATAGAAGAGGGCTGAAGACAGAGTTTTGGAAGTGGGATGAGGAAGATGGATCAGGGATGAAATGGAGAAGGTATTTGGAGATTCCATGATTTTGTGACTATGTTCTGTGCTGTATTTGACAAGTCTCTATCTCAGCTGAGGGGAGAGCAAAAAGGAAATTCCCATATCTATGGGAAATGATGGGGTCTGTGTGGTAGGGGGATTTGAGCACATGGGAGGTAATTACCCAAATTGATGGTGTGGGTAAGTAGACCACTGTTCAAACAAGAGCTAGACAAGAGAGATAATATTCTTTCTCAGTGTTAGCTTACTTAGGGTCCATCAGACTTTTAGAAGATCAAGGCCCAAATGATTGCTTAATACTAGGATTAACATATTTGGACCCCAGGTTTCTTCATCTGGACTCAAGATTACTGAGGCCTTAAATCCTAGAATGAATACATAGTGCAAAATGAATACCACACCTGCATAGAAAATGACAGAACTCTCAAAAGGAGAGTCTTTCGAGGTGACAGTTTCAAAGACAAAGTCATTCCAGGCATGGAGTCAGGTGACTGAAGCAAAAGAGTCATAAGTTCTAAGAGATTTTTCCTCTAGGTGTTTTGAAATCTTTAAGCCAACATAATCTTTAGGTTAGTGGGGATCAGGGGGGGCAATTCCATCATGCTTGTCTTTCCTACTCACAGGGCGAGTCCTTCTAGGATGGTGGTGCAGTGGATAGGACACTAGGCCTGGAGTCAGAAAGACTCATTCCTGAGCTCAAATCTGGCCTCAGACACTTACTAGCTATGTGTCCCTGGGCAAGTCACTTAACCTTATTTGCCTCAGTTCCTCATCTGTAAAATGGGCTGAAGAAGGAAATGGAAAAATACTCCAGTATTTTTGCCAAGAAAACCCCAAAAGGGGTCATTCAGTCAGACATGACTGCAAAAAATTAAACAACAACATTCCTGGTTCCTGGGCAAGATAGGGAAACACAGGCTCAAAAAAAAAAAAAAAGAAAGAAAGAAAGAAAAAAAAAAGAAAAAGAAAATGAAATAAATGGTGAGATGGGATATTTTTGTTAGACTAGAGAATATCTGACTGGGCACCAGAGCACCTCAGTTTTTGACTGTAGGTAGTCCTGCTTTTATTTCTTTGTGTCTCTCAAGTCTCCGTGGTTTTTCCACTCCATTGCTTCACATGTTCTGTCTATGCTCCTTTCTGATGCAAACCTTGGCACTAGTTAATTAGGCTTACTATAGATGTCCAATAACTTTGCAAATTTTTACCTGACACTATTTGAAAGAACATCTGGTGACCAATAGGGCTCTCTGCTGACTTTTCTTCATGACTGTGAGAGCCATTACTACTAGGTTTAACCATTTGGTCAGTCATGAACTCTGAGAGCCCATCACTGTCCTAGGCACTGTTGATGGGGAAGGCGGGGTATCAGTAAGCACCCAGGATGGCTGCTAGCACAGGTTCTTTGATGTTCTTTTCTAAAGGAAAGCAACTCAAAAGGGGTTAACAGTCTTACTTTAATCAAACATGTCTATCATTTACTTAGTTCAGGGGAAAAAATCTGCAACATGAACTTCAGAAAATACAAACAGAAATTACATCTGAGAAAATGACAGAACTCTCAAAAGGAGAGTCTTTTGAGGTGACAGTTTCAAAGACAAAGTCATTCCAGGCATGGAGTCAGGTGACTGAAGCAAAAAAGTTGTAAGTTCTAAGAGATTTTTCCTCTAGGTGTTTTGAAATCTCTAAGCCAACATAATCTTTAGGTTAGTCAGTGGGGATCAGGAGGGAGGGGGCAATTCCATCATGCTTGTCTTTCCTACTCACAATTCAACATACCAACAGACAGGGCTTCTAGCTATCTGACCATTACATACATACAGTGTTAGTTACCAGAAAGAGAAGCGCCAACATCAGGGTTTTCAAAGCCGGGGGGCTCAATGGCTAACCAGAGTCTCATCTGGCCAAATCATACAACTCTTCCCACAAGTGATCCTCAAAGGAAAATATGTATAGCCTTCTCTAGTGTCAGAGAACATCATAACCTTTGTGACCCACTGCCTAATTACAAAGTAACAAAATGTGTGGGCCTTCCTAAAAAACAAGCCTCCCCTAAGCAAGCTTTTCTTGTTGGGCTCCAAGTGAGACCCACTAAGGAAAGATCTCCAAATTCTCCAGGCTTATTAAGGAGTAGGGAAGATCTTCAAATTCCCTTACCATTACAGAAGATGTACACTGGAATTAAGGACCTTTATAATGGAGGCTGCTTCCCTGTCTCAGATTTAGAGTTTTTATATTCCTTTGAAACAGAAACCAATCCTAATCTATGTTAGTCGACCTTTCTGGGGGAAGTTTTCTTTCAAGACATTTCATTCCACAGGCTGTTCACCTTAGACTGGAGCACTTTTGCAAAGACCACTCTGGATCCATTAGCATCTGAGCTGAGAGTTGGCAAGGAGAGGGTGAGGGAGGTTCTGCGGGTTAGTGGTAGGACCTAGAAGATTTTCTTTAAGGACATTAGGGGACTGGTTCTAACCTGTTTAATATTCCAAACTGCATTCACTGCCTAGTCAAATTTATTTTGCGCAAAGTGAAGAGAAATGGAGACTAGATTTCCCCCACTAAGTAATGTCTCTCCCTGGCAGCATTAGTTACTGTATTCTTTTTAGTGTCATTCTTTATCAGAAGTCTCCAGATTCTGAATGGCTCAGCTCAGATGTCCCACTGCCTGGGTTGGGTCTTTTGTTGGACGTCATTCTATTTCTCAGATCCTCCAAGTGTGGACTTTGTGTTCCTGTCTTGTAACAAGCAGCACAGAAGAATGAATCATAGATTCTGCTAATGTAGAGGTACAAAGGGAAATGACAGCTGGCCTCTTAGGGGGCAGGGGAGCAAAGGAGGAAAAAAGATAGCCATTTGAAAACTTAAGAGAAATGTTTAGAGCCAGTATAGTCTAGCTCTCTGGTGAGCCTCGTGCTTAGGAAGACCCACATTCATGCCCTACCCCTAAAACATATCAGATAAACTTCTTCAGACAAGTCACTTATTTATTCAAACAACTCTCCAGGATCAGCTTCTTAACCTGGGATTCTCAGGTCCATGTACAGATTTCAGGGAGTTTGTGAATTTGGATTAGAAAGAAAAATCCACATCTTTGTTTTCATTTACCTTTAATGGAAATAGACCATTTCCTTCAATTATTTATAGCACTTTTTTTTGTTTTTTTGTTTTTTTCTTTTTGGAGGGGGGAGGGCAGGGCAATTGGGGTTGAGTGACTTGCCCAAGGTTACATGGCTAGTCAGTGTAAAGTGTCTAAGGCCAAATTTGAACTCAGGTCCTCCTGAGTCCAGGGCTGGTGCTCTATTACTGTGCCACCTAGCCACCCCTCCTTTGATTATTAAAAAAAAAAAAATCTTCTGTAAAGGGCTAAGTAGGTTTCATGGGATTGTCAAAGAAATCCATGACAGCAGCAAAAGATTAAGAACCCCTTCTCTGGATTATGGAGCAGCTAGATAGCACAGTGGATAGAGGACTGGGCCTGGAGTCAGGAAGATCTGAATTCAAATGTGACCTCAGACATTTACCAGCTGTGTGACCATGGGCAAGTCACTTAACCCTATTTGCCTCAGTTTCCTCATCTGTAACATGAGTTGGAGAAGGAAATGGCAAACCTTTCCAGTATCTTTGCCAAGAAAAACCCAAATGGGGTCATGAAGAGTCAGAACCTCCTGAAATCACTGAATAACAACAACGAATCTCTGGATTATAAATAACAGAGTAGTTACCCATTTGTATTGATGGAGGGAGAGAGCTTCCACACAAAGTTTCTCATAAGGATGAAATCACAGGTATTGACCAAAAAAGAAAAGACAAGACGAGAATGGTGTTGAATTTTTTTTATAGGGAGGAACCCTTCTTAACTGTTCAGAAAGACTCTCCATAATCTTTAAGGTGTGATAAACTTACTTGCCCTTGATTGGACTCTGGAAACTTCCATGCTCTTGTTTATAGTAAAGGGAGGAAATGATAACAAAAGCACCAGGGCTTGCCTTGCACTAGTCAGTCAGAAAAAAATGCTGTCTCATGGAGTAGAGTCAATAGACTCTCAGTGCATGAATTCTCTTGGAATAATTCATTAACTCCCTTTAGATCTCTAAGTCAGGTGGAATTAAATTCTCCTCCTGCAGAATCTATGATATAATTTAGCATGCTGCAGTTCTCTCTCTCTCTCTCTTTCTCTATTGTTTTAGTGGGATCCTAGAGTTAAAAGAAAATTGTGAGGCTTTGAAAAGAGGAGGTCCATGTCTTCAAAGATATTGCCCAAATTTCTGAATGGTTTGCCTATGGACTGATGATGCTGTTGGTGATTATTTGCCAAAGTGAGTGACCCAGTAGAATACAAGCATCTTGAGGGCAGGGTCTATTTTTATTTTGTTTTTTTCTCACCTTAGGCTTAGTGCACAGTTTTATTTTTTTGGAGGCACTGTTTTTATTGTATTGCAATTGTATTGCATTGTTTTATATTTGCCTTCATCATTCTAGTGATGATGGAGGAAACTCCCTTTCCCAGTGCAAGCTGAAATTGTTCTGCAACATATAGATTAAGAGCCTTACTGAAGTGTGCTGAGCAGCTGAGGGATTTGTCAGTATGTCAGACTTGAACCCCCTAGGTCTTCCTGAATCCCACGCTGGTCTCTGTTGGTTACATCACTGCTGCCTTGAATGAAATGTTTGTTGACTTGACTTAAAGTGAGATGAAGTGAAAGAATTGGGGTTTGGATAAGTAACAATATAATCAGAAGTAAGCCAGTAGCATCCATGGTCTATTTTGGTGCTTTGGGCATGGATGAGAGAAGAGATAGAGCTGGGAGAAGCAAGAAGCAAAAACTGCTAATGAAATGCCTTTTTGCTTCCTTCAAATTTAAGAGGTCCCTTGAATTTTTGATATGATCGAAGCCATTTGAAATCTGCACAATGAGAAAAAGAAGCAAACCAAAGTAAACACCTGATCAGGAAGATAAATTCAGGTAATGCGCATTGACTAAAGTGATGATTAATTAGCGTAATCAATCAAACTCACATTCTATTTCAAGAAATACAGAGTAAACATTTTTTACATGGATGGTGCCCTGCTGAGTACTGGCGTGGAGTGACAAAGAGATATGAAATGGGGTCACTATTTCATGGTTTCTCCCATTGCTTCTAATTCTTCCTTACTATATGACTAATGTGAAAATAGGTTCAATATGAATATATATATATATATATGTAGAGCCTATATTAAATTATACATCTTCTTGGAGGTAGGGATAGGGGAGAGATGGGAAGAAAATTTGGAACTCAAAATCTTATGGAAATAAATGTTGGAAAAGAAAAATAAATCGTTTTTTTTTAAATGGGGTCATTGCCCTGGAGATGAGAAATGTACATGTGAAAAGTTAAATAGCAATACAAGATAGTATAGAATTCAGCAACAAATACAAGGGTTTAGATAATCACATTAATAAGAATGGACATTTACACATTACTTTAAAGTTTACAGAGTAATTTATAGATACTATCACATTTAAGTGTCAAATCCTGTGAGGGTAGTACTTCCCCAATGGTGTCTTCACCTGTGCTCCTCCCTCCCCTCTCCTCCCCTTTCCTCCCCTCTCCTCCCCTCTCCTTCCCTCCCTGAAATCTGTTATTTCAGTCTGGGGGAAGGGGATGAACTCCTGATATGGAAACTCCCTTCGCTGATGTACACCTGCAATTCTCTGGGAAAGCTGCCTGGTGCAGTGAGAAGTCAAGTGACCCACTAGCACACATGTGTCAGAGATAGAGCTGGAAATCAGATCCTCTTAACTATGAAGCTGGTCACTCTTACTCTCTAGGTAAGCACTGCCCATTTTACAGATGAAAAAACTGAGATTGACAGAGGTTGGGTCTGACAATGGGGTTTGAAACCAGGCCTTTTTCTAAGCATAATGTTCTATCTATTCATGAAAATAATATACTGATTACTAATAACCAAAAACCACATAGAGCTTTAATCCTTATGAAGTGCTTGATGTATGTTATCTCATTATTGGTTTTCAACAACTTTATAAGGCAGCCATGTTGTTACTCCCATTTTACAGATGAGAAAACTGAAAGCCAGAGATGTTGAGTGATTTGCTCACCATCTAGAAGGTGGCACAGACAGGACACAAACCCTGGTGTTTTTGTGTTTTTTGTCTCTAAGCCTATTTTATCCCACAGTTCTCCCAGGAATAAATGTTTTTGGAATTCCAAATCAGATGATGTAACAAAAGGTTGGTGTTGCTTGGAGTAAAGTTCTTCTTTTCTTTTTAGATGTTTTGTTGAGGTTTTTTTTTTAAGCATCACTGCTCTTTTTTGATGACTCTCACTTTTCCCCACAATAAGATTTTGCTTTATAATAGATAAATAAGTATAGACAGGTAAAACAAATCACACTGGCCAAACATGAAAGTGTGTGACTCATTCCACACCTAGAGGCCACCAACTCTTCTTTTTCCTTTTCTTTTTGGAGGGGGCAGTTGGGGTTAAGTGACTTATCTAAGGTCACACGGCTAGTTTTGTGTTAAATATCTGAGGCCAGATTTGAATTCAGGTCCTCCAGACTCCAGGGCCAGTGCTCTATTCACTGTACCACCTAGCCACCCTATAGGCCACCAGCTCTTTGCTGAAAGGTAGAAGCATGCTTTACCATCTGTCCTTTAAAGTAAAGATTGATTTTTGCAGTGATCAGAGTTCTGAAAGCCTTTTCAATGCTGTTTCTCTTTTTACTATTATGAATGGGATGACTCCCCTGCCCATCCCTCCACTCCTGATTCTGTTTATTTTACTCTGTATTAGTTCATGTAAGTCTCTCTAAGTTTCTATGATTTCTGTATATTTGTGAAATGCAATAATATTGCCCGACATTCATATATTGCAATCTTTCTTTCCATTTGCCTGTTGATGGATACTAATTTTCTTTCTGATAATTTGCTACTACAAAAATGCTTATGTAAAATATTATATGTATATGTGTATGTTTTTATATATAAATATTATATATGTGATATATGTGTGTATGCATGTATAGACATATACATATGCATACATACTTTGTAGAGGCAGATTATTTGTACCAAAGGACAGTAGGGGATGGGGGAAGACATTCTCTTTTCCTCCTTCCATCAATCATATCATGCATCAAAACTGGGGGCAGAAGCATGCAACAAAGGATAGACATGGATGTAAAAAGACAGTTGTCCAAGGGAAGAGGCAGCCTCAGGGAACTTTATGCCTCCTGATGGAAGAGAGTACTACATTAGATCTTAAGAAAGAGCAGACCCTGGAACCCCAGCAGAACAGCCTTCCCAGAAGAAATGCTATACTCAATGGCATCTACAGAGGGCTCTACAAAGAAAGAAAGCATTTCTAAGTCCTGAAGTGCCAAGAGTTGTAAATTAACTTTTGTCATTTTGTCATATGACCATCTTACTCTAAGTTTGGGACTGTTTTTCCCATGGATGTTGTATGTATTTGTAGAAGAGTATACCCTAGACTTTGGGGGGGGGAATGGTTTATTACACATGTTCTTAATATGACATTTTAGCCTTTGCTAAGTACTAATTAAGTCTACTGGCTGATTATTAAGGGGAGGAATACCAGTAGGGGCCCCTGAGCTAGAGTAGAATTAGCCATCACAGGGTTACCTCTAGAATTCTAAGGAGGTAACAGCCTCTGTGGACTCAACTTGTAGTAGGAGTGCAATTTGGGGAAGTAGTCTAGAATCTATATTTCACTATCACTATGTGATTTTGGGCAAATCAGCTTCCTTAATCTATAAAATGAGAAAGTTGGATAAAATAACTAGGATGTCCTTTGAGGTCTCTGCCAGTTCTAAATATGATTCTCTTATAAATTACTGGGAAATAGATCAGAAATATTTAAGGAGAGCTTCAGGGGAAAGGTGCAGCTTGATCTAGGGCTTAGAGGATGGGTCCATTTACACAGGCAGAGAAATAGGGAGATGAGACTATTCCAGGTCAGTGATAGGAGAGCATGAGATGAGTTAGCCATGCTTCTCATTGTCCTTAGGATAAAACATAAATTCTTCCTTTTTGTATTTAAAACCCTTCACAGTTAGACTCTAGACTCTCTTTCTAGACAGATTACACATTACTCCCACTCACACAGACTGGCCTAGCTGTTTTCTCATATATTATGGTACATGTCTGGCCTCTGTGAATTTTAATATACTCTTCTCCATATCTGGAATGTTCTCCTTTATGCCGAAGCTTCAGAAACCTACTATCATGGCTATGAGAGGGCCTTTCTATTTCCTGAGCCAACTTGGTAATAACTGAGTTCAAATCCTGTTTCAGACACTTAGTGGCTGTGGGACCCTAAGCAAGTCATTTAACCTCTGTATGCACCAGTTTCCACAATATAAAATGGGGATAATCATAGCACCTATATCCTAGGGTTATTGTGAGGATCGAATGAGATCATATTTTTAAATCAGTTTAGCAGCGTCTGACTCATAGTAGGTGCTTAAGAAATATTTGTTTCCATCCATGCCTCAGTTGCTAGTGATATTCACCCCAAATTCCTTTGTGTTTATTTATTTGGAGCTGAAAAGGACCTCAGTGATTGCACGTATATAACCTATATCAAATGGCTTACCATGTTAGGGGGGAAGGAGGGAGAAAGATTTGGAACTCAAAATTTTGTGCAAATGAACAAAATTATTTTTATATATAATTAGAAAAAATATTGTTAAGGAAAAAAAGAAAGGTTCCCCAGAGGACACGGAATCCCAGCTTCTCAGTTTTAAAAATGAGGCAACTGAAACACAGCTAAGTTAAGTGAATTGCTTAAGATCACGTCAGGAAAAAACATTAAAGGTAGGATTTGAACACAGGTCTTCATTGTTCTTTTCGTGCTTCCGCACCATGTTGTAGCCTCCCAGGAGAATGTAAATTTCTCTAAGGGGGATGGTTGTTTTGTTTTTGTCTTTTTGTCTCCAGGGCCTGGCACGTAGTAAGGACTTAATAAATGGGCACTAAATTGAATTAAGTATGGGTTCAGGAATGAATGTGGTAGATTTTGTGAGATATTCAGGAGAACCAGCCTGATTGAACAGAGAGTATGAATCATTTAAATCCAGATGCAGTAAATCTACCCAGATAAAAACTGGAGGTTGGCCCAAGAAAAGTAAGATATTTCCACTCTTCCAGGTCTATCTGACTCTCCTGTGGTCTTTCTGTCAGCATCTTGGTCCCTGCTCCCTATGCCCTGCATTTTCTGGTGGCATTGGCCAGCAGCCTTGCACTCAAGCCTTTCACATCTAGATGGCGCTCAGAGATCTTAGAATTTCCAAGCACTTCAGGGCTCTGGTCCAGTATTCAAAGCTGCCAGGGGCCAAGGGAGGTTCCTAGGGAAGGCAGCCTGCCTTGGCCCTGATAAACAGCTTCATGTCTTGATCAAACAATTTATTGTATGCAAAGAAAGCATTTTA
Source organism: Pseudochirops cupreus (assembly GCA_028627135.1). Lineage (NCBI taxonomy): Eukaryota > Metazoa > Chordata > Mammalia > Diprotodontia > Pseudocheiridae > Pseudochirops > Pseudochirops cupreus. The sequence continues at coordinate 260,722,293 of CM053583.1, forward strand.
GTAAGTAAAACTAATCTATAGCCCTGGACAGCCTCATTTTATTACTGAAGCCACACAAGTCTCCCTCAGTATTTGCAGGGCGCAGAATTACTGTGCTTCAGTGGAAAGAGAGGTCTAAGGAACAGGGGTCAAATCCTGGTTCTTGGGGCTGCACACTCCCTTATGTACAAATCACAACCTTTATCTCTTCAACTCCAACATGAGGAGTTTGGGCTTAATGATTTCTGAGGTCCTTTCTAGCTCAAAATGTAAAATGCTGTCATTAGTTTGATGACCAATGGCTGAGAAGAAAATTGAAGTTAATGATAAAAGCCATAGAATACCAGAGGCATCTCTGAATGAACCTGAATCAAAGATGACATGGGGATGTCTATAAAGTACCTAAGATTAGAAATGAGGATTTCCCCCTCTAAGGACTTATAGACTTTGTAACTCCAGTGTGTGTGTGTGTGTGTGTGTGTGTGTGTGTGTGTGTCTGCAAGCGCATGCACACCCATGCTTATATGCCTGTATTTCTGGAGCACCTTTGTCTTATATTTTCCCATTTGTATTTCAGAGGTTCATAAGAAGGGTCTGAGACCACATTTTTTGAGATCTTGCAATTCTGGATAGACAAACAGTCAAGAAATCTCAGGCTTGTTGTGTTGTAACCTCTATTTTGGGAGCATCCTCCATCCCTCCCATCTCCAGTAAGTTCGCCTAGGAGACTTGCCCAAACCCAGCAAAGCCAAGTTGACCTCTCCAAACCTGTCACCTGGAAGCCATAGCGCCCCCTTCTGGTTGGTTCTTGGAATAGACTTGGGAACTTCCCAATTGGGCAACAAACTAGATTGTTGCTGGGCAACAATCGTTAGGCAATGAACTGATTGCTACTTTTGGCTTCTTTATTTTCCCCGCTTGCTCATAATAACTGTCAAGTTGTGGTTTCCTCTTGGTAACAGTTATGTTGTGGCTTTTGTCTACGTAAGCCCCGAGCATATGCATCTTGGTGCTGCTTGATTTAGGTTTTGTTTACCCCTTGCAGTCGCCAGCTTATTAAACTCCACTTAAAACTATGAAAGGTCTCACTTGCTGTCACTTTTGGTACAACAGTTGTTCAGTCATCTCTGATTCTTTGTGAGCCCATTTGGGTTTTTTTTTGGCAAAGATACTGAAAGAGTTTGCCATTTTCTTCTCCAGCTCATTTTATAGATGAGAAAACTGAGGCAAATAGTATTAAGTGACTTGGCCAGGGTCACACAACTAGTAAGTGCCTGAGGCCATGCTTGAATTTGGGAATATGAGTCTTCCTGCTGCTAGGCCTAGTACTTTATCCACTGTGCCACCTAGCTGCCTACAGTTAAGAAATAATTCTGTTGAAAGGGAGATGGGGCTTCCAAAATGAAATCAAGAAACTACCTACAAAGTGTGGACATGAGGGTTGATAAGACCTGTTGAGTAGGTAGTTAAAGATTTATTTTTTAAAAAAATTTTATGTTTATTTTTAGTTTACAGCATTCATTTCCACAAGATTTTGAGTTATAAATTTTTTCCTGTCTTTTGCTTACCCACCACCCCAAAATAGCAATCCCACTGAATACCCCTCCATCAAGGTGCTATCTCCTATATCCTACCCCATACCCCCTCTGACTTTCCAGTAGGGCAAGATGGATCTCCATACCCCAATGCCTATGTATCTTATTTCCCAGTTTCATGTAATAATAACAATGATTTTTTAAAAATTTGAGTTTAGAACTTTGAATTACAGATTCTTCCCCTTCTTTCCTCATCGCCACCCTTACTGGGAAGATAAGTAATTCAATATAGGTTGTACTTGTGTAGTTATGCAAAACATTTCCATAGTGGATATATTGTGAAAGACTGATTATATTTTCCTCCATCTTATCCCACCCTTAACTTGTTCTATTTTCTACTTTGACCCTGTCCCTTTTCAAAAGTGTGTGCTTCTAACTACCTTCACACCCCACCCCCTCCACCTGCTCTCTCTTCTATCATCCTCCCTCTTATTCCCTTCCCCCCTACTTTCCTACAGGGTAAGATACCCAATTTACTGCGTATGTTATTCCCTCCTTAAGCCAAAATCAATGAGAGTAAGGTTGACCCATTCCCTTTTGCCTTCCTGTTCTTCCTCTCCATTATAACAGTTTTCCCTTGCCTCTTTTATATGAGATATATGAGACCCTATTCTGTCTCTCCCTATCTCTTCTCATTATATTCCTCTCTAACCTCTTAATTTAATTTTTAAAATCCTTTTCAATTGATCCTGTGCCCTCTGTCTATGTGTACCTGTACACATATATACACACACTCACATATGTATTCATACATACATATACCCTCCCATATAGACATATATATGTATGTATACATTTATATTC
>CM053583.1:260724770-260740373 GCA_028627135.1 Pseudochirops cupreus
ATACATATACCCTCCCATATAGACATATATATGTATGTATACATTTATATTCCCTTCAACTATCCTCATACTGAGAAAAATCTTATGAGTTACAATGACCATTTTTCCATGTAGGCATATAAATAGTTTAACTTTGATAAGTTCCTTATGATTCCTTTTCCCTGTTTACCTTCTCATGCTTCTCTTGCTTCTTGTATTTGAATGTCAAATTTTCTATTCAACTCTGGTTTTTTCATCAAGAATGCTTGAAAGTCCTCTATTTCATTGAATGACCATATTTTCCTCTGAAACATTATACTCAGTTTTTCTGGGTAGGTGATTCTTGGTTTTAATCCTAGCTCCTTTGACCTCTGGAATATCATATTCCAAGCCCTTCAATCCATTAATGTAGAAGCTGCTACATCTTTTGTTATACTGATTGTGTTTTCACAATATTAAAATTGTTTCTTCTTGGCTTCTTATAATATTTTCACCTTGATCTGGGAACTCTGGAACCTGACAATAATATGCCTAGGAATTTTCTTTTTGGGATCTTTTTCAAGAGGTGATTGGTGAATTCTTTCAATTTCTATTTTGCCCTCTGGTTCTAAAATATTGGGGCAATTTTCCTTGAGAATTTCTTGAAGAATGATTTCTAGGTTCTTTTTTTGATCATGGTTTTCAAGTAGTCCAATAATTTAAAAATTATCTCTCCTCGACCTAATTTCCAGGTCAATGGTTTTTCCAATGAGATATTTCACATTGCTTTCTATTTTTTTCATTTGTTTGGATCTGTTTAATACTATCTTGATTTCTCATAAAGTCATTAGCTTCCAATTGCTTCAATCTAATTCTGAAGGAATGATTCTCTTCAGTGAGCTTTTAAAATTATTTTTCCATCTGGCAAATTTGGCTTTTTAGAGTGTCTTTTGCCATTTGAGTTAGTCTATTTTTTAAGGTGTTATTTTATTCAGTCAGGTTGTTAACTCTCTTTTCATGATTTTCTTGCATCATTCTCATTTCTCTTCTCAATTTTTCCTCTACTTCTCTTATTTGAGTTTCAAAATCCTTCTTGAGCTCCTCCAAGGCCTGTAACCAGTTCATATTTTTCTTGAAAGCTTTTGGTGCAGGAGTTCTGACTTTGTTGTCTTCCTCTCATTCCATGCTTTGATCCTTTTTGTCCCCAAAAAAGGAATCTAAAGTTTAATTGCTGTGCTTGTTTTGCTTCCTTTGCTTGCTCATGTTGCCACTCAATTACTTGACTTTTGAGCTTTTTGCCACCATAGAGCTCTGCTTCCAGAGAAAAGAGCTTTGTCCCAAATTGCTAGTGTTTTCACAGTTGCTGGAGCTATTAGTTGGGTGCCTTTTCTGGAGCCCCCATAAGCTCCACCCCACTGGCCACACACCCCAGGACATCTACCCAAAGCAGCAATCCAGATCCAAGCAGGTTAAAGCAAGAGTAGTTACCCTCTGAATGATAGCTTGTTTCCCCTGTGATTTGCAGGCCAGGAGCTCTGTAGCAGCCACGTGGCAGCAGCTGCACAGCCTTTATGCCTCTGCCACTTCTCGCCCCAGGGGTAGGGTCCAGACTGTGCTCCATCCTCCCCCAATTCCAACAGAGTTCCACACTGACCTTTTACTTTGTCTTTGGCATTTATGGGTTGATAATTGTGGAAACTACCACAGCTGCTGGTGATCCACGCTCCTGAAGTCTGCTCCACCTGCTGCTTGTCAGGGCCACCCTGGGGCTGAAACCACAGGCTCATGCGGGGCTGGGCTAGGCTCCCAGCATGTGGAGATGGACCCTTTCTATAGGCCTGCCAGTATGCCTTCAGCAGGAGATTTATTTATCTCTGTCACTATATCTCCAAAGTTTGTTTAGAGTCATATTTTATAGGTATTTGAGGTGGTTATGGCGGCAGCTCATGGAGTTTTCCTGCTTCTATGCTGTCATCTTGGCTCTGCCCTCCCATTGAATTCTTTATCTAGACTGTAGAGGATCTGGGTAGAGGGAGAGGGTTCCTCTAAAAAAGATTGGGGGAGGGAGGCAGGTGGATTGAAGCAAGTAAGGTCTTAGGCAGTAGTTCTGGAATCCTTTTATGAAAAGTAGAGAAGCCAAGTTGTGGTATATAAATGGACTATTTGCCAGACTGTAAAGAAAAGTGAACATGATGAATACAGAGATGACTTTATGAACTGGTACAAAGAGAAACTACTAGAACCAGGAAATAACCTATACAGCAATGTCAAAGGAAACAGCTACAGAAAAATTGAAGCTGAATGATAAGAAATTATAATAGCTGAGCTTGATCCAAAAGAAGAGATATGAGAAGGCATTTCCCTGCCATCTTTGTGGGGAGCAGAGTACTATGGATATGAAACTGCTTCATTCCTTGCCCCCCCCCCCCCACCTTTTTAGATTTTTATATTCTTCTTTATAATGTATGACTCTTTGGAGGAGGGAAAGAAAAGAATACACTGGAAATGTAAGAGATATAAAAATAAAAGATATCAGGAAAATTATTATTATTTGTTAAAGAAGCTACATAGTATAGGGGATAGGTCATAGGAATTAAAGTCAAAGGGCCTGCGATCAATTCCTGATTAATCCTCAGGATACACTTTTACTTTGGGTAAGTCAGTTAACGTCTCGGTGCCTCAGTATCTTAATCTGTAAAATAAAGATAAAGCTTTCACTCCTTCACTCAAGTCCTCTACACCCTCACTTCATTTCAGAATCCATAAAAGTATCCCTATCATGACTAAGAAAAGGTCCTGCCAAAAAAAAGTAAGAAAGAAAAGGTCCTGCCAGCCCCAAAGGGCTTCAGTTATGGACCAAGAGACAGAGTACAAGCCTGTCAGGAGCCTGGTGAAATCCAGGGAAGCTTCATCAAAGTAAGGAAGAAATCACCCATCTTTGCAGTAGTGAAACAACATTTGCACTATTTACTTCACTGGACTTTTGTAAGGAGAGTACCCTATGGCTATGCAAGTATAAACTTTTATTATTTGCCATCAGTGGTTGTTAAATATGAAGTCTGGGTGTGACCAGAAGGAGCTAGTTCCTAGGCTTCAGAATGGGGATCAAATAGAGAAAGAGGTGATCAGTCCTCTCACCCCAAGCTAAATAGAATTCTTTATGCTAGAGATTATGCTTGCACAAGGATTACATACTTCTTTTCTTTTGTAAAGTAATTTAGGTATCTGTCACTTATATAGAAGCAGTGGAGGGATACTTCTCTGTTTTGTGGAGCAAGATGAAAAAAAAAGGCACTCACCACATCCCAGAATGCCTTGGAGAAAAGGACCGCAATCACAAACATGCAAGTGTAGTTCACCCTTCCCCCATTCTCCTTTGGGGGCCATGTAGCAAAGGCAAAAGGGGAAGATGAAGAACCAAAATGTCACGGAGTGTAGTGGTTAACAAAGCTTTATTGTTACTTATGGAGGGGTGAGAGGAACCGATATTGACAGAGGTGGCATAAATGTGCAGCCCTCATGCCATCCAGTTAGATGAGTACTTTGGTCAAAGGCTCATGTCCATTCTAGGGTCAAGTTTACTTAGAGTTTCCAATACAATAAATACAGTCCCGTAAACACTATCAAACACATACCATGTGCTAGGCACTGTGTTAAATGCTAAGAATACAATTAATAAAAAGAGAGACAGTCCCCGCCCTAGAAGAGCTTACAGTCTAAGGGAGGAAGACAATAAAGAAGAGGGAGCAAGAAAATGAGGTGGGGGGAAACCATGCAGAGTGGAGTGAGCAGAGAAGTCTAGTTGCTGCCCTCTATAAAGGAAGGCATTGGGAGCAATTTGGTATTTCCCCTTCTAGTTCTCCAATCAGAGAGGAGAGGAGACTGAGGCAGGTGGTACTGTCAAGGCTGGAGTTAGCAGCATGGCTGTGAGATCAGAGATGATGGGCTTAACCTGGAAGGGCATTTTATTACCTGCAGTTGAAAACAGGCTGAGCAACAGATGAAGAGGAGAAGTGTTGGGCAAAGAGCTGATATGGTACTAATAGGAGCCTACTGTGTCACCTGTGAGGTGAGTCAATGGGGTCGTATGGGACACTGGAATAAAGGTATTCTCTGAATTGCCTAATAAAGAATAAGGAAAGAGAAACAAGGAGCTGGAAGCTTAATTCTAACTGTGCCACATCAAGCAAGTAAATGGGGGGAGGGGCAACACCCAATCTCTGGGTTAGGTTAGTTTTAGAATCTATGCATCCTGAGTTGTCTTCAGCATTAGGGCCAAACCAATCAGATCAGGTTTTGTTGGCTCACAAATGAAAAGAACATAGGTTGAAAATTAAGAGATCTGGGCTCTAGCTTCCTATGAACAATGAAAACCTATAGAATATAAGGTATTGAAGGTAAATATGATTTCTTTTTAAAATTTTTAAATTTATTTTATTTTTAATTTATGAAATAAAACAAGAATTTCCCATAACATTTAAAATCTGTTTCCAGATTACCTAGCATAGGTGGCACATTGCCTGTATTTAAAATGCTTGTTAGTTCATTGATTAATGAATATACTTTTAATCAGCTAAGATCTAGACTAATTAATTAGTTAATAATGTATATGTGGAATAAAGAATCAACCTTTTAGCATAATGGACATTCAGTCTCCCAATAGCCTGCCACTGTGGCCTGGAGTTGCTACAATTAGAGTCACACTTGGGGCATCCTTTAGAGACATGTATGTTTTTCCTTTTCTTTATCTTATAAACAATAGGGAGCCATGAGTGCTTTTTGAATGATGTGATCAGACATAAGCATCAAGAAGAACATTTTGGCTGTGTGAAGGACAAAGGAGACTGGTGAGGACATTGTGGTAGTATTCCAGATGACATAACAAGGGTCTAAACTAGGGTGGTAGCAATGGGAGTAGAGAGTAGGGGACAGAAATAAAGGATATTTCAGTGGGCAAGATCCAGGATTGATTGGATATGAGAAGGATGTGTGAAGGAGGGAAAAGAATCCAAGATAATGTTGAAGCATTGTCTAGAGTGACATGGAGGTGAGGAGAAAATGCTGTCATCAATAGAGATAGGAAAGTCAGGAGGAAGAGCTGGCATTTGGGAAAAGATTTTATTTGATCTGGGGCAGATTGAATTTAGAGACTCTAAGCACAGTCATAAATAAGGATCTAAAATCCAGAAGAAAATTTGGATAAAGATTTTTGGAGTCATTTGTGAAAAAAAGGAAGGAAGGAAGGAAGAAACAAACAAAGAAAGAGAGGAAGGAAGGAAGGATGGAAGGAAGGAAGGGAGGAAGGAAGTTGACCTGAGAACAGATGAGCTGAGTAAGAGAGCAGAGCGAGAAGGGTGATAAAGGTAGGGTTGAGGTGGGGGATGCCTACATTTATAGGATCATGAAATCATGTTCGAAGCCATTTCAGAGATGAGGAAACTGAAGCACTAGAGAGTTGTGACTTTACCAAGGCAAGTACACAGGAAGTAAGATTCAGAGGATGAGGAAACCCCCAGATTCTCTGACCCCAGAGTCAGAAAAATAAGAGAAAAGAAGCAATATAACGTGGAACCACAGAAATGGATCCAGTTAAGGAGCAAATATCAAAGAAGGTGTGGTCAACAATGTCACATGTTGCACATGGATCAAGGAGAATGAGAATTGAGAAGAAATCCTTGGGTTTGGTGCTTAGGAAACTGGAGAGAATAGTGTTAGTAGAAGGGTAGGTGCAAAAGCCAAATAATAAGGGACTATGCTGTGGAAGCAGAGGATGTATACTAGCCTGTCTTGAATCTTGGTGCTAGAAGGGAGGAGAAAGATGCTATGGTTCCTTTCCACTTTGGAAAATTCTAATGGTTAGCAAGTTTTTTCCTACATCAAATTTAGATTTACTTCTCTACAAATTCTGTTTCTAGTTCTACCTCTCCCTAATAAACAAATATAATTCCTCTTCTCTACCATAATCCATCAAGTATTTGGAAATGGCTATCAATCCTCCTCCCACCCCTGAATCCCCATCCCCATCTCTAAATTTTCTCTTCTTCAAGCTAAATATGGAACCCTTTAACAAAGTCTGTTCCTAATTCCCTTATTACCCTTGTAATAAAATATTACACTACAATTTGTTCATTTCCCAAGCTCCTTGAAGACAGAGACTTAGATTCCTGGGGTTTGCACAGTTTCTAGGAAACAGCAAGCTCTTAATAAATGCTTGCTAACAACTTAACTTGACCTACAGGCAGGCCATTTAAAGACTTGAATTAATCATTCTTGTTTCCAAGCTAAGATTCAGACAATCAGATACATGAGTCATGAATAGGAGAAAAAGACATAGTAAAACCACAACATTTTGGAATAAAGATTCTGAACAGCTGCTGTGGAGAATCCATAAAGAACCTGTAACATATTAATAAAATGATTGCCAAACAGCAGTGAGGACCCAGCTTTACCAGGCAATCAAGGGAATTCTGTGGTTTTTTTTTTTCCCCTCCTTTTCCCATTAGTAACTGCTGATTTAAAGTATAAATGTTTGAATCCCTCATTTACATGGTTTTTGTTCTTGTTGTTACTAAAATGTAACAAACCTATTATAATTTAAAGTGTAGCTAGTAGGCTGGGGAATCAGATGGGCTTTTAAGAAAGAATCTCCCCTTTCTCTCCTCTCGTTTCTCGCTCACAATTGAGTGGGCTGATTTTTGGAATGTAAGGCTGGTACCTGTCTCTGTCTCTGTTTTGACATTGTTAACAAGTTTGTCTATGATTCAGTCTTTGAAGAGTTAAACCAATTTAACAGAAAACTTGGCATAATTAGTAGGTAATAACCAGGGCCAGGATTCCCCTCAGCAAATCGTTTTGGTATTGATCTTACCCTGCACTGTCAGCATTCTGGGAATGCTGAACTTTAAATGCTTAATTTAGCCTTATTCAACCAATAATTTTGGTTTTATCCTCCAAACAAAAGTGGCCTCGTTGTTCTTTCTCCCTCCCTTCTCCATTCTTGCGCAGGTAACAAAATCAATTAAAATTTTCTTTCTCTAGCACTTCTGTGCCCCTGAAATCAATACCTTTTGGGATGCCAATACATTCCTTAGAGAATTGAATGTGCAGTGATGGGGCCTTGTGGGGGATAGAGGGAAGACAAAATTTTATCATCCCTTTTATGAGTTAGATTTTACGAGGAGATTTCAGGGACCAACTCTATAACTAAGTTAAAAGAGCTAGCTTTGTGTTCTTCTGGGCTTTCCCACCTATAAAATGAAGAGATCAAAGCAGATAATGTGTAAAATTGAGATATCTTTCATGGAATAATCCTAGGATGAAGAGGCATCAGGAGCCATTTAACTCAATCCTCTTTTTTTTCAGACTAAGGGCCAGAAAGATTAAATAGCATGCCCAAGATGACACAGAATGTCATAGGCAGGATTTGAACCTAGGTCCTTTGACTTCAGGGTCAAAACACATTCCACTAAGTCAACTCATTTAGCTACAGGGTATTTCTCATTTCCTTTTCTAAGATGATTCTGCTAAGGAAATCTTCCGCTGGGAGCCCAGTGACCATCTTTGAACTTAAGAACTCTTGATCTCTTGGGAGGTGAGGAAACTGAAGTTGATAGAAGTGAAATGACAATTGATGTAACAAAATTCCTTGGGACATTTCCATGAAATTCATTTTGATAAAAGTGGAAAGGATTGGGCTTGTAGGACCTGATTCAATTCTGTTGAATCCTAACTATGACCTTGGACATGTGATTTCAGCTTGCTCTTAACTCAATTTCATAATTTGTAATATAGGGATAATAATACTTGACCTACCTACCTCAAGGGCTTATTTTGGAGGAAAGTGTCTACTATGTGCCAAGTGCTGCGCTAAAATGCTTGAGATTCAAGTACAGAAGTGGATACAAAAGATCTTACATTCTAATACTGGAAGACAACACATAAGAGGGGATGGTGGTAGAGAGGGTATTTTGGTTTGGAAGGCTGGTGAGTGGAACTACAGGGGTGAGAACATTGTTATATCCTTTTCAGGAGCAATGACAGAGTTAATTTGGCTAGTTCTTGCATTGAAAAAGAGGTCTGTAGGGAAATGGAAATAGTTGTGAAAATCTCAGTTCAGAGTGCTTGGATTCAGACCTGGGAAAGGACATTCCATGCTAGGACCTTTAACATCCCAATTTAGTCCCATATTTCCATGTGGTTGTTATTGTTGTTCAGTCCTCTCTGACTCTTTGTGACTCCATTTGGGGTTTTCTTGGCAAAGATACTGGAGTAGTTTGCCATTTTCTTTTCCAGCTCCTATTACAGATAGGAAACTGAGGCAAAGAGGGTTAAGTGACTTGCTCAGGGTCGCACAGCTAGTAAATGTCTGAGGCCAGATTTGAACTCAGGTCTTCCTAGCTCCAAAGCTGGCACCCTGTCCACTGTGCCCTCCATGACACTTATCAAGATGCTTTTACTCCTCTTGAGTTCTTTTTTCCAGAAATCTCTGTCACATCAAATACTATGTCACTGAGACTGTTGAATTCTAGTATTAGAATTCTGGAATTCTGCTTAGTTAACTAGACAGAGATTTCTGGAGTCTGATGTCTTTATAGCAATGCCAACACTACAGGTAATATATCCTTTATTAGAGCAAGTATGTCACTGTCAGGAGTCAGGGCACATACATGTCTAATAACCCTTTTCTATTACTCTGGAAAAGTATGGTAAGACTGAGCATATGTTCCCATACATCCTTAGACTTCCAATTTCCATTGTCCTTAGATGCTGCTATAGAAGCAACTTAGAAGGCAGTGTTGTAAAATGGGTTTGGAATCAGAAGATCAAGGATTGAGGTCTAGTTCTGACCCTTACAATCTGGTCTAGATATAGATCATTCATTCATTCATTCATTCATCCATTCAAAAATACTTCTTACAGTGTACACTGAGGGAAGCAGCACCTATAGTACAAGACATACTGGCCTTGAAGACAGGAGACCTGGATTTGGATTCTCTTCTGATCATGTGACTATGGTATTACCATCAGTAAGTTACCTCTCCTCTGTGTCTCAATTTTTTCATCTCTAACATGGGAATAAAATTTGCGGTAACTGCCCCAAGGGGTTGTTCTAAAGAAAGTGTCTTGTAAACTATGGGATGCTATATAAGTTTGAGTTCTAATTATTATTAAATGGTTAAGCTTTTGATGGACTTCTTTGGTAGATTGAAAGATCTGAGAGGATATCCATATCCAGGAAGTTAGTAGTAGTAATAATGGTTCATATAGTAGTTAGTAGTGATGATGTGGATGATACAAGAACAAAACCAATGGAAAATTATATAGCACTTAGAAGCTTACCAAGTGAATTATGAATTATCTTTCTTGAGGCCTCACAGCCCTAATAGGGCACTATGGGCGTTATTATCCCCATTTTGTAGATGAAGAAACTGAAGTTCATTATGATTAAATGGCATGCCCCTAGTTTGTCTAAGACTCCTAGTAGCCATGGCATTTAGTTGTCAGTGAATGTGTCTCTTAGGAGAATGACAAGATCAGAGAAGAGCTAATATGGAGATCAATGAGATGGATGGGTCCTTTTTTTTTTTTTATAGGTTTGTGAGTACCACTTAGTTATTGTAAATAAATGGACTCAATTAGATAGTTCCATTTGAGGCAGTGATGAATTTCAGATATCGGCTCAGTTGTAGTTTTCTAAATTCAACCAACTCTAGCATGCAACAGGGTCATGACTCGAAAGGATGGCTGGATTGTCTGAGGCTTTCCTTAGTTTTGTAAAGGTAGTTGGGCAAAGGCTTGCCTTATAGCAAGTCTGCAATTCTGTTCCTTCCAAATTGGCTTCTTTCTCCTAGGCTGCATTTATACAGAGCAACAAAGTTGATGGTTGAGCAGTTACTTAGTTCCTTTAATTACAATGGTTAGGTAATTTGTCGATCCATGCCCTAAATCTCTTATTTTCCTCAACAGTGACTTCCCCCCCTACTTCTAAATTATTTGGACAATTGATACGTTCTCTACTTCCCTTTGTCTATCTTAGTAGTCTGAGTGTAAGTCTTAAAGTCAGTGGTTTCTGAAGTCTTAAGGGTAGCCTCCGTATTGGGTATGTACATGACCCAGGTTTTCCAAAAGCCTCGTTTGGCAAGCAGCTATCTGGAAACAGCAAAGGTCATGGAGACTACTGGGTGAGTGTCACCTCTGCCACTCACTTGTCATTTGACTTAGAGCCAGTCACCTAACCTTACTGTCTCAGTTTCCCCATCTATAAACTGGGGAAAACTGACTACTTCATAGAGTTGTTTCCAGGATCAGATTAGATTTTATCATCCTAAATGATCAAAGCTGAATAGAATCTTGGTGATAATCTAGTCTAATCCCTTAATTTTCTTTTGTTGTTGAGTTGTTTCAGTCATGTCTGACTCTTCATGACCCTATTTGGGGGTGTTCCTTCTCCAGCTCATTTTACAGATGAGAAACTAAGGCAAACAGGGTTAAGTGACTTGCCCAGGGTCACACAGCTAGTAAGTGTCTCAGCCTGGATTCAAACTTATGAAAATAAGTCTTCCTGATTCCAAGCCCAATATTCAATTCCACTGCACCACCTAGCTGCCCCATTCATTGGAATTGAATCACAAAGAAGTTAAATGACTTGTCTGAGGTCACATAGATAGAGAGTAGCAAAGCTAAGTCTAGAATTCAAAGACTAAGACCAATGAGATAAAAGTAGAAGAAAGAGAAACGATTGGAGGGTTAGGATCTTTCTTTTGCTGAGGCTGAATGATAGTTACTGGCAACAGAGAGAAGGCAACATTTTTACTTTGTGTCTTGCTTTCTCTGCAAAGGGGAATGAATGAACTTTACACTGGAAATGATAGAAGAAAAATGACTAATATGGAGTTGATATTCAAGATAAGTAAAGAGAGATAAAGACTGGTTCCCCTTAGTTAATTAAAGATACCTGGCCCAGATGAACTGCATCTTGAAGCACAGGAAGGAGGTGTGATCATCAAGCTACTCTCAGTGACATCTAAGAGATTTTGTAAAATGGAAGTACCATAATATTGAACAAAAACAAATGTCCTGATTTTCAAAAAAGGAAAGAGAACAGAGTATGTGAACTATAGGCCGGTGAGTTTCACATTTATGCCAAAAAAATTCTTGAAGGGAATTATCAAAGAGATGGGTATCAAAGGTCTAGAAATAGTTGTTTTTGTTCAATTGTTTCAGTCCTGTCTGACTCTGGGTGACCCCATTTGGGGTTTTCTTGGCAGAGATACTGGAGTGCTTTGCCATTTCCTTCTCCAGCTCATTTTACAGATGAGGAACTGAGGTGAAGAGGGTTAAGTGACTTGCCCAGGGTCATACAGCTAGTAAGTATCTGAAACCAGATTTAAACTCAGAAAGATAAGTTTTCCTGACACTAGGCCCAGCACTCTATCCACTCCACCACCTACCTGGGAAGAGAGAGAAGTAATTACAAAGAAATAGAATGGTTTCATTAAAAAAACAAACAAACAAAAACCCCCAAGATTGCCAGAATGGCCTCATCTGCTTTTATAGAGAGGGTTTACTAAATTGGTAGATGAGAGGAATGCTGTGGAGATAGTTTTTACTTTGATTTTTAGATAAAATATCTTTCACTATTTTTGTGGAGATGAATGAGTGTGGACTAAATAACAAGGCAATTAGATTGATTTTAGAACTAGTTGAATGGCCAAACTCAAAGAATAGTTAATGGTTCAACGCCAGTCTCCAGTGGGGTACTCCAGGGATCTATGTGTGGTCCTATGCTGTTTAGTATTTTGTAAATGACTTAGATAAAGGCACAGATGGCTGTCATCTAGGATGTGAAGGACCTTTGCCTCATGGAGGAGGGGTTCTAGCTCTTCTGTTTGTCTCCTGAAGGCAGAAATAGGAGCTTTGTGTAGAAGTTACAAAGAGGAAAATTTAAGCTTGATTCCACAAAAAAAATAAACAACAACAAAAAAAAGACCAAAACTACCTAAAAATTAGAGCTGTCCAAAAGTAGATGGGCTTTTTCAAGAGGTGGTGACTTTGCCTTCCCTTGTTAGTCTTCAGGTAAAGCCTTGGTGACTGCCTGTGCATGTCATAGTGAGGATTCCTTTTAGATGTGGGTTGAACTAACCAGATGATTTCTCTTCCAACTCTCAAATTTTGCAATTCTTTGATGGCTACAATAGTTGTTTCCTCAATCCTATTCCTCTTGGATCTTTCTCAAGTCAGCAACAATTTATTGAGGGATACTATGGACCACAACTCTACTAAGTGTTGGAAATAATAATGAATATTTATGTAGCACTTGAAGACTTGCAGAGTACTTTAAATAGATTATTTCCTCACTATCTCCTCCTTAAATAGATTACCTTCTTTACAGCCCTATGAGGTAGGTAACATTATTATCCCCATTTTGTTTTTGTTCAATTGTTTTTTTAGTTGTGGCTGAGTCTTTGTCACCCCATTTGGGGTTTTCTTGGCAAAGATACTAGAGTAGTCTGCCATTTCCTTCTCCACTTATTAAGATGAGGAAACTGAGACAGGCAGAAGTTAATTGATTTGTTCAGAGTCACACAGTGAGTAAGTGCTGGGGTACGATTCGAACTCAAGTCTTCCTGATTCCAGGGTAAATTCTCTTCACATCCAGGGTAAACTCAGTGTAGCATTTGAATCCCTCTATAACCTGCCTTTCTAGCTTTACTTAGTTCATACTACTCTCCACATACTCTGTATGTCTGTGAA
Organism: Pseudochirops cupreus; assembly: GCA_028627135.1. Classification (NCBI taxonomy): domain Eukaryota; kingdom Metazoa; phylum Chordata; class Mammalia; order Diprotodontia; family Pseudocheiridae; genus Pseudochirops; species Pseudochirops cupreus. Next base: position 260,737,482 of record CM053583.1, read on the forward strand.
ACTGGAGCTAGCTGTCCTCTGAATTCTATCTCCTGATTCTATAGTTTTGCTAAAGTAGTCCTCCTTGCCTAGAATAAACTTCTTCCTCATCTCTGCCTCCCTAAATCTCTGACCTGTTTCAAGGTTCATTCAGCTCCTTGGGGTCCTCTCTCCTGACTTTTCCCCTGATAACTTTTGTAGTTATTGGTTTTTTCCCTCTTCTCAATTCACCCTGTTTTTATGTGTGTGTGTGTGTGTGTGTGTGTGTGTGTGTGTGTGTGTGTGTGTATCTTGCATGGCATTCAAGTAGAACATAAACCCTTTGGTGGCAAGTGTTTTCACATTTTTGCCTTGTATCCCTCAGCACCTGTGATGTAGTTATTATTTAATAATTGACTGATGAATTGATTATCTTGGATCCTAAACTAGTTCTTTGATCGTCACATTAAGGAAGTACAAATTATTTAAGGGTTGCAGTAGTTACAGCATTGAACCTGTAGTCAGGAAGCCCTGAGTTAAAATACAGCTCAGACACTTATTGTGTGACCCTGGGTGAGCCATTTAAGTGCTTTCATCCTCAGATTCCTCAATTATAAAGTCAGGATAATAAAAGCACCTATTTTATAGAAGTGTTGTGAGGTTCAAATGAGAGAATAAAGAGAGTGTAAAGTGCTTTGTAAAACTTAAAGTTCCATATAAATACTAACTATTATTATTATTATTATAACGATATGAGCTGTAGGTAATAATATTCCCAAAACATCCCCAATCTTGAAGGTTGTATGAAGAGTGTAAATCAGGATTGGTCCTACTATGTCCAGCTGTATACCTTGTGTACCAAGGGAAAAAAAGGGAAATAGATTCCAAGCGTAGGAGCTCATCAGTAATGTCTAGAAATATGACCCCAACCAAAGGAGCCTCCAGAGAAATCCATTCACATTCACAACCCAGTTCTATTTTGCCCCCATCAGGGATGAAGAAGTAAATACGTCAGAGAGAGAAGTCTGACAGTGGAGAGTTCTGAGGCAGGCTGATTTAAGTTTTCTGTAGTTTGCCGACAACCTCAATGGCAAATAGACTTATCTTTCTTGTTTTTGACAACATGGATTATGTTTTATGCCTTTTTTTCCCCCTCCTGCCTCCTTTGTTGTCACAATCTATGCCTGCTAAGCAGCTCTTTTCTTAGCTTGTTTCTCCTCTTGGGAGATGCGATAACAACCCTCAGCCTTTGCTTGTGTGTGTGTGTGTGTGTGTGTGTGTGTGTGTGTGTGTGTGTGATATGTTGGAACTTTTTAACAACAGTGATGTCATTTTAGGGCCCAACATTTTAGAGCCTTAGAAAGATAGGGAGGACAGTGAGTACAACCAATTGAAAGTGTAATGTGATACCCAGTTGTGGAGGTATGGAGGTCAAACCTGAATGAAAGCGGAGTTTGCCAGGTGGCTAGGGCTAGGGCAGAATGATTAGTCTTTTTTTGGTTCAGACCTGTGATTTCTCCTCCCCCTCAAATCATAATCTTCACTTAAAAAAATATATGTATATGTACAATATACATACACATACATGTGAAACATATACTTTACAAAAAGTAAATATATCTATATCTATCTATCTATCTATCTATCTATCTATCTATCTATCTATCTATCTATCTAAATTGTCCATCTATCCATCTAATTGTCCTTCTGTCTATCTATCTATCTATCTATCTATCTATCTATCTATCTATCTATCTCTATCCACCAATGTAGAGAAGTGATTTCCCTTCAAATGATCATTCTAGAAGCTGTTTGAAGCATTGACAGGTTGAGACCTACCGGCATGACAGAGACAGGACTTGAACTTTACATCTTTCTGAATTTAAAGCCAGTTAGTTCTCTATCCACAGCTGTTAGTCAAGTGCAACATAATGTAAACCTGGCATATAGTGGAGCTACCATAAAAATAATAATGATAATTTAAAAAAGCTTTTTGCTGTTGAGTCTTAAGGGACATGATAGGTGTCTTTAAGGCCTTGAAAAATTACCAAGTTCGGGGGCGGAGACAAGATGGCGGCATAGCAGCAGCAACACATTGCAGCTCTCACATAGCCACCCCAAAATACCCATAAAATATGACTCTAAACTAATCCTAGAACTCCAAAACACACACAAATATACTTTCCACTAAAGTCAGTGCGGCTACAAGGAACCATATCAGCACTGCGAACCAAAACCAGCCTGGACTGAAGCCCTGGCTGAGCCCTGGAGGGGGCTGGACTGGAAGAGCCGAGGCTCCTCAGATTAGTGGCAGCTGTGAGGAGCATTCAGAACTAGGTCATTGGGACTTGTGAAATCAGGCGAGAAAAGCGGGTCTGGCCGAAAGGCCTCCAGGGCTGGAAAGCAAAAGGCAGAGGTTTTGCACCCGCCTCCGCATTGTAGCTTCCACACCCGCGGCCTGCAGACAGCAGGGGGACTAAGCGATTGTTCAAAGGCCAGTGCTCTTGGGTTGAGCAGTCTGGATCCCGATCGCAGTCTTGGGCCTTGGTCCTGGAGTCTTCATTATCCAGTGAGCTGGAAGTAAGTAGGAAAGGGACCCAGCACCTTCTTGAGAGCTACGGCAGCTGGGAGGACCCCAGCGATTTGGGACAGAGCTTTCCCTTCTGGAAGCAGAGCCCCACAGAGATTTAAAAAAAAATCACAGACTGACCAACCATGAGTAAGAATAAGCATAAGAAGCAAAGTAAGAACAGCAGCCAAACCCTAGATTCCTTCTTTGGGGAAAAGAAAGATCATGGCAAAGAAAGGGAGGAGGAGAGTTCAGCCAGAGCCCCCCCACCAGGGGCCTCCAATAAACATGAAGAATGCCTTAAAGCTAGAGATGAGCTGAAGAAGGACTTTGAAAACCAAATAAGAGAAGTGGAAGAAAAATTG
>CM053583.1:260740873-260793369 GCA_028627135.1 Pseudochirops cupreus
TATATATATGCAATTATTATTATTATTGAAAAATTACCAAGTTCTGTTTAGTCCCAATGGGGATGGAGGTTGCAAATTTAAGCTTGACATAAGGAAAATTTTCCTAACAATTAGAGATATCCCAAAGTAGAATGGACTACCTCCAGAACTGGTAGGTTCCCTCTCCCTGGAAGTCTTCAAGCAAACATTGTATGATCACATATTGGGTATGGTGTAGATGAGATTCTTGTTTAGGTATTGGTTAGATGAGATGGTTCCCCAGATCCTTTCCAACTCTGAAATTCTGTCATTCTGTGTGATGGGTGATTTTACAAATGGATAGACTGAGAATTGCAGTGACACTCATAAAATGTGCATAGAACTGAAGAAAGGCTCCCAATGAGTTGCATAGGTTCTCTATGATTGACTGAAGACAACTGAACAACAACAACAACAACATCAAGAATTACATAGAATTAGAAGGCAGGAAAGGGTTAAGATTTGCATCAGTGGAGGACCCACAGCAGTAACATGACACATTTATTGAAGTATTCCTTATCTACACAACCAAAATGGTCATTTTGGGCTGAACCAGCAAAATTTCCCCCATCATAGACTTTTCTTTTTGGGGCTTGAATTAACTGAATACTCTGATTTCCTTTGTATACCAATTTGCTTTGCCTACTTTAGTGACTGAAGTGTGCTTATATTTGAATCACTTAAAATAAAATCGCTCCTAAGAATGGCCTCCAGAGGATCAGCACACTGTCCCCTCACAACCCATCCCCCCCCAATACAAAACAACAAAGTGAAGATATTCTCATCCCCCAATTCCCTAAAACCACACTCTGCAGACCACTGCAGGAAACATGTGCTGTTATTGGCTCTATTTCTAGCATTGACTGCTTTTTGCTGTCTTGTGATTTTAGAGAAAAAAAAGATAATACAGTCAGAGAAGATTTGCTATCATCTCTTACTATCACCTTGCAGTAGGATGAACATCAGAAACTGATGTGGGGAGCAGCGAGCTCATGAGGAAATGAAACTTTAAAATCTAATAAATCTAATGTTTCTGTATTCTTTCTCTTTGTCCTAGTCTCCTACCTTCTTTCTTTGTTCCTTCTTTTGACTGTGAAAACCTTTTCCTTATCACATAGGAGAGATCCTGATCCCTTTGTGTTCATTGCCCTTAGTTAAACAGAGGTCTATTATACCAGTTAGAGTCAGGATGACATGGATTAGAATCCCTCCTTAACTCAAAATTAAAAAGCCAAAACAAAACAAAAACCAAATGTTAAGAATTGTTTTTACATGCAATTGGGAAAAAATTATTAATAAAAAAAAAGAATCCCTCCTCAGACACTAACTAGCTGTGCAACCCTGGGCAAATCACTTAACTTCTCTCTGCCTCAGTTTTTTCATCTATTAAACAGTGGTTCTCAACCTTCTTAATGCTGTGACCCTTAAATACTTGTAGGTGGGTGTATTTGCATGTGGGTGGACCTGCCTGGAGACAGATAGAGGAGCGGTGTCTCGGTTCTTAAGACCATTGGAAATATGTGTTTTCTGATGGTCTTAGGTGAACCCGTTTGACCCCCAAAGGGGTTGCGACTCACAGGTTGAGAACCACTGTATTATAATAATAGGATGGTATGAAATATTTTATATATATGTATATATATATATATATATATACTCTATATATACATACATACATATATAAATGTATCCATCCATATATATATATATATATATATATATATATAAAATTTTGTAAACCTTAAGGAATTATACACTTGTGGGCCATCATATGTTGAAAAAAAACTATGACATTATAAAATATGGTGTGTTGGGTTTTTTTTTTTTGGATGCTACTGAAATGTTTGACTGGGATGGGGGAGAGGGCTTTGAGGGATGTCCCATAAGTTCTCATTTGGCAAGGGAGAACACTAATCTAGGTGTCAGGGGTCTGCAGTTTACTTCCAGTTTTATCATTAACTTGCTCTGGGACCCTATGGCAAGTAATTTACCTCTCTGGCTCTCAGTTGCATCATCTCTAAATAATTTTGCAAGTACCTTGCAGCTCTAATATCCTATGTTCCTATATTAAAGATATCCTAATTCTTCTTCATTCCTCTTCAGATGGTATTTCTGACTCTCCTGGACTTTCTCTACTAAGCTATTAAAGCCTCCTTACCCTGGAAGTTCATTTCACTGATGAGCTTCAGACATTGAAAGTACCCTTCCCTCCTATGGCCTGTCCCCCTGATCAGTTGGTTTCTTCCAGAACATCTCTTTTAGGGAGTATCCATAGGTCAGTCATATCTTCATTCCTCTTCAAGTTGCCCTCCTGAATCTATGGACTTTTTTTTCTACAGTGGTCCTGAGCCTTCCTCCCTCTTTCTGCTTCCTTTTAGTATGTTGTCTTCCCTTGTTAGAATGCAAGTTCCTAGAATAATGTGCAAAACTCATGACTAGCTAATATAATAAAAATTACAGTACTACCCAATACACTAATTTAGTATTATACCACTCATATCTCCAGAATCAGATAAATAAAATTGTAACAATATTTATTTGGAACACTAAATAGATCAAGGATATTAAGGATATAATGAAAAGTAAACTAAAGAGTGGCTTATTACTTAAACAGCTCAAATTGCATTACGAAGAATAATTGCTGAAGCTATCTGCTACTGAACAAAATAATTAAAATTAATTAAAAGATTAAAAAGTCAGTCTGTGGGCTAGACTAGATAAATAACACTAAAAATGTGTGTAGTTGTCCAGTGTTCTCTAGTGTGCATATTACTGGGGGAAGGATTCTTATGTCATATGTTATGATAAATGAAAAGAAAACCCTCAAAGCAAAACAGATTGTAAGTTTCTTGAGGGCTCTTTCCTGCTTTTATTTGTGTTCCTAGCCCTTAGCATGATACCTAGCCCATAATAATCATTTAATACATTCTTGTTGACTTTTCATCTTGGTAAAGCTCTGGGAGGTAGCGTGATATCATTGAAAGAGACAGGTTTTTGGATTCAGTAGAGTCAAAGCAGTGTGGTCCCATGGAAAGACTGCTTAGTCACATAGGCTGGGTCCAAATTCTGGTTCTGTCACTTACCATCTGTGTGACTCGGGGTAAGTCAATTTTTTTCTCTGAGCCTCAGTTTCCTCACTAGAAAATTAGTGATACTATTCATTCACTCATTCACTCCTCTAACAAACATTTATTAAACATTTACTTATGTACCTGACAGTGCACTGATGCAAACTCAGAAAGAAAAATAGAAATAGTCCCTGCCTTCAAGGAGCTTACATTTTACTGGGGGTTGTATGGTATACACAGATACATAAATATCATATGTAAACGAATAAATTAGGGTAGAGGGTAAGAGGGATCAGTAACAACTGAAGGGATCCAGAAAGGCCTTGAGGAAGAGGTGGTGTCTGAATTATGCCTTGGAAAGAGCTAGAGATTCTAAGAGGCTGAGATGAGAAAGGGACCAAACATTTATTAAGTGCTTACCATGTTCCAGGCACTGTGTACTTTTCAAGTATTATCTCATTTGATCTGTCCAACAACAACCCTGGGAGGTAGGTGAAGTTATTATCCACATTTACAGATGAGGAAACTGAAGCAGACAGAGATTAAGTTCGACAGGGTCAGATTGCTAGGAAACATGTGAGGTGAGTTACTGACTCCAGGATCATTCCTCTGTCCAGGGTGCTGCCCAGCCGATGAGTACCTATCTCTTAATGTTGGTGTGAATCCCAAATGAGATAATAGGTGAAAAACATTTTACAAATCTTAAAGTCCTTTATAAATGCCAAATATTAGTTGGGGGAGGGAGAATAAACAATTTTCACTTTTATTCCTGTATACCATCATCCCTAATGTTTCAAGATAATACAAGTTTATTTGCATAAGTTCTCCATAATTCTTAGCTGAACTACCATCATGGAGTTTTGACAGTATTTCTAGTTTGAATAAAGGCATTGCAGTGCTCCCCAATTTTGATGTGTAGCAAATTGTGTGGCAAAATGGTCTGTCTCATTGTCTACAAGAAAAGAGAGGTCAACATATCAACTTCTCTTATTCTGAAATTGTCCAAGGACTTCAGGCATCAATAACCTCATTGCAAGTGTTGCCTCTAACTGTGATTGCACTGACAGAATTGATTATAGTACCTGACATGTGGATTTCAATCTTATTTATGCTAATGCAGGGTTTTCCCACAATTCTATATTACCAGAATTACACTCCAGTTTAAATGAAGAATTATCAGGAAACCAAACATAAAATTATCTGTGGAGCTAAATGAATAGAGACAAGCTCAAATGAACTCCTGAATATCGATATGGCAGTGAAACAAAGTAATCTAAGTAATTGCATCTGAATAACTTGTATCTTGAAGAATTGCTGGATCCAAATCCCTGCTGCCAGGCAAAGATCAGGCTTCTCAAAGTTAGTTCTCAGAAGACTCAAGTTCAATTCAGCAAACATTTTATACAGTAAGTGCCTTTTACATGCAAAGTTCTGTGGATATAAAGATGCTGGGGATATAGAGATACTGATGTGGTAGATCTTGTCTTCAGGGAGCTTACGTTCCATTGGTGGGATATGGTAAGCAATTTGAATAGGGAGAGCAGACTGGGAATCAGGAGGAATCAGAGATCAAACAAGATTTTAGAGAAGAGGTAGCCCCAGGGTTGATCTCTGAAGGGAGATTAGTATGCTGAAAGGAAGAGATGAGAAAAGAGTAGACAAGCAGAGAAAGAATGTTGGATCAGGAAAATAGCTATAGTCTAGTCCTAGATGGAAGGCAGAACATGTGAAGGCAGATAATGATAAATAAAGCAAGAAAAATAGGCTAGAGTCATATCATAGAAGGTTTTAGAAGTCAGACTGAGAGGTTTGAATTTTGAGAAATAATAGGGAGCTGCACAAGGTTTTTGAGCAGGAAAGTGACATGGTCTGACCTGTAACTTAGGAAGAGGATGACTTGGAGAGGGAAGACATTGGAAGCAGGGAGACTAATTAGAAAGCTATTATGCTAGCCCTGGTGAAAGGTTATGAAGACCTGACCAGAAGGGATAAATAAGCATTTATTAAGCAGTTATTTTGTGGTAGGTACTGTGATAGATAAGCAAAGAAAAAATAATGGATGTGAGAGATTTGGTGGAGGTAGAATTGAGAGAATTTGACCCCCTATTAGATATATGGGGTAAGGGAGAAGGAAGGGTCAAGAATATCTGGGAGAGTGGTGTTCTAAACAGAAAAATGGGGGTGTAGAATACAGACAAGTTTAGAATACGAAGTAAATAACTTCCATTGTGGACATATTAAGTTTGAATGGGACATCCTGATGGGACATCCAGAAGGTACTTGATGGCATGGAAATGAAATTCAGATGACAGAATGGAGCTGGATATATGAATTTAGAAGGCTCAGTTTCACAGGATCAGATGAGATTACCAAGAGAGAAGAATACGCAGTAGAAAAAAAAGCACATTGGGCCACGTCTATGCTTTGGCAGCAGGAAATGGCTAATAATCCAGGAAAGGGCTCTGAGGAGAAATCAAAGAATAAGAGGGCCAAATGACAATAGTAACATGGAAGCCAAATGAAGAGTGTCCAAAAAGATGGGGTGGCCAATAGTACTGTATCAAAAGCTGAAGAGACATAGAGAGATTAAGACAAAGGCCATCAGATATAGGGGTTAAAAATTTATAGGTAACTTTTGAGAAAACAGGTTTAGTTTAGTAGAGATAAGGGTTAGAAGTCAATTGCCAAGAGATTAAGAAATGAAATAGTTGTAAGGAAGTGGAGGCAGTGGCTACAGATGACTTTTTCTAGGAAAGAATTATAAATATAGGAGCACAGCTTGAAAAATGGAAGGTCAAATAAAGCATTTTTTGATGGGGGACACCTTGAGCATGTTTGTTGGTAATGGGGAAGGAGTCAGGGAATACTCAAAGATGAAAGAGAGATGAGAAAGGAGCAGAAAGGTTTGATGTAACAGACTCCCAGGAGAGTTGGGAGGGAATAATAGCCAGCATTTATGTAGTGTTTTAAGATTTATAGAAGACTAAATATCTCCTTTCATCCCTGAGAGGATATAATCTCAATATTTTATTTTTATACCCTTGGGAGCTATTATTACAAATGAGGAAATTGAGATAGAATGAGATTAAGTAACTCTCCCAAGATCCCTGAGCTAGCAAGTGTTGGAGGCCAAATATGAACTCAGGTCTTCCTGAGTCCAGGTCCAATACTTTAGTCACTGTGACACTTTGATGATGTCATGAAGAATGCAAATTGAAGATTATGTTGATCTTGAAGCCCAACTACCCCTACCACTTAATAGATGCCCTCCCTTCTAAGAAATGCATTTAATCAAGAAAAGAAACCAATGCCCTGAACTTGTCTGAAAATATGTGTTTGATTCTGCAGGTCTGGCCCATCACTTTGCTGCCCAAAGGTGGGAAGTATGTTTCATTATCAGTCTTTTGAAGTCATGATTGGTGGCTGCTTTGGAGAGAGTTCTTCCAAAGTTATTTTCCATCACATTATTATTGTGGTCGTCATGTAAACTGTTCTCTTGTTTCTGCTCACTTAACTCTGCATCGATTCTTATGATTTTTTCTAATGTCTATAAATCTGTCATATTCATAATTTCTTATGGCACAGTAAAATCCAATTACATTAATAAACCACAGTTTGTTCAGTCATTCTCTAATTGATGGGCACTAATTTTTTCCAGTTCTTTGCTACAACAAAAAGTGCTGCTACCAATATCTTTGTACATATGGGACCTTTCCCTTTGTCCTCATGGTACATGCACAATAGTTCTATCACTGAATCAAAGGTATATATAACATAGTGACTTTGATATAATTCCAAATATATTTTTAGACTAGTTGAACAAATTTATCACTCTGCCGTCAGTGCATTAGTGTGCTTGTCCTCCCACAACTCCTCCAATAATTGCCATTTTCCTCTTTTGTCATATTTGTCATCACTGATTTCAGTTACTCATAGTTTGACTTCTTTTATTCATTTACATTGCTGTTGCCATTGTACATAGTTTCTTTTAATTCTGGTTATTTGTTTTGTATCACTTCATGCAAATCTTCCGATGTTTTTCTAAATTACTCATATTAATCATTTTTTAAAAATACATAACAACATTCCATTATAAAAATAGCAAGGTAAACTAATATCTATATAAAGTAATATATAAATATAGAACTCTTTATGCATTTATACAAACTTATATTTATATATTATATAAAGGTTTTCTAAAGTGCTTTAGATATATTATCCCTATGCATTTATGTAAACTTAGATTTATGTATTTCATAAAGGTTTGCAAAGTCCTTTACATATATTATCTCGTATGTCAGCCATTTCTCAATTGATAGGCAACTGCTTTGTCCAACCAACAAATCAGTTAAATAATAAATATTTATTAAATGCTTGTTTCCTATTCTTTGCTACTACAAAGAGTGCTGCTATGAATTCTATGGTGTGTATTGGACCTTTGTTTCTGTTGCTGACTTCTTTGAGGTTTATGCTCAAAAGTGAGATTGCTGGATCAAAAAGCAAGAACAATTTGCCTACTTTTCCTTCATAATCCCGAGTTGAAGTCCATAAGGCATGGATTTACCAATGCAGCTCTACCAACAGTGTATCAATGTGTTTGTCTTCTCATACTCCCTCCCTTCTATCTTTTTTTCATCTTTACCAGATTGAATGCTGTGAGATAAAACTTGAAATCTGTTTTAATTTGCAATTATTTCTTTCACTATATATTTCTGGAGCACGTTTTCATGTGGCTATTTAGAACTGGCAATTCTTCTGATGAAAACTCCTGAGCACTTATCTATTGAGGCATGATTCTTGGTTAAATATGTCAACTCACAATAAGTTTGGGATGCCAGTGAAATTTGATGCAATTATTTTTTCCATTTCTTTTAAAATTTTATCTCCACTGATATTATTTTTGTGAAATATCTTAATTTTACTTAGTCAAAATTTTCTTTTATCTTATATGGTATTCTTCATTGCTTGTTTGTTTAAGAATTCCCACCAGGAGGAATTTATACACAATTACAGACATAATGTATGTGTGATGACCAACTTTGATAGACTGGACTCTTCTCAGCAACACAAGGTTATAAGATAACTCCACAAGACTTATGATAGAAGGAGATGTCTACATTTAGAGAAAGATCTAGAAAGAACAGAGTTTAAATGCAACTGAAGCAAACTACCTGCTCTCTTTCTTTTTCATGTTTGGTTTTGTTTCCTCTTTCCCATTGTTCTTTCCATCTGTTACAGCCCTTCTTTACAACCAGACTAATGTCTAATGTGAAAGTAGTTGCAGATCCTATACTTGACTGCATGCCGCCATGTTGGGGGGGAGGTAGAAGGGAGGGGAGAAAATTTGAAACTCAAGGGATTGTGGAACTGAATCTTGTGAAATAAAAGTAAAAAAAAACAAATTAATTTTTTTAAAAAAGAAATTTTCTTGACAAAGGAAAAAAAAAGAATTCCCATATTTGCTGTAGCTGTAAGAGATACCTGTTCTATTCTATTTTTTTTTTAATGGTGTGAACATCTATAGCTAGCTGGTGCATCCATTTTGAACTTCTTTTGCTTTATGGTCTATATCTAATGTCTGCCAAGATGCTTTCCAGGTTTCCCAACAGTACATTTCAAAGAAAGTCCTCCCTCTAGTAAATTATGTTCTTGGGTTTATCAAACACTAGGCTACCATTTTCAATAACTTCTATGTCTTGCTTCTCTAGTCTGTTCCACTGAGGCAGCTAAGTGGCATAGTGGATAGAATGTAGTAACTGGAGTCAGGGATACCTGAATTCAAATCCTTCTTTAGACACTAGCTATGGGTGTATCACTTGCCTCAGTTGCCCCATCTGTAAAACAGGGATGATAATAATAGCATCTACCTCCCAGAGTTGTTGAGGGGAATTAAATGAGATAAGATATGTAAAGAGGTTTGCAAAACTAAAAACTCAATAGAAATGCTACTTATTATTCTATCAACTCTTCTTGTTTCCAACCAGTGCCAAATAATTTTGATGACTAATGCTTTATAATATAATTTGAAGTCTGGTAATACTGTGCCTCCTTTATTTGTCCTTTTTTCTCATTATTTTTTTTAAGCCTTTAGATCTTTTGTTAACATTTTCTATTTTAAATGAGCATAAATCCTGTTAAGCAACTCACTCTGAATTTTTAAGCCAGGGGTCAATACTCCATCTTCATTGGTCTATATTGTACAGAAACTACCTTCCCAGTCCTCTCTTTTCTCTTTTTGAAAGTGGGGAACATTGCTTAGCTCTATTTTTCTAGTACTCCTCTAATTCTGTATTGTTCCTCAAATAATGCCGAGAGTGGCTCTAAAATTCTGTTTATAAACTTTTTTTTTTAAAGCAACCTAAGATATACTTTCTTTGGGCTTAGAGATCAGAACTCATTTAGAACAGCTCAATGTTCTCCTACCATCTTTCTTTACCTTTCCTAGGCTTCAATTTCTTTTTTTTGAGATGCCCCTTCTTTTTTAAAAATTCTTTCCAGTTTGAAGATCATTCTCTTTGATGGAGAAGCCTGAAGCAAAAATAGAAATTAAATAGTTGTGCTTTTTCTCAGTCATTTGTTAACATGAAACAGTTCTATGGAGGGGGCTTGTCAATCTCTTTCTTTTGTTTTTCTTGCTTTGAACATTGCTTAAAAGAAAGCTCTATTTGTTCTTAGTGTAGAGGAGACAACAAAACTCTATCCCTTCTATGTCACTGTTGCCTCATTGGGATCATTTAAGATTGTATCATTAGAATTTTATCTTAAGTGCTTTCTTTTGAAACATATTCCATTTTCAGAGTTCTTATCCATGGAATAATACCAAAATTTTCTTTGATTTTTTTTAAAATTTGCTTTCCAGAAAGCATGTTTCTTCTTTATTTGTTATCGTGAACTCCATTATGACATGTCCATTTCCCCCATGATTTCTGATCCTCTCTCGTCAACCAGCTCTTTTCCATTGGTTAGAATTAAATCCAGAGTAATGGTTCCCTCCATGGTTTTCTCTATAGTTTAAGTAATGAAATTGCCAGCAATGCAAATCAAGAATTTTTAGATTTTCTGCTTCTATTAAAATGGTATTTACAACTATCTGAGAGGTCCTGCTTCACTAATCTACCTTGCCTCTTTGTTAGTTTTATAGTCTTTATTAAGAAAGCATTATCCATATATTCCCTCTGATTATTAAGAGACCTATATACTCTGACAATACTGCTTCTGTTTCTCTCTCCTTAACCTCACCCAAATGTTTTATGCATTTTGAAGTTATTTTGACTGGAATTTTCCTTTCTCTTGTTGCTGCTCACATTTTATCACTGTCATATAGATAACCAGCAGAATTTCTATATGATAGTGATAAAATGTTAGCAGCAACAGGGCAAACTATGTGGTACAGTGGATAGAGCACTAGGTCTGGAGTCAGGAAGACCAGAGTTCAAATCCAGCCTCAGACACTTACTAGATGTGTGACTTGGGGAAAGTCACTTTAACCCTGTTTGCTTCAGTTCGTCATTTGTAAAATGAGAAGGAAATGGAAAACCACTCCAGTATCTTTGCCAAGAAAGTCCCAAATGGGGTTGTAAAGAGTCTGACATGACTTTTCCTTATCCTGCCCCAAATTCTTTCAACTATGTTTCTGCATTAAGATTCATGATTTTGCATTTGAGTACATACTTTTTTAAACCTATAATATTCTTTGTTACTTCTTGTAGATAAGTTTCTCTCATTCAAGAGATAACCTTGGGGGGGCTAGGCGGTGCAGTGAATAGAGCACCGGCCCTGAAGTCAGGAGGACCTGAGTTCAAATCCTGCCTCAGACACTTGACACACTTATTAGCCATGTGACTTTGGGCAAGTCACTTAACCGCAATTGCCCTCCAAAAAAAAAAAAGAGAGATCACCTTTCCATTGCCATATTCCAGTTATGAGTCCAATCCTAGGGCATCTCAATGATAACTGAGCTTTCACTTACTGCCTTGTATTAGAGGTCTATTTTATGGACATGACTATATGGCCCTTTGTATATATTTCCATTATGGATATAACATATTTATGGTTGTATCCAATTATGACTTGGGTAGAGAAACAATTCTTTACTTCTCAGAGAAGATGAGGTTAGTTTGAACAAGCTGTTTCAACTCTCCAAGTCTCAGTCTCCTCATCTATAAAATAGTTGGACTTCGTGGCAACTAACAGTCTTTTTGTCTCTAGTCCCTTGATCCTAGAGGCATATTCTTAAAGCCAGTTGTACTTTTTTCCATCTTTGCTTCTTATTTGGGGAAAAGTGATTCTTTCCCCCATTTCCTGCAAGCCTTTCAATATCCTGAGGGGAAAAAAGAACCCACAACAGAGCAAACCAGAAACAATATGACATTTTCCTAGTATCAAAACTCTAAGGCCTTACCTGGAGATTATTTCAGCAAAATCCATTTCCATTTTTACCCCCTAAAATGCCATGTGTTAGAACCAATTGCTATTTTGACATTTCCATTGTGATATTTATTCTAGCCATCAGTAGAGTTTTAAATACCTCAACAGTGAACTTTGGCCTTTTCAAGAGGCAAACTAATTATTTTCCAAATAGTTCCATGAAGTAAGTCCTGGCATTTGTTTTCTGACAGTTTGGAATGAAACAAGAAACCGATCACTTTTTTTTTTTTATCGTGAACTTAAGTATTGGAATTTAAATACAAAGCAAGAAGAAAAAAAAGCATGTCATGTGCATAGCAGAACATAAGAGAAGATTCAAAATATTTAAGAATAAATTTTCATTTCAAGAAAGCCTGTATGATAAATAATACATGTTTTGAGAAATGTCCATCTTTTTTTTGCTTCCTTGTAAATTTTCTTTTGTTCTCTGCTGTGTACTTTTCTTATTTTTTTTCCCTCCCCCTTCCCTGCAGAAGGCTACAATTAAGTTTGGATAGTTCCTCTATAGTTTTCAATATATACATACAAATATATGTATGTACATACATATATTGACATGTACTTTCCCAAACAAATTCTACTCCTGGTCTTTATTTTTATGTTTGTGCATATCTCTTGTTTCCTATCCCTCCTGCCTCTTCTGCTCTACTTCTACCTAATACCTTGCCCTCCTATTACTTGCCTATCCCTCTCCACGGATCCCTTCTTTAGCTTCCCATTCCCATAAATCTAAAGACCCTTCTATATCCCCCTTTTAACTATTCCTCGCCATGAACCAGGCATTGGTCTTGGTACTGGAGATACAAAGACAAAAAAAATAACAATTCCTGCTCTCAAGGAGTATACTTTCTATTCTGGAGGATGTAATGTACATATAATAGCAAATAGAGAATAAATTTTTAGAAATACAAGAGAATTAAGGGGGCAGGACACTAGCAGAAACAGGAAAGTCTTAGTGTAGAAGGTGGTTCTTGCGTTGCATCTTGAGTGAAGAGAGGGATTCTATGAGATGCACTTGAAAGAGTGAATTCCGGGAAGGGGAGAGTTGGTGTAAGGACACAATGATAGGTGATGTAACATGACAAAGATAGAAATAAGTTTTGCATGACTGCACATGTATAACATATCAAATTGCATGACTTCTTCATGGGGAGAGGAAAGAAGAGAATTTGGAGCTCAAAAATGTTTTAAAAAAACAAATGTTAAAAGTTGTTTTTACATGTAATTGGGGAAATATGTTAAATTTAAATAAAAAAGACAGATGATGTAGTACTTGTAAGAGGAATAGAGAGATTAACTTGGCAGGAATATAGTGTGCAGGAAATGGAACAATGTATGATGAGGTTGGAAAAATAGATTGAGGCCAAGTTATGAAGGGCTCTAAAATCCAAACCAGGGAATTTACTTTTAATCCTAGGGACAATAGGGAGCCACTGGAGTATGCTGAATAGAGGAGTGGCATGATCCAATATGAATTTAAAGAAAATCACTTGTGTGGAGAGTAGATTGGAAGGTAACTTGAGGGATGGAGACCAATTTGGAAGCCATTGCAATCATCCAGGTGAGAGGGGATCAGGGTTTGAGCTCAAATGGTGGTTGTGTGAATAGAGAGAAGAGGTTGGATTCAAGAGATGTTGTGGAGTTAAAACCAGCAAGATTTGTTGACTGATTGTCTACATGGGATGAGCAAAGTGAGATGTTAAGGGAAATGCCAAAGTTACCAGTTTGGGGGACTGATAATAACATGATTTTCATTTCTTCTAGTCATATATCAACTTGGTCATTGGACAAGTATCTCGCACTTAGAGATGACTGCTATTATGTAAGGAACTGCTTTAAGAATAAAAACTGCCTGAAATCTACAAACTCTGTCTTCACATACATATGTACATACATATAAAATAAATACAGTGCTCTGAAATTCATAAAGTGCTTTTCTGATAACAACCCTATGAGTAAAATAGTGCAAGTGTTATTATCAAATAGGCAGCACAGTATGGTGGAAAGCATACTGGACCTGGAGTTTGGAGAGACTTAGGTTCAGATCCTGCTTATGACAATAGTTGTGTGACTATTGAGTCCAAGTTTCCCCATATATAAAATAAAGATAATCGTACTTAAAGTGTGGTACTTACAGGGTAATTATGAGCCTGGAGTGTATTCCCTCTTTGCCTCTACCTCAAAGCTAACTACCTCTTACTACCTCTAGCTTACTTTAGAACTCAGCTCAGCTCCCGCATCCTACAGGGAGTGTTTTCTGATAACCCAAGTGATCAATGAAGATCATTCTTTGTCTACATTTTGCATTTAATTTTCTATATACATATAGAATCCTAGATCTAGGGTTGAAAGGAACCTTAGAGACCATCTGGGACAAGCCCTTCATTTTGCTGAGGAGGAAACCAAGGTCTGGAGAGGTTAAGTAAATTTCCCAATTGTCCCCACTGTATAGATCAGGACCCACGTCTTCCTATTCTGAATGCAGTACTCTTTCTGCTCCACTATAATACCTCCAATGACAGGAAAAATGAACAATGTCTCATATTTATATCTCAATTTAAGGTTTATAGAACACTTCCCTTGCAATTGTGAGAGGCAGCTAGTAAAAGCTGTCCATTTTTTGGGTCAAGACAATAAAGCTCATTGAGGTTGTGACCTGGCCAAGGTTAGGTAGTTTATAAATGTCAGAGCTGGAAAGTATATGGTACCAAGAGGCAACAATTTAGGTTCAGGAGACCTGGGTTCAAATCTTTAAAATGGGGATAGTTGACATTATCAAAGGTCGTACATATATCATTCATTCATTCAATGAGGAGTTATTGTGAGTACTATGTGTAGACTGGAACAACTAGGTGGCACAGTGGATAGAGTGCTAGGCCTAGAGTCAGGAAGATTCATCTTCCTCAGTTCAAACCTGGCCTCAGACACTTACTAGCTGTGTGACCCTGGGTAAGTCACTCAAACTCGTTTGCCTCAGTTTCCTCATCTGTAAAATGAGTCAGAAAGGGAAATGGCAAACCACGCCAGTATTTTTGCCAAGAAAAGCCCAAATGGGGTCATGAAGAGTTGGACATGACCGAAAAACAACTGGGCAACAAAATATGCAGGCTAATGCTTGGCTAGGGGCATGATGAAATAAATGTCCCTGAATTCCAAGAGATTATACTATATTGGAAGAAGGAATATGAGTTTTAAGACCTGAATGATCTTGGGGAATCTATATGACCTCTGTGTGCCTACTTTTCCTTGACTATAAAATGTGGGAGCTGGACTGCATGATGTGTTAGCATCCTTCCAGTTCTCAATGATATAAAATCCTAAGGTGTTAATTATAGCCCTATTAATTCAGGTTCATTCAGGACAAAATCATGTTCAGTAGCACTTAGACTTATGGTGTTTCATTAATACCAAACACAGCTTTACCCAAAGCAAAAATGTCAGAAGAAAATCCTCAAAAATGAAGTTAGCAAAGACAGAGCTAATTAATTAGATGGCAGCATCAAGAGTATGATCAGAATGTTTCCTCTGTTTTCATTTCACAATCAATAATGCAGTGAATGAGAGAGTAATATGTTGGTTACAGTATTTTTATATAGTCTTGCAAAGTATAATTTCTTATTGATCACTTTCACATAGAAGCATGATCAAAGGATAAAAAAAATTAGCTGCTACATAGTCTCACATAAAGGAAGCCAAAATGCTTAAAGATTTTTGGGGGGAGAATACAATCAATGCACCCACATTCATTAAATAAAAACGCTGTGTTGGAACTATACTGTTAGCTATTTTAAAAAATATTGACTCTTTCTTTATTCTTCCCAAACACTGACAAATATAGAAGACCCTAGCACTTACAAAGTAATATACTACTAATAGATCATATTTCTTTTGCATTTTATGATTATGGAGTGCTTTAGAGATATTATCTCATTCCTATATAGACATTTCATATTTTAGGATAGCTGAAAATTATTACCCTCATTGTACAGATGAAGTAACTGATATTCTGAGGAGCAAAGAGATTTGCCCAAGGTAGTAGAACCAATAAGTGGTTAGCACCCAGGTGAGTTCTGACTCTTAAGGCAGCATGGGGAGTGGCGAGGGTACTGGATTTAGAGTTGGGCAGACATAGGCTTGAATCCTGCCTTGGATATTGACTGGCTGTGTGATCTGGGTCAAGTCACTTTTTCTCCCTGGGCCTCAATTTTCTGATCTGTAAAATGAAGGCATTAGAGTTGCTAATTTCTACTGTCCCTTCCAAAAGAGTAATGGTGCCATTGTCATGTATCACCCAATACGGCACATGATTCTTCCTCTTGTAGAAACTTCCTCTGCAGAAACACAGGAGCAAATCATCTGACTTCTCCTGGTTGACAGACAGAACTGTGACTCCTACATTTCTGTACTTCCCTTCAGATCTGACATCTACTTTTTGTGTCTCTGAGACAGCTAGGTGGCATAGTCGATATAGCCCTGGATTTGGAATCAGGAAGATCTGAGTTCAGATGTGACCTCAGACACTTACTGGCTGTATGACCCTGGGCAAGTCACTTTACTCTGTTTGCTTCAGTTTCCTCATTTGCAAAATGAGTTGGAGAAGGAAATGACAAACCATCCTAGTATCTTTGCCAAAAAAACCCCCAAACCCAAACCCAAATGGTCTCACAGAGTGATTGAATAACAGTAGTAGCAACAACAAAAGTCTTTTCCAGATCTAAATGCATGACCTATTGTTTAAGTCTACTGTATTATAAAACTATGCTACCTCTAGTAATAATAATAATATAACAACATTTATTAAGTGCCAGACACCATGCTAAGTTATTTACAAATATTACCTCATTTTATCCTCACAAAAATCCTAGGAAATAGGTACTATTTTGACCCTCTTTTTACAGATGGGGAAACTGAGACAGACTAACTGAGGTTAAGTGACTTGCCCAGGTTTACACAGCTGATGAGCGTCTGAAGCCAGATTTGAACTCAGGTCTTCCTGACTCCAGGCCCTGTGCTCTATCCACTGCATCACCTAGTTGCCTCAGAAAGACAAAGCAGATATCATAGATCTGAGGGGAAATATAGAAATGTAGAGGTCACAGTTCTGTCTATCAACCAGGAATACTCAGGTGGTTTGCTACCATATTTCTGCAGGGGAGGATTCAAGGAGAGGAAAAATCATGTACTGTATTGAGTGATCCATTACAACAGTGCCATGTAAAGGTGAGGGCTAAGAAATCATTTAGAGAGTTGGGCCATGTCATTCGGAATGAAGGGAAAGAAGAGTGGGCAAAATTATAATTCACATTTCTATAGTGTTTTAAGGTTTGGAAAATACTTTCCTCAAAATAACTTTGTGTGAGGATGAGAGGTAGTGGGATGTAGTAGAAAGAACAAATAGAAATTTGCTGTCAAAAGATCTGGGTTTGATTCAGCTCTGCCACTTATTTTTTTGGAGGGGGGAAGGCAAGGCAATGGGAGTTAAGTGACTTACCCAAGGTCACACAGCTAATAAATGTGTCAAGTGTCTGAGGCTGGATTTGAACTCAGGTGCTCTTGACTCCAGGGCCAGTACTCTATTCACTGCCTCTCTTCCACTTTCTTTATGTGTGACCTGAGTGAAGTCGTTCAAATTTCACAAGACTCATTTTCCTCATCTGCAAAATTAGAAGTTTAGCCTAGGTGACCTCAAAGATCCCTTCTAACTCTAAATCAATGAGCTTATGAAATGGTCAATGAAAGCATTATTTACATTTTATGGATGAAGAAACCGATATTCAGAGAGGTCAGGTCACATGCTGCTAGAACTAGTTGACTTTTGTGTAGTGATTTAAGTGAGTTAAACTGAGCTTTAAGTAATTTTCTCTGGAGCCCAGGGTCAAGTTATAGAAATAAAAACAGGAGACAAAAAAGCTTGATTCCTTTCTTTAGAGGTCAGCTTTCCTATGCTCCAGGTACTGTGCTAAGCACTGAGCATATGAAGAAAGCAAAGTTTTATTTATAATAGAAGCAAGCTGGTTTTTGTTTTAGTGTATGCATACAATATCATTTATTTATACATCATCATGTTAACCTCATGTCTCGAACCTTAGCTGAAGTTTACCAGCTCTAGGGTCCCAGCAATGTTGATTCTGGGCACAGGGAACTGAAGAGAGGCCTTTTTTGTGAATTCTGTTGGGGAACCTGGAGTCTAAACATTTGATTTGTCTCTAGCCTTCTTGTCCAGCTTATCAAAGTGGGACAATACCTTAAATGAACAGAGTGCCAAGTAATAGGAGAAGAATAAAATCTCAGCCCCCAAGTCTGTTCCTTCAAGCTCTGCAAGGCTGTAGGAAGCATTTTACCATTTTGGGCAAAATTGCTAAGCAAGGGAAGTTTGGAGTTTTTGCCTCATAATTGCGCCTTTGTGTTCTTTTTTTTTTTCTCTCTCCTTTCCCTTCTAAAAAGGTACCTACTACTTTCTGGTCATCCTGAATCCCACTTAATCTTACTATGAAGGGATCTAGTAAATCAATTCTCCTTAACACATTAGTTAAAATATAGTACCTTTCTAGGGGACTTTTGCAATGTCAAAGAGAGAGAGCAATGCTTAACACAAAAGAATGTTCTTTGATAGTGGAATTTTAGGTACTGGGTAGAAGAAACATCTCTAGTTAAGTGTGTGTGTGTGTGTGTGTGTGTGTGTGTGTGTGTGTGTGTGTGTGTGTGTGTGTGTGTTAATGGAGGTTCTTCTGGCCCTTTTCAAATCATGCCATAACCATCCAGTCTACTGCTATGTAAGCCTCACACAATTCATAAACGAGACTCCATAAGACAGGGAGCAAAAGGGGGAGGGACACCAGTAACAGATTTATGGAGAAGGAGAATTTTAAATTTAGCTTCAAATTTCAACTCTATTAGACTGATTTCTTTCAGATATTCACTTAACCTTCCTGATTAAAAAAAAATAATAAAAGCTTACGTAGCAACCCCTTGGTGTTTTGGAAAGACAAGATTTCAAATACTGGCTCCAATATTTATTAACCTTGAGACATTAGTCGAGTCACTTCCCCTTTGTGGTCTCAATTTTCTCTTATGTAAATTAAATAGATTGGATTAGGTGACCTCTAAGGTTCCTCCTCTTGGGTCTGTTTTGTCTTGTTCTTTTAAAAATTTCATTGATGTCTTTTGTTTTTATATCGCCTTCACTTCCAAATGTATCACTCCCTTTGCCCTATCCTCAGAAAACTGAACCTTGTAACAAAGAATTTTTAAGGAGAAAAAGAATACTCCAGCAAAACTGACCAACATACAACTGTATCTAATAATACTGCAGCATTCTGCATGCATAGTTACCCACTTGTGCACATAAGTGAGGGAAGTATATTTTCCTCTCTCTGCTTCAGAGTCAATAATTATGCAGCATTTAGTTTATTTGTTTTTGTCTTTTCCATATATTATCATGGTCATAGTGTATTTGTTTTCCAAGTTCTATTTACTTTATTTTGCAAGAGTTCTTATAAATCTCCCCATGCTTCTTTCATTTTTCGTACTCATTTTTTCTTATGTTTAAGTCATATTCCATTACATTTAGGTACTGTAATTTGTTTAGCCATATCAAAATTAATTTGTTGTGGTTTAGTTGTGTGTGGCTTTGCATGATCTCATGGACCATGGCTTTCTATGGGTTTTTCTTGGCAAAGATACTGGAGTGGGTTGTCATCTGAGGTTAAGTGACTTGTCCAGGGTCACACAGTTAAGAAGTATCAGAGGCTAGAATCAGACTCGGGTCTTCCTGACTTCAGGCCCAGTGTTCTATCCATTGGGCCACTAGCTGCCTAACAATTGATAGGCAACTACTCTGTTTCCAGATTTTTACTATCACAACATTTTATTTAATTAGCATATATTTTAGCCATGACAACTTCATATGGAATAAGCTTACGTTAACTATTGGGAACTATTTCCCATATTAATGAGATTAATTTAATTTAACTTAATTAATCAATGAGATTTCCTATGTGTTACATATGTCTTCCTATTCCTATTTATGCTAATTAAATAAAATGTTGCTGAAAATGTCATTCATTTCATTTCTAGAAAATATGCATAGTTAATGAGATTTCCTATGTGTCCAGACTTTAGGGACACCCTGTATATTCAGAGAAACCTGGGAAGACTTATATGAACTGATGCTGAGTGAGGGGAGCAGAACCAGGAGAACATTGTATACAGTAATAGCCACAGGGTTTGAGACTTGATTTTGATAGACTTAGGACTTCTCAGCAATACAAAGACCTAAAACAATTCCGAAGAACACATGATGGAAAATGCCAGTCACATCTAGAGAAAGAACTTTGGAGTCTGAATACAGAATAAAGCAGACTATTTTCTTTTTTGTTTTGTTTTACTATTTTTTTTTCTTTCTCATGTTTTTTCCCATTTATTATAATTCTTCTATGTAACACAACTAATATGAAAATGTGTTTAATAGGAATGCATGTGTGGAGCCCATATCAGATTGCAAGCCATCTTGGGGAGAGAGAGGGAGAAAATTTAAAACTTATGGAAGTGATTGTTGAAAACTAAAAATAGGAGCGGTTAGGTGGTACAGTGAATGGAGCACCAGCCCTGGAGTTGGGAGGACATGAGTTCAAATCCACCCTCAGACACTTGACACTTGCTAGCTGTGTTACCTTGGGCTGGTCACTTGCCCTGAGTTTCCCTGCCTTCCCCACTCCAAAAAGCAGAAAACAAAAACAAAACTAAAAATAAGTAATTTAATTAAAAAATGTTTCTATAAACATTTCGTTATATATGGACCTTTCTTTTCATATTTCACCTCTTTGGGATTTATGTAACACCCACTAGCTCTAAATTCTATGACCCTATGCATCTTTTGAGTTAGATAATTCAGCTCACCTCATTTTTTTGGATAAAAGTTACTCAGAGAAGTGTCTAGCTAAAAATTTTACTTAAAATCTTTATTCCCAATGTAGATAGTCCAAAACTCTGAACCCAAGAGCCTTTGGAATATCAGCATTTCCAGCTCATTCATTGCCTGAGGCTGTCATCCAGAGAAGTAATAGTAGTAGAGAGGCATCCAGGGAAGTGCTCCTGCAGGTGCTGCATCCACAGGTCCTGAAGACCAGACAAGAGAGTTCTTGCCACCATAGACCTTGACACTGTCAAATGTTCAAAATCAGAAAACTATATGATTTTATCACCAGCAATGACATTTAAAAAAGGAGTAACACCACCTGCTTTGATGCTCTATCCTAAGGACCAGGGGGCCTTTCCTTCTGACTTGCAGCTGAAACCTCCCATAATGTTGTCCTGCTCACTAAAGATGAGCAGGGGGTGTCTTACTTTTCTATTCACATCCAGCACTTAGGACAATGCTTTGCATACAGGAAGTGCTTAATAAATGCCTTATTCATTCTTAAATAAACTATAAATTCCAGAGTCGGGACTTGAAGCTAACTCTTTTGGGTCTTGGTCCAGTAGTCTTTATACCTCACTTATAAAGAGAATTCAATCAATCAATTGATCAGCAAAGCATTTATTAAGTCTTTACTGTATTGTGCCAGGGATTATGCTAAATGCTGGGGATTAAAAAAAAAAGAAAGAGAGAAAGGGTGTCTGCTCTCAATGAGTTTACATTTTGATGTAATTAATTTAAGTAAATTTAATTTAATTTAATAAATACATTAAATAAATTTAAATATAATAAATTTAAAGCAATTAATGTGCCTATATAAGTATATGCAAGATAGAACCTGGGCAGTTAGGTGGCACAGTAGATAGAGCATTGGGCTTGGAATGGAAAGACTCATCTTCCTGAATTCAAATCTGGTTTAAGACGGTAGCTGTGTGACCCTGGGCAAGTCACTTAATCCAATTTGCCTCAGTTTCCTCATCTGTGAAATGAGCTGGAGAAGAAAATGCAAACCATTCCAGTGTTTTTGCCAAGAAAGCCCCAAATAGAGTCATGAAAAGTTGGACATGACTTAATAAAGATAGTATCGAGTATAGTAGAAGCTAGTTAACCTTAGGAAGGAAGCCCTTGGAAAGGTTTCCTGTACTAGATGGCCCTTGTGCTGTGTTTTAAAGGAAGCTAGATATTGGCAGAGGTGAGGATGAAGAGCACTCCAGACATGGGGGTGCCTGGCCAGTGTAAAGGTGTGGAAATGGGAGATGGAACACTGTCAACACATGAAGAGCAAGTAGACCAGTATGGCAAAGTGTATGAAAGGGTACAATAATCTTATAAAAGACTGGAAAGATAGGAAGGGGCTAGCTTGTGAAAAGATTAATTTGCTATTTGCTAAACACAGGTATTTCTATTTGATCCTAGAGATTACAGGGAGCCATTGGAGTTTATTGAGTAGGGGGGATGACATGGTCAGACTTGACTTTTAGGAAAATCACTTGTATAGCTAAGTGGAGCCCTAATTGGGCAGCCAAGTGGTGTAGTGGATAGAATACTGGACTTGGAATCAGGAAGACTAATCTTTATGAGTTCAAATCTGGCATCAGACACTTACTAGAAGTGTGACCCTACGCAAGCCACTTTAACCCTCTTTGCCTCAGTTTCCTCATCTGTCAAAAGAGCTTGAGAAGGAAATGACAAATCACTCCAGTTTCCTTGCCAAGAAAACCTCAAATGGGGTCACAAAGAATCAGACATGACTGAAAAACAGGTAGCCCTGATTAGAATGGGGATTCACCTGAAGAAGAGATTTGATTTGGGAGGAGACTATTTGCAACAGTCTAGGCCAGAGTTGAAAGCACGCTGTACTAGAGGGACGATTGTGGGTGTGGAGAGAAGGGGTTAGATAATAGAGATTCTGTGGAGATAGAAATGATAAGGTTTGATGATAGATTGGTTGTGTGAGGTGAGAGAATGAGGAGCTGAAGACAACTGCCAAGTGGAGAAATGGGGTGATGGCAAGAATGAATGGTAATAAAAAATAAATTAATAGTGCCCTCAACAGCAATAGGGGAGTTCAGAAGAGAGGTGGATTTGGAGAGGAGAGGAATAATACATTCTCTTTTGGACAACCACTCAGTCAGTTGACTAGCATTTATTAAGAGTCTATTGTATGCCAGGCATTGTGCTGAGACCTGGGGATGCAAAAAAAAAAAAAAAAAGAGCAAAAAGCAAGAATCTTTGCTAGTAAGGGTCCTATGCATATGATGTGGAAGAAGAGGGGCAAACAATTATACAAGCAAGATACATGCAGAATAAATTGGAACTAATCTCAGAAGGGGGGCATTAAAATTAAGGAAGGGCAACTAGATGGCACAGTGGATAGAGTGCCAGGATTAGATTCAATAAAGACCTGAGTTCAAATTTGGCCTTAGACATTTACTAGCTGTGTGATCCTAGGCAAGTCACTTAACCTCTATCAGCCTCAGTTTCCTCGTCTGTAAAATGAATTGGAGAAGGAAATGGCAAACCACTCTGGGATCTTTGCCAAGAAGACCCCAAATGAGGTCACGAAGAGTTGGACATAACTGAAAAATGACTAAACAAGATTAAGGAAGACTGGGAAAGGCTTCTTGCAGAGAGTGGATTTGAGCTGTTGGAGAAAGGCAGGAGTTAGAGATGAGGAAGGAGAGAACTCCTGGCATGGGGAACAGCTGGTGGAAATGCTCAGTTGAATTATACCTATGCCATCACCAGAACTTCCTCAGGAGTGAATCTTCCTTATATTTTCTAGCTTTCAGACTGGGCCATGAGACTGTCAGCCAACCCACTTTGCTCCCAAGTCAATTTTCTCCCTTTCCTGTCACATTTTAAACGTACCAGGTAATTTCTTCCCATAGACCTTCCTAGGTTTATTAGGAATAACAGCACCAAGGGTATTTTTCTTTATGGCTCTTATAATTAGTAACTATTTTGAAGGGCAATCACTGTTAAACCATTTATTTTTCTTTTCCTGAAGGACCATGGACTTTCCAAGACTGATTATTTCACAATTGAAATAACATGTGTCCCAAGGGGAGCTTTTTATAGTGGTTAGTGATAGTAATAGCCACTCTTTATTTTATTGTACTTAAAAAAAAAATCTCTGTCAAGTGAAGCAGAAAGATGGTGGTTCATCTGGGGGTTCTGACAGCTTTTATACACTTGCTTGAATCTCTAGGCAACAATACGGCTGATAAACGCTCCTGTGGTGCTATTTCAGCCAATTAATTAGTTAATATTTGAAGATGAAAAATGTCATTGCAGAGGGAGCATTGTAGATATCTTGATGAGATTCTAAACAGAAAAAAAATAGGAAGATGATAGAGTAAAAATGCCAAGTTTTAGTTATTTTAGCTCAACAAATTCTGATGAAATGTCCTCATGAAAGGAAAGTTATTAAGTGCCATGGGGACATAGATTAAACAAGACACAATCCCTGCCCTCTAGGAGTGAAAAGTCTAGCAGGGAGGTAAGAAAATCTGTGCAAATCTTCTCAAAGGCTTCAGTGGCTTCCTACTACTTCCAGGAGGAAATATAAATGCCTCCATTTGGCAGTTGAAAGCCTTTGGCTCCAACCTACCTTTTCCAGACTTATTGAACTTTTCTCCCCATCATTCATATTTTAATCCAGCCAAATGGGGCTTCTTGCTGTTCCTCAGACATGACACTCCACCTCATGTCTCTGTGACTCTGTGCTGGCTATTCCTAGTGCCTTATAGGCACTTCCTCTTCACTGCTGTCATAACTTCCTTTAAGGCTCCATTTAAACATACCTTTCTTCGTGAAGGCTTTCCCAGTCTCAACCACTATTAGTGTTATTTCCCTCCCCCATCACCTTGTAGTATTTTGTATAAACCTTTATGTGTATCTTCTGTGGCTAATCTATAAATTTCTTGTGAACAGGGACTATGTTCACCTCTGTCTTTTTTGTCCGCAATGCCTAGAAGAGTGCCTGACACATAACTGGCATTTAATAAATGCTGGTTGACTGGTTACCTAATTGATAAAAATTACTAACACAGGAGGACACAGCTAGGTGGTACCGTGCCAGGTAAGGAGTCAAGAAGACTCATCTTCATGAGTTCAAATCTGGCTCAGACATTTACTAGCTGTATGACCCTGGGCAAGTCACTTAACCCCAATTGACTCCACAAGGCAAAACAAAATGTACTGCCAAAGTGCTCTGAAAACGAGTTTTAGAGAACATGAAGACTTTTTTTCCCTTTTTTTTTTCAATCTGGGCCTATGATTCTATTGTTGTGGAAAGTCCTCATCAAGACAAGTCATTGGAGTTTCCTGGGGGCACTGCCTGGTAAATGACTCACATATTGGATGTGTCAAGTCCAGGACTTGAAACCGTGTCTTTCCAACAAGATCAGCCTTTGTAATGGTAATGGGAATTTGAAGATCTTCCCTGTTCCTTAATAAGCCTAAGGGAATTTGAAGACCTTCTCAGCTTTGAAAATAAACTCTGCCTCCTAATAGACTGAATGTAACCACATGGTGCTGTGGTGGGAGGAGTTTGCTGAAGGGTGGGGCAGAGCCGACAGGAAGCTGCGAGCCAGAGCCAGAGAGATTGTAGGAGAGAGAGGTCACTCAGGCAAGGAGTTAGTCAGGCTGGTAAGTAAAATATTGGTCAAATATTGGTTTGTGGAATGGCTAAAGGATGGTATGTCTCTCTGATACATTGTGGTGCATTGACTTCTATGTTGCTATGATGGATTTGGTTTCCTGGTGTTGAGATTCGGATTTCGGCATAAATGTTTTACTTCTGTCTTCTGTATGGAGAGGCTATTATATTTTGTGGTTGAGCACCATGCAGGTATATTTATAGTGACTGTGGGTGCTGGGAATATTGTGTTGGCACTACAGCCTTCTATGCATTATGCCTACATTTTTATTATTTAGCAATAATTATTGGCATAAGAAACACAGATAGACAAGTTAATTAAAGGGAAAAAAAGGCCGGGATAATGGTCAGGGGAATGGGCTTTAGTTTTAATGACAACCACCTTGCTAATGACTTTGGACAGTTTGGGTTTCATTTTCCTCATCTGTAAAGAAGGTGTCAGTGGTCATCTAGGGCAGCTCCATGGTACAGCGGATAGAGTGCTGAACCTGGAGTCAGGAAGACTCATCTTTGTGAGTTCAAAGCTGGCCTCAGACACTTACTAGCTGTGTGACCCTGAGCAAATCATTTAACCTTGTTTGCCTGAGTTTTCCCATCTGTAAAATGAGCTGGAGAAGGAAATGGCAAACCACTGCAACATCTCTGCCAAGAAAACCCAAATGGGGTCATGAAGGGTAGGATATGACTGAAAAATGACTCAGCAACAACAAAGAAGGCATAACTCTGACATCACAGGGGTGCTCCCTTTGCCTGATGGCTAGATATGATGCATTTCACCCCTCCCAAGAGGTTCTCCATTATGCTTAAGAGGGGTTAGGTTGTCTAGACTCTCTGCCAATGGGGAAATGCTGTTTCCTATAGTCAATAACAGTTTGCCTCTGGGGAAATCACTTCTATCCTCTTTACCTCATTGGTAAAAATTAGATAATAATTCTCATAATGCTTACCTTGCAAGTATGTTGTAAAGAAAGCACTTTGTAAGCCTTACCTTCATGTGGAAATGGAGGATATTCATCACCCTTATCATTCCCAAAATACAGGGTAGTGAAAAGAATAATGAATTTGGAATCACAGGACCTGAGTTCAAATACTGACTCTGCCAGTTACTACCTGAGATTCCTTGGACAGGTAATTTAAACTCTCTGGGCCTTAGTTTCTTCATTTGTAAAAAAAAAAAAAGAGGAAGTTTGACTAGATGGCTTCCAAAGTCTTCCAGGTTTAAAACTAGGATTCTGTGATCTACCTCCTCATTTTTGTGACTCAACCTGGGTTTTTCTGTGTGGGTTGTTAGGCCAAATTATTTTGAGTGGTTATGAATCTGATTAAGGAGACTCTAAAGTATTCTGTGACTTGATGTGATCAGCATAATGTCACTTGCAAACAGGACTCTCTAGAGGGTCTCACTATCCCTCCTTCATTTAGAATTTGTGCCAAGTATTATCCATAACAGTGGGAAACATCTTTGTCAAACAAAATGCTTCCTTCCTCATTTTATAGTAACAATCATATGATTATCTGACAAGAGTGATCATCTCTGTTATATCTATCAAAGACTCTTATATAATCTAACATATACATAAAATATCACTGGGGAAGTTTCATTGAGGGGAAAGAAGGAGATAAGCATTTATTAAGTACCTTCTGTGTGCCAAGCCAGACGTGTCAGACACTTCCTAGCTGTGTGACCTTGGGCAAGTCACTTAACTTCGTTTGCCTCAGTTCCCGATCTGTAAAATGAGCTGGAGGAGAAAATGGCTATACCTTTGCCAAGAAAACCTCAAATGGAGTCATGGATGAGTCAGATACAGTTGAAACAGTTCAACAACAATAATGACAACTACACGTGTGAAACGTTATATTAAGTGCTTCACAAATATTTCTCATTCGACCCTCACAACAACCTTGGGAGGTGGGACTATTACTACTATTATCTCCATTTTTACAGTTGGGGAAACTGAGTCAGGAAGGGATTAAGTGTCTTGCTCTGAGTCATACAGTTCGTAAATGTCTGAGGCATGACTGGAACTGAGATTTTCCTGAGTCTGGTCCAAGCACTCTTTTCCCTGTTCCACTTAACTGCCTCTAGTCTTTTGGTCAGATGTGGACAAGGACTATATAAGATGAGAAGATATAGATGATTTTTACTCTGTGCTGTTAGAAGGAATACCAACATCAATGAACTTAAACATTACAGGAGCATAGATTTAGAGGTGGAATAGACATTAAAAGTCCATGGACTCCTCATTTGCAAAATGAAGAAACTGAGGCCCCTAACTGTTAAGTGAATTGCATAGTGTTACCTAGTTAGTAAGTGTTTGAGGGAGGGTTCACAATCAGGGCTTCCTTGCTTTAAAGTATGGTGTTTTATCTACTGCCTCCGGTCTTTTGAAGTAATTTAAGATGGTGTCATCAGCATCACCATCATCGCCTTTTGGGGCAATGAATTTTGTACAGAAACAATCTTGAGACAGGTCGTTATTCTGCTATTATTCTTTCATATTCAATATTCTACAGGCTGGCACACAAGTGGATAAAATAGCTGTTTTATTTTTGGAAATTGAATAAAAATATTGGAATATAAGCTTATTATTTTCATGAATATGATAAGCTTAATCATTTTTTTTTCTGTAGACTCATTGAAAGCATCTTTGGAACATCTTCAGGCATAGCCAGGGATGCACACACTTCATCCTGTTCCCACATGATTTTAATGTTCTTTTAAATTTTCACTGAATCTAGCTTGGAGAGTATAAATATCTGTTATGGCAGCATTTATTAAAAGAGTTTAAAAACATTTTTTATTTATCAATGTTCTGTCAAGGTGGTTGCGAGCAATAATTCTATCTGTGATAATGATCTAGTTCCAATATGGTTTATTGATTGAGTTTTCAAAGACATTGTACATGGAATATGGGGATTGATTGCCTGTCAGTTTATGAAAGCAAGCAAGCAGGCAACCTTTTGATGTATAGTCCCAACCATTAGATTGTGTATTGGTAGCTATTTGTTAGCTGGTAATTATTTTGCAGCTAATTTTGATATTGGTTGATTTCTATCGTTTCCTCTAATTATCTGTATTGATCAATTAGTATAATCTCCCTAAGTATAATGAGTCTGTGATTTCCAGTGATAGTGATTTGCTCTTGAATTACCACCATAAATTTTTCCACTCCTGTAACCAAAGCCACATGTCATCAAATTGTTCTCTACCTTTTTGTCATTCCATTGTTGGTTGAGTTCATCTGAATGTAGCGATTCCACTCTTGTGTCTTAGTTGTTTCATAAGCTCTCTCAAGAGGTAAACCAGTTACAGTTTACATTAGACAAATCCAGCGGCATATACTAATTGTTAGTCTTTACTATTTGCACATGAAAGTGATGTCTGCCTGTTCCAAAAGTATATTTGTAAGTTTTTAATGTATTTGTCATTTTCTTTGAGACCAACTATGGATCTTCTTTCTTCTTTTTCATGAGGAATTATAATGGCATCTTGTGGTAATGATATCAATAAAGGTGTGTCCAAAAGGACCAGAGATGTAAAAGGCAATTCACTATTGGTTCAGTAATTATGGAATAGGCTGTCTGAAAAGACCGTTACATTTCATAGCTTTTGTTGATTTCTTCAAAACCTTTGACTCATTTCTGCAATAATGACTTACTCATATACTATCAAAATGTGATGTGTTTTTTAAAATGTCGTATGAGTCTTTGCTAGCATACTTTTCAAAGCCATTATGTTCCATTATGTAGTTCCAAAAGTGCATGTTTTGACTGGCATTGCTTTATATATGTTCCTCCTATTGAATTTCTAGCAATAAGTTTCCAACATAAATAGCCAAAGCTTTGATCGTTTTGCTCTATGATTCTCGCTTGAGGAGATCATGGTTTTTTAAAGTGCTGTCTTTGTCCAGTGGTTCAATTTGACCATGAGCTTGAAGCTTAGTGCCTTTAATATCTATCATTCCTTGGTGTATTTTGGTAATTTTATGGTTAAAGTAGATTCTCAATGACAATTTGATATTGGTAGGAAGAGATCCCAGAAGATTGAGAAGATGTTTAATATGTTTTTAGTAGATGTACATCAAGCGGTCATTAAGATGTTTTGGTATGACTCCCTCTGTGCCTTGGAACTTATATTGTTTCATTTTGGAGGTGTAATTATGGATTTAAGTCTAGGCATAATGACAAGAAGTGTCAACTATTTCCCTAAAAGATGCCTAATTTTATACCATCTCTGAAATTATTGCGATGGCAACATATTTTAAATAGACAGCTTTTTAACATATGGACATCAAATATTCTAGAATCTTCATGACTTTATTTTACATATTTGTGGCACATGAATAAGCAATTATTGTAGAATTAAGTTGAAGCTTTTGCAGAAATCAACAAAAGTTATGGTGTTTTCACATAGTTTATTCCATATTATTTTAGTCAATATTGAATTACCTCTTATATCTTTGACCCTTTTGAACAAATCTTTATTGCTCCTCAATCAGTATGTTATTTTCTTGTGCTTATAGATTCTTTGAGCAACAAAAGCTATGGATGTTTTGTCTACAACAACCTGTGGGAAGCTGGAAGGCCAGTGTGAGAGAGTGCCAGACCTGGAGTCAGAAAGACTCATTTTCCTGAGTTCAAATCTCGCCCTAGACATTTACTAGATGTTTCACCCTGTTTGCCTCAGTTTCCTCATCTGTAAAATGAGCTGGGGAAGGAAATGGAAAGCTACTCCAGGATCTTTTCCAAAAAACCCTCAAATGGGGTCATAAAGGGTTGAATATGACTGAAAAGTGACTGAACAACAGCAAACAAAATGTAATTGGCCTATATTTAGAGCAGTCACTAGTAGATTCATCTTGTAGCAATAGATATGTGATGCTTTTGGTCAGGAAATGTGGGATTGGGCTTCTGTTTTAGAGGAAGCTGGTAAGATGATTTGCTAGTAATTTGGACACCATTGTGTAACTTGAACCATTTCTTATGAATCTCATCTGGCCACTCTTTTCTAGTATTGAAGAAAAAGAGTTTCAGTTACCTCCCTTGACATAATTGTCCTGTTACTTATTATAGTAATGAGGCACCACTCATGTGATCCAACTTGCATTTTCTTTATGTTGGACTTCTTGTACCTGCATAGATGACCAGAGATTTTTCACATCCTTCTGCAATGGTTGTCTCTCTCACTGATGATTTCTTTGCCTCTCAAGCTCTGCAATGAAGGTTCTGATTAAATTCTTTATTTTGTTCCTTGTACTGCATTAACTCTTTGTTTAACTTTTTGGTTTTTGTTTTCAATTACTGGTTAAGGAAATATAGACTTTCTGACACTTCTTTGCTTTCTGGATTCTGTCCCCCATATTTCTTTTTTGTTGCTTTTAATTGAGCAACAAGGCTTTTATATTTTCAATTTCATGAACCATCTAGGTATTGATGGAATCTCTCTTTGCCTTTTAGCAGATCTTCCATACCTTCCTTACTATGCTGGTTATCAATATGGTGCTTGATAGGTATCCTTAGGAGGATATTCTGTAATAGCTCTACGTTTCCTCCTATGATCCTTACTGTGGCAATAGCAGCTGCATATTGTGTGAAGGACTTGAAATGTTTTTGTGTCTTCTGTCAAACATTCTGGGAATACCCTGTTGGTTGTAGCAAATGTATTTTTTAAATTACTCTACTGTGACATAATTGGTCTGCTAGTTGGATTCATCAAACACAGAGAGGGCTTTGGAAATTCAGTTGTAAGTATGCTCATCTCCTTTTCAAAGACTTTTGAGATACTGCCAGTGTAAGACAAGACAACAAGCTCTTATTAAGCGCTTAGTGTGTGTCGGGAACTGCACTGAGTGCTAGGAATACAAATGCAAGCAAAAGAAAAGGTGATCCCTGTCATCAAGGAGCTTACATTCCAATGGGGAAAGACAACACGCAAAAAAGAAGCTTAAGTGTGGAAGGGGAGTATACGGGGATCAAGGTACCTTCCAGGGGTATGGTTTTGAAGTACAAAAAGTAGTTGCAGAATTGGGAGAAGCCTGGACCTCTCCAAAAATGGAGGCTCCAAGGAGGACTCATTGAAGAGAGATTGGGGCTGTTTTTGCCGTCCATTTTGATTTTAGATATTATTTCTGAAGTTTGCATGAATTGAAGGTTCTTTTCAAGGTCTTTACCTTTTTCTCTGCCAAGTTTAGCAGTTCCTTGATTTTTATCTAATCCAGGGTTAGAGTGAAGCTATTGTTTCATGGTTTTCCTCCACTGGTCATCAGTGTTATTATTTGTCTTGGACATGATGATACTGCTGACAAAAAGTAGTATGATCGCCTCGCCCATAAGTGTTGAGATATTTCCAGTTTTGTAATCTTGCAGGATGTCCATTTGTGGTTTGATTGCTTTAGTGGTCAGTGCCATCTGTATTGAAGCATTTCTGACAGGTAGAGTAACAATAGGAATAACCTTAAGACTTGTGGAATGCTTTACACATCTAGTTTCATATAATCGACAACATTGTGAAGTGGGGCTTATTATTAACCCCATTTTATAGATGAGGAAACTGAGGTAGACAAAAAGTCAAAAGACTTGCCTGGGCTTGCACAGCTAGTAAATGTTTGAGGTAGGATTTCCTGTCAGGTCTTCCTGTCAGGTCCAACTCTTGTACCTACTATACCACCTCACTGGCACTCCTGATTTGTTCTGATTTATCTTGTCTTCATGTGATACAAGAATATGAAGGAGTACCATTCACTCTACCCTGTGTCAAGCTCATCGAAATTGCTTTAAGGAGGATCAATCTTCAACCTTATGCCTCCCCATTTATTTGGTAGATTCACAGGAACTTTTTCATTACATTGGCTGTCATGCTAACCTGATCAATGGAATCACCACAGCCCAAATGGACCAGCTTTTCTGGACTCTTACTTAGCCTTACTGTTTGCCAGAGCAACTTCAGGGCACACAGAGACCCCACTGTGCATCACCCTGCCTGGCATTCCCTTTCTTTGCCTTTGCATGCAGCTTCATTTCATGGTCCAAAGACATGGATTGGGTTTTGATGGACTTATTTATTAATTATTATCATCTATCCGGTACGGGAGTTGTAAGAATCCAATACTACAATGGCTATTAGTGGGGCATATTTTGCCCTTATGCAGTTCAAGAACGAGTCATGGAACTCACAACTATTTCCTCTCCCCGTTTCCACAAACAGACAGTTGATTGTCAATCAGGCCAGGCAGCAAAGGCTTCATTTTTTATTATGCCATGCTGCAATGGCCTAATCCTGACTGGCTCGACCAGTCAATGACCAAGTACCTAAAAAGGTGCTCCCCCATGTCCTGATTTAACAAAAGAAGGTTGCTGGTGGCGGTTTGAGGATAGAGCCATGGGCAAAGCTTGCTGCATTGTGTTTCTTTGGCTGTTTTATAAGCAACTGTGTGAAAGGAGGACACTTTAGCTCATTTCCTAAAAACTTTTATATCTATAAAGCAGGATGATGAGAGTTTGTATTAGGAATCATGACCCTGAATCCTTATAGGACAATTGTCAAAGAAAAGAGTAAATTATCTTTAATAGACTTTACTTACTGAGTTAGGAAAGGAGGTGAACTGATTGATTTTTATCAATAAAGGAAGAAATAAATGGAGTCTTCAGCTTATTCCTCAGGTAACCAGAAAAATCAAAGAAAGCAGAATTCTTAGTCAAGACTTCACTGCATTTTTGAAGGTAAAAGCTGAGCAAATTATTTTGAGAGTGGAGCAAAATGGAACTGAATTTTGTGGTAATTTTGTCACTAAGACCAAAGCAAGAAATCACATCAATCATAGGTAATTTCCCCAGGCATTCCCTCAGGGGGTAGGGAGGAAAAGTGAGCTCCCTGTAGCTCAGAAGTAGCATGAGTGACCATCCAGCAGATGAGTGAAACAGATGGAAGTCAGTGCCAATGCAAAATGCATATTCACTCTGGCATTGAAGAAGAAAAGGCTGCTTAGAAAATGGCATGGGGGACACATACAGTCAAGCTCCTGATGAATATGGAAACCCTGGCATTTATCTTTCTTTTATACCTTGGAAAACTCTGAGAAAAGGAAGGTTATAAAGGAGGCCCATATACTCACAGAATCGAGATTTGGAAGGAACTGTCTTGTTCAACCACATCATTTTACAGAGAAACCAAGTGAGGCCCACATGCTATATGTAATAGACATATAAACTGTTAGCACTGGAAGGGACCTAAGATATTGTCTCTGGGTGTTCAATAACTTAGGGTCTTTTGATTTTTATAATTGCACTTCATATATTTGTTTTCCTTTGTAATCCTGAGTATTTCTTTTATGTACTTACAAATGTTATTCTGATAAAAGATCCATAGGCTTCAGCAGACTCCAAAGGGTTCCATGATGCAAAAAAGGAAAAGAACCTCTGATCTTGTCTAATCTTCTCTAAAAAAAAGATTAATAAACTAATGTTCAAAGATGACAGTTCCTTTATGATAGAACTGGGACCAGAACCCAGGAGCTATAGCTCCCAAGTCAGGGTCATAGGATTAAGCACTTAATTCTGAAAGAGACCTTGGAGGTCATAGACTCTGATTCCCCTTTTTTACAGATCAGGAAACTGAGGCTTGGAAACATTAAGTGGCTTTTGTTCAAGGTCATACAGGTAGCAGTTGACAGACCTGGGATTCAAATGTAGGTACTCTGATCCCAAATCTAACAATTTTTCCCACTGTACCATGTTTCCCCACCACACAAAGGTCATATAGAGAGTTCATAGCAGGTACTGAAACACAAGTCTTCTTGTAAAATCTCTATGATCAGATCACATCTGGTGTGCTGGGCTCAGTTCTGGGTGTTACTTTGTAGTAAAGATTTTGATTAGCTATGTAGCAACCAAGAGGGAGACCAAGATGGTGATGAGGCTTGGGTTCCTTGGTTGAAGGGATTTAGGGACTAGATGTTAGCTCTCTGAAGGGTTAACATGTAACAGAAAGATTAGTAGATGTATTTTACTTGATCCCAGAAGGCAGATGTAGGAGCTCTGTGTGTGAAAGTTGCAAGGAGGTAAATTTATGCTTAATACAAAAACTACTTTCTAACAATCATAGCCTTTTAAAAATTTTTTTATTTTAGCCAATTGGGCTTAAATGACTTGATCGGTGTTGCACAACTAAGTGTCTGAGGTCACATTTGAATTCAGATCCTCTTGACTCTAGGGCTAGTGCTCTTTCCACTGTACCACATTGCTGCCCAAGTCATAGCCTTTTAAAGTAGAATGAATAGTCCTCAAAGGTAGTATGTTCCCTTTCACTGGAAATCTTTAAGGAATGACTGGATAATCATTAGTGGGCTAAATTTTAGAGAAGTTCCTTGTTCAATAGGAATGGAATGGACTACATGGCTTCTGAGCATCCTTCTAACTTGGAAATTCTGCAAGATCCTGATTAAAGCACAAATGTTAACTAGGATAGCACATTAAGTCATTAACACTTAAGACAGACACCATCTGTTCTGAGACAATGGAAAAGGCAAGTTTTCATGGGAGGGAGAAGGTTAGGAAAGGTTCAGTGCTTGCATTATTATGTGAGAATGCAGATATTGCCTCTGTAAAGGCCTGAAGAGGGATGAGTCCATTGCACACTTGGGGGGCGATGTCAACAAGAAGGGAACATCACAGACTGAAAGACTACAACTTTGCGATGCACTTCTTATACTTTAATATTGTTTTAATTAAGCCGCATTGTCAAGAACTTTAGGTTCTTGAGAGAGATGAGAGAGAGAAATGGAGAACTGCCCAGCTTTTCCATTCTAACCCTACTACCTTTGGCTCCAGCTTTGGAATGGACACCATCAGTCTGACAAATTACCTACCTAAGCAGAATGATTCTCTCTTTCTCTGAACTTGCCATATTTCTAGCTCACACCTTCCCTATATGTGGGAGAGATAAAAGTAGTTTGTTTGAGAAGGTATTTTCTAGTGGCAGATCCATGTTACAGGTAGGGTTGGAAATGGAGGTAGGAAGGATAGTTCCATTTATTGAACAGACAGCGTTGGCCTGTTTTGGTCCTAGTTTGTTCTCTATTTTCAGGGCTGTGCAAGACATATGCACTAATGGGATAATTCACCAGGTTGCACATTTAATTGTATGTCATAATCTGGGCAACAGATATTCATCATCTACTTGTTTTCTTCCTGCATGGATTCATAGGCTGATCTCTTGAGTTGTCATTCATCTAATTGAGTAGGACCATTGAGGAAATTGAGGGAATTGAAGCAGGTGGTGATAATGGGAATTGAGTGACTCACTGATTCCATCTTGAGACTCAATTCTGAATCTAGTGCACTTCTCTTTCTATTCAATTATGTGTCTAGTCCAAATTTGATCTTGTGAGAAAACTATTCAGTTGTGAGAATTGGGAGAAAACTTGATTGCATTGTTTGAACCTAGCCCTGTATGGCTGGGAAACTGGGCTACCTTTTCCTGCTCTTTAGAGATCCTTAACTAAGGACTAGGTTATGCTGTCCAGAAACCTAGTCAGAGTCAAAGACTCATGCAAAGGATTTTCTCATAATTATACATCTCAAGTGGCCCATAGGTCTCATATGAAAACTGGCATCATGCTAATTAACAAGTTTGTTTCCACGTTCCTTTGATTATTTACAGAGGAGCGGGGCAGCTCCTTTTCTGAATTCAGGACCTTGTACCTGTTTGTTTTCCCACTCCTAATTTGGAAGTTCCTTAATCTTTTATCCAATGAGACTGTCTAATGTTGTTTTGTTTTCTTTTATTTAATTGGTGTAATTTGATTAGGTGTTTTTAATATATAAAGGTCTATCTACCTCTGTATTTATGGTCCTGCCCCAAGCTCAGGAAGGAGCCTGGCCTGTTTGTTGGGCAATTGCCATGCATTGCTTAATAAATCAAAGTGCTCTGAAGGATGAACGTTTGTTACCTCTGTCATTTCATCTTTTACCTGCCACCATTTTTTGGTAAACTGAGGTAGCTGATTCCTGCCCAACAGTCTTCCAGAAAAACTCCCTATAGGATTCCAGTTAATCTTTCACTGTGGGCATTTTGTTGTAGAAGTCTTCCCATAGAGATGGAGCTCCTTCTCCAGATCCCCATTTCTTCTGAGCTAAGGTAAAGTTTACACGTTATTTTCATATTAAGTTTGCCCTGGGAATCAGGGTGGTTTAGGTTTAAAACTTTGCCCCAGGGATTGAGATGTTTTAAGTTTACCCCAGAAATTGGGGTCATTTAGGTTTTGATTAAATTTTCATAGGGAGTGGGGTAATTTCTTTTTAGATTAGGTTTTCCCCCAGGGATGGTGAAGAAAAATGGGTTCAAGTCGTAGTCGGTTCCCTCCTGATAGATTTTGCTAGCGTGGGACCAGGGCATTCTCCCGATAGTTATGGGAATGACCAAAAAGCACGCTATTAAATTATGTGACATCTGATATAAAGCTGCAAGAGATTCAGCTGATAATTTGTTTTGGTTAATTTGCCTCTTTTCATTATTACAAGTTGAAAAAATGTGTTCCTCTTATTGTTTTGTGTATTTTTGTTTCTTTGTACAATGTAGGAAAATCTTTGTTTTGTGTTGTGTTTAATGTGGTTTATAGATTCTATTACCTTGAAAGATTTCTAAAGGGAAAATGCAGCCAACCAGAAGAACTACTAAAAAGCTTCAACCAAAGAGTTTAGAATGCTTGAAGCAGTGATCCCAATAAGTAGGATTAACTCTTACTTTAGGTTTTCAGCAAGAGTTTAGATTAAAAAGAACTACTGTCAAGGGGCAGCTAGGTGGCACAGTGAATAGAGCACTGAACCTGGAGTCAGGAGGACCTGAGTTCAAATTTGACCTCAGACACTTAACAGTTACTTGCCCAGTGACCTTGGGCAAGTCACTTACCCTTAATTGCCCTCCAGAAGGCAAAAAAAACCCCCAACAAACCAATGAAAATGGCACATGCTGCAATCTGAGAACTGTGACAATGTCTGTCCCTGTAAAAAATCTGAAGGGATGACCTTGGCATGCTAAGATAGGATACCCTTTAATCACTTTCCCCATTTTGCTCTTTTACTTCTGAATAGGAAATTTCTCCACCTGGTTAATCCTGAGCCTTGCTAATCAGATATGACTCATGCCTAGAATCAAACAGAGCTAAGGGAATTTTCCCCCTGTTATGGTATATATCAAATTAGTCTTTTCCCTTGAGTAACCATATGGACATTGTTATACCCTTCCTTCTCCTTTCGTAGCAAATTTTATAATTAGGGCAGGTGAGTAGTAGAAATTTTGTAAGTAATTATTAAATTTATTAATTAATAAGTTGATACTACAAGATCTCTTAGTTACTATAATGGGATGCAAATAGGAAAATTTTTAATCTATATTGTGGTCAAATTATAATATCAGAATCATATGCTCTGAAAGAGGAATTAGACAAAGTAATGACAAAGATATGAAGTAAAAAATTTCTAATTAAACGGAAAGGCAAATTTTGAGAAAGCAACAGTAATAGATTTTTTTTCTTCTCTAAGAACTATCTACATGGGTATATGATTGTCTTCTAAATGTATTTAGAATGGAAATTCAGGCTTTGAGTACGTTTTAGTAATAAATTCTCAAAATTGAATTAAGGATTTTATATATAAAATTGTATTAATAATTGTAAAGAAAGTGAAATTATTTTCCCATTTTTAAAGCATCTGTTTGATATTTTAAAAGACAGGAGAGTTCATTTTATAAATTAGACCCTCATGAATTTTTTAAAAAATTTTTATAACAGGGATAGGGTTAAGGTAAAGAAAGAAACAGCAAACAATACTTAAAAGTAAAAATTCTTTAAAGTTTCAGGACTGGTGAAGCAAATTTAAAAGATTGTACTAAATTATATTAAGTTTTGTTACTGGCAGATTTTCTCACAACCTTCACAAGTGATTTGGAACGAGAGCAGCATTGAGAGTGAAGCATATTTCTAGAATGTCCAAGAGGAAATATCCAGGGACCAGACAATTACATGCAACATCTGAGACTCAAAAGGTGCTGATTAAATGAAGTTGGGAGTGAGTTAGTAGGATACAAGGAGACTTGATGTTAGTTAATATTAATGAACACGATTGCATTGTTTTGGCCTTTTATTCAATTGTATTTATGATTTAGTTTTCTTAGTTGCCTTGGTGACATGTAAATCTCCCTTCTCAAAAATTAGTCCTTTGTTAAACCTCTAAGTAGTTTGATTTGTAACCTGACTTATACAATTCCGACTATGAATATATGGAAAATTTTATAGATTTGGCCTACAAATAAGTGATCCATGGGGGAAGTGGGTCACCTGCTGCCCCATAAGTCAAAAATGGAAATTGAGGTAATTGAGGAAATTAAGACGATTGAGGGGATCAGAGAAGCAAGAGGTAGTGGGAATTGAGTGAACCACATTGACTCCATCTTGTGACTCAGTTCTGGATCCAATTCAGTTCTCTTTCTATTCAATTATGGATCTAATCCAAATGTCTACTTTGTGAGAAAACTTTATTCAGTTGTGAGAGTTGGGGAAAAAAACCTTATTGCATTGTTTGAACCTAGTCCTGCATGACTGGGAAACTGGACCATCTCTCCCTGCTGTTTAGAGATTCTTAACTAAAGACCTAGGTTATGTTGGCCAGAAACCCAGTCAGATCCAAAGGCTGATGCAAGGAGTTTCCTCAGTTATCTATCTTACCTGAAAACTGGCTCCATACTGGTCAGTCAGTTATTGTTTCCATGTTCCTTTAATTGTTTGTGGATTGTTTGTGAGGAGTGGGACACCTCTTTTTCTGAATGCAGGAAATGGTATCTGTTGGCTATTCCACTCCCAACTTGAAAAGTTGTTAATCTTTCATCCAATTAGAAATCAGATTTTTTAAATTGTTTTTTTAATGTTATATCATTTCAAATGTATTATTTCTTTTTTAGTTAGTCTTATTTGATTAATTGTTTTTAATGTATAAAAGTCTACCTCCTATATTTGGGGTCCAGCTCTAAGCTGAGGAAGGGACCTCATCCTTCCTGATTTGTTGGGGAATTATAATGCATTGCTTAGTAAGTCAAAATGCTCCAAAGCTCAAACCTTTGTTTCCTCAGTCATTTCTTTCACATGATGCACCCTGTGGTATTCTAGGACATGAGGAAATCAAAACGATCTCATCCATACGTAGGCACGTCTGGAAAATTTCACTGTTTGTTGGAAATTCCTCTTTCACTTGATGTCTGCAAACAATGTCCTCTATGACAGTGGTGAACAGCTCAGGTGGACGTGTCTCCCTGTTTTATGTCTTCCATGTGCACATCTACATCACATAAGATTTCTTGGTAACTTCAACCAAAGATATAATTTTGTTTGATTGTTCTTGATTCACGGTATTCAATTGAGGCATAAACCGAGGAGACATTTTAAGAAATATTTTAAAAAAATATATTTCATGTGTTTCATGTTCTTTAAAAAAATCTTCTGTTATGGAAATGCTTGTTTTATTTCATAAATTAAAAATAAGAAATAAACTTTTTAAAAATGATTTTCTCAATTTGTCAGAATAATTTTTGATAAATTGGTATGTTGATCTCCTAACTAGAAATTTGTCCCCAATCCACATGCTTGCCAGTTAAATTTTGCTCTTCCGGGGCAGCTAGTTGGCACAGTGAATAGAGCAGGGGCCCTGGAGTCAGGAGGACCTGAGTTTAAATCCGGCCTCAGACAGTTGACACACTTACTAGCTATTTGACCTTGGGCAAGTCACTTAATCCCAATTGCCTTGCCTTCCTCCTGCCACCCCACCCCCCCAAAAATACATTAAATTTCTCTCTTCCTTTTGAAGAAAATTTTATCTTTATTCAGTGAGGCTCAGTCTCTTTTGGCATCCTATTGGCCACTTAATATAAGAAAATATATGTAAAATTGTTGAGTGAATAGTGAAGCCCCAAGCTCTGTTGTTTATAGCTGAGGTTCAGAGAAATTACTTCTGGCTTAGGCTGAGCTCAGAGTGTGTGAATAGCCCAGGTGAAGAAATTAACATAATTTGAACGCAGTCACTATTACTCTTTCCCCCACTATATAGTAGCAAAATTCTTCTTTCAATCTCAGGTGATAGAGAAATAGACAAATTACAAATGTAATAAAATACAATTTTGTCTTGGGCTGCACCCTCTAGGGAATGATAGTGAAACTACTTAAAATGTAGAAATTTAAAGATACAAGAGGAAGCAAGGTAGAGTGGATTGAGGAAAACAATGAATAGAGGCTTATGAAGGAAAGAAGGGAAGGAAAGGGAAGGGAAGAAAAGGGAGGAAGGAATGAGCTGTGTTGCCTAATTTGAACTGGTCAGTTGGGTGCCCAGCGGGGCAGCTTGGACTACTCACAGGTTGTTGTGTGTCCTTTCTCCTCAAAGAGGACCATGATATCAGAGAGGTGATGCTATGACTTGTAATTGAGTTACAAAAGGTCGAGGGTAACTAACAGGCCTCAAATCCATGGATGAGTTAGGGGGATGTCTACCCCATCATGTGAAGACTTTCCCCAGGCAGAATGGGCAGAGAACAACAATTTGTTACAACAGTCAGGAAGGTACCTAACGCAGAGACTGTGGAGCAGTTAGAGCTTGGTTAGACATTGATGCTGTCAAAGTCATCTGCTATATCCAGGACCATCACCAGTCGTCTTGACTTTTGTCCTGCCACTGGACTTCGGTGATTCTGGAAGAGAGAGTGGGGCAAAGAACTCTGTGCAACAGTCCCTCACTTA
Source organism: Pseudochirops cupreus (assembly GCA_028627135.1). NCBI lineage: Eukaryota > Metazoa > Chordata > Mammalia > Diprotodontia > Pseudocheiridae > Pseudochirops > Pseudochirops cupreus. The sequence continues at coordinate 260,781,740 of CM053583.1, forward strand.
AATCCAAATGATGCCAAGTCAAGACATCACCTCATGACATTATGCCTCTTCTGAAACAAAGGATAAACAACAATAGAATCTGTAGTAGAAGTTTCCAGATTATATCTTCACAAGGATTGAATTCCAGGATGATGGCTGAGTGCACTGGGCTGGAAGTATTGCTATTGCCAAAGCTCTTGGGTTTAGGATCCCGGGCTGTCTCCGTCAGATTAAGGTGGTGGTGACTTGCCCTAACCAGCACATGCTGTCTCTTTGTCTCTTCCACAAGGTGCCTTGATGCTTCAGCTCAGTCATCTTGCTTGCTCTCTGAGTGGTATAGCTAATTGGCATTGGGTAAGGATGGCTGGCCCCTTCTTCATAGAAGCTGCCTTTGGCGGGGTAATGGCTGGCTTGGAATGGACTGGCAGTCTGTGGGGTGCTGCCACTCTCAGAGCTCCTGTGCTTATCTGCCTATTAGTGGCAGTTTGAAAGGGAGGGTTCTTGAAGTTGGGAGTGAGCATTAGTAAAAGATGGAGTTTGAACTATGTCTTAAAAGAAGAGAGAGACTCCATGAGACAGAGGCAAAGAAGGAAGGCATTCCAGGCATTCCAGTATTAAGGCATGATGATAGGAGATGGGCTATCCTGGATGAGGAACAAAGAGAAGCCTGATTTGTTTGGAAAAGGCAGAGAGTAGATTAAAGGAAAGATTTGGCTAGTTCAGCCATTAAAAAAAAAATAAACCTTTAAGTGTTAGGATATTGGCTTCATTTCTTACACCTCATAATCTCACTGTGAGATATCTGGTATGACTTATTCACAGCTTCATCTCAAAGTTCTAAATTTGGCTAAGATTAGGACAGAATTTTTAGGTTGAGTGGTGAACCTTAAAGGGATGCCAGGATACCACAATGAGATACTCTGGACAGCTGAGGTTACCTCGAATATACTGGAAATTCAAAGAGGCTTGGGAAAAGGAAGGGGGTATAAGTCACCTACAGTAGATTGTATAGCCTTTTGGAATCTGTATAGCCTTTTAGAATTAATTTACAGTACTCAGTTTGTAAATGACTGCTTCATCCAAACCTAGTACTTAGCACTAGGAAGAAATGGTGAAGATTTTTCCTCCCTCTCTCCCTCCTTTCTTTCTTTGTTTTCTTCCTTTTCTGTTCTTCTTTCTTTCTCTCCCCTTCTATCTTTCTTTTGCTCCTTTCTTCCTTCTTTTCCCTTTCCTTCCTCCCTCTGTCCTTTTCCTCTTCCTTCTCTCTTTCCTCCTTCCTTCTTCTTTCTCCTAAGTTTCTTCCTTCCTTCTTTCTTTCTTTCTTTCCTCTCTTCCTCCCTTCCTTCTTTTCTTCCTTTTCTTCCTTCCTCTCCCTTCCTCTTTCTTTCTTTTCACATCATTTTCTTTGACCTTTTCCTTTTTTCTCTATCTTTTTTCTTTCTCCCCTCTTTCCTTCTCCTTGTTTCCTTTCTTCACCCTCTTTTCCTTTTTTCCTCCCTTCTATTATTCCAGAAAATGTTACCTTAAAAAAAAGCCCTGAATACTTCATAAGAATTACAAACTTGGTATTTGGATGACATAAGGATAAAAGACCTTGAGATGACATGAATTAAATTTCTTTTTGAAGTGCAGTAATTTAAACATAGATACAGAGGGTCCTCACCAAACAAAGAGTGAACTTTGCAGTCCCCCAAGCATTTGCACCATGGGGATAGAGTGCACCTTTTCAGTTTGTAGCCTGCAAAGGTAATGCCAATTAGGATGGAGGTGAGAAGAGCCTTAGGTCCAAAATTAATTGAAACCTTTAGCAAACTGGAAGGAAGAATGGGAACAGATTCAAGTGACAAGCAATATGAGAGTTTTTTTTTTAATATAATGACTCTGGAAAGACAGTAAATGAGACCTTGCTCATATATGCCTATGAGGCCAATTAGAAAGGTCAGACTGGTGGCCAGAAAAAAACAGGATACAAAAGGGTCCAATCTTGAAAAGAGGGGAAAGGAAAAAGAGAAATACAGCTGTTTTGGAAACTTGCCTATAGTAGAACCTCGGTTCAGGGAACTGCATTTTCCTGAGCCCCAGCCCATGTGGTTTCCTTCAGGTAAGGATCTTTCCATGACAATATGATTAGCCTGCATGGCTTTCCGTATTTATGTGGCACAGTCTATTCAGAGGCAGAGGAAAGAGCCCTGGTTGTGGAGTCACTTACCATCTATGTGACCCCAAATAAGCCCCTCAACCTCTGGGCCTTCAGTGCCTCCACTGTAAAATGAGGAGGCTGTACTAGATGTCTTCCAAGGTCCTTTTCAGTCATAAACACATGTCTATGTAGCCAAACCAGAGAAGTACATTTTAGCAACAGGCTAAGAAAAATGTGGGGGCAGCTAGGTAGAGCACTAGGTAGAATGCCAGGCCTTGAAGACTCATCTTCCTGAATTCAAATCCAGCCTCAGACACTTCCTAGATGTGTGACTCTGGGTGAATCACTTAACCCTGTTGGCCTCAGTTTCCTCATCTATAAAATGAGCTGGAGAAGGAAATGATAAACCACTCCAGTATCTCTGCCAAGAAAACCCCAAAGGGGGTCATCAAGTCAGACATAACTGAAAAAAAGACTGAACAATAACAACAAAATGTAGAAACCATTATTCCATAGAATCCATAGGGAAAATTGGAAAGTGTTACGGAGAAGAATTGGAGGCAGCAGATTCCCATGGAAAAATGACTGGATTTAGAGTCAGAGAATGTGAATTTTAATTAATGCTCTGCTGCTTACTAGATCTGTGAACTTGGGTGAGTCACTGAACTTCTCTAGCTCTCAGAAGAAGTTGTCCTTAGATACTCTAAGAATCTTTCTAGCTTTAAACTTATAATCATATAATCTCCTTGAGGTAAGAAGGTATTCATTTCCAAGTAAAATAGAAAAGTAAGGACAGCAGGCAAAGAAAACGCATTCTGTCACCTGAAATATGGCATGCTTCCCACAGCACTTCCCAAGGGAAAGTCAGATTCATTGACCAGATTTATTAATCTCACTGAATAAGGTTAGATGTGTGTTTGATCACACTTATGGAGTCATAATGGCATTCTACCTATTTTAAAAAATCATCAGAAAATCTATTCCTGCTATGAAGGCAGTAACGAGATTGTAAATCTGAAGTGGAAAAGAAAGAAGTATAATTGGATCAATGGGCTGTTAATGATGTTATCGAACATGCTCTCTGCCATAATGGAATCAAAATGGATAACGCTAGCCTCCCATCCATAGCGCTGGCATCCCATGTGAAGTGGGAAGCAATGTCAAATGGAGAATTGTCTGAATGCAATGCTCATCTGCCCTTAGATAGGCTGTCAGATGCTGCTAGGGACTCAACAAATTACTGGGTGGTGATACCTAAGGAGAATTTCTTGGCTCAAAGCACACTGTCTCTCTCCTGCTTTTCTTAGAATTCAGACTTGGCTGTAGATTAGAAGGAAAACCTGTAAAGATTTGAAATTGTGGTGTATTGGAGAAAAATATGGAATTTAAAATAAGAGAGATCATATCCTAATCCCAGCACTGCTATTTCAATGGATGGGGCAACTAGGGAGATGCAGTGGATAGAGTGTCCTGCCTGAAGTCAGGAAGACTTATCTTCTTGAATTCAAATCTGGCCTCAAATATATTAGTTTTGTAACCCTGGGCAAATCACTTAACCCTATTTACCTCAGTTTCCTCATCTGTAAAATGGGCTGAAGAAGGAAATGAAAAACCACTCCAGTATCTTTGTCAAGAAAGCCTCAAATGAGGGTGGAGCCAAGATGGTAGAGTAAAAGCAGGGACTTGCTTGAGCTCTCCCCTAAACTCCTCAAAAAAAAAACCCTTTAAAAATGACTCTAAACAAATTCTAGAGCAGTAGAAGCCACAACATGACAAACTGAGACAAAATTCCAGCTTAAGACAATCTGGAAGGCTGACAGGAAGGGTCTCTTGCACCAGGCTGGGAGCTGAGCACAGTCCAGCATGGGCCACACTGAAACAGATGGGGCAGGGCAAGCCTCAAGAGCCTGAATCACTGGCAGCTGCAGTGGTTTCCAGACTTCTCACCCCACAAATGCCAAAGACAGCTTCAAAGGTCAGTGGGAAAGGTCCAGCCCCAGCCCTAGTCCTAGCCTCTTGGCAAGGGCAACCACTATCACAGCAGTGGCTGCTTCTAGAGCTCTTGGCCTACAGACAGTAGGAGAATTAAGCGGCTGATCAGAGTGGGACTACAGAGATCCCATTGTAGCTAGGAGACAAAATTCTCTTGCTTTGCCCTGCTTGGATCTGGGTCACAGTCCTGGACCAAGGAGAAGTGCTGGCATGGCATGATAGCAGTGAAGAGGGATTCCTCCTCATAGCTCCAAGGCAGAAAAGAATGCTTGTGGTCACTCACAGACCAGAGCACAGACCAGGAGAGGAGTAAACACCTCTTCTTTGATCATGCAACCTTGGAAGAACTGAAAATTTATAGATCCCTAGAAATATCTCTGAAAACAGATGCACAAAGCCCCTGAAGCTTAAGGCAGTACACCTTCCATTTAACAAAGAGGTCATAAGTCTAGTAATTGACTGAGAAAATGAGCAAAGAAGGAAAAAAAATCAGATTGTACAAGTTTACTTTCTTGTTAAAAAGGTATTTTCTTACATCCTTGGTCACAAAGATGATCAAAACATACAACCAGAAGAAGACAACAAAGGCAAATCTCCTACATCCAAAACCTCCAAGAAAAATATGAATTGGTCTCAGGCCATAAATGAGCTCAGAAAGGATTTTGAAAATCAAATAAGAGAAGTAGAGGAAAAATTGGGAAGAGAAATGAGACTGATGCAAGAAAATCATGAAAAATAAGTTGACAGCTTGCTAAAGGAGACCCAAAAAAATTCTGAAGAAAATAACACCTTAAAAAAATAGACTAACCCAAATAATAAAAGAGGTCCAAAAAACCAATGAGGAAAAGAATGCTTTAAAAAGCAGAATTGGCCAAATGGAAAAGGAGGTCCAAAAGCTCACTGAAGGAAATAATTCCTTAAAAGTTAGAATGGAGCAAATGAAAGCTAATGACTTTATGAGAAATCAAGAAACAATAAAATAAAACCAAAAGAATTAAAAAATGGAAGACAATATGAAGTATTTCATTGGAAAAACAACTGACCTGGAAAATTATTGGTCTAACCACAAAAAAAAAAGTGTAGCCATCATCTTTCAAGAAATTATCAAGGAAAATTGCCCTGATATTCTAGAACCAGAGGGTAAAAAAGAAATAACAAGAACCCCATTGATCACCTCCTGGAAAAGATCCCAAAATGAAAACTTCCAGAAATATTAGAACCAAATTCCAGAGTTCCCAGGTCAAGGAGAAAATATTGCAAGCATTCAGAATGAAACAATCGAAGTATGGTAGAGCCACAGTCAGAATAATACAAGATTTTACAATTCTATATTAAGTGATCTCAGGGCTTGGAACATGATATACTGGAGGGCAAAAGAGCTAGGATTATAACCAAAAATTATCTGCCCAGCAAGACAATATAGTCCTTCAGGAGAAAAAAAAATAGATATTCAGTGAAATAGAGGACTTTCAGGCATTCTTGATGGAAAGACCAGAGCTTAATAGAAATTCAACTTTCAAATACAAGTCTCAAGAGAAGCATAAAAAGGTAAACAGGAAAGATAAGGCGGAGAGTGATAGAAAGGAAAGCAGATTGGAGAGAGGGATAGTCAGAAACAAAACACTTTTTAGAAGGGATAGGATGAAAAAAGAGGGAGAACAGGATAATTGAGGGTAAGGGGAATAGGATGGAGGGAAATATAGTTAGCAATAGTAACTGTGAAAAAAAAAACTTTGAAGCTAGTTTCTTTGATAAAGGTCTCATTTTTCTAACATATAGAGAACCATGTCAAATTTACAAAAATAAGAGCCATTCTCCAACTGACAAATGATCAAAAGATATAAATCAGTTTTTAGATGAAGTAGCTAAAGCTATCTATAGCCATATGAAAAAAAATACTCTAATTCAGTACCGATTGGAGAAATGCAAGTTAAAACAATTCTGAGGTACTACCTCATACCTATTAGATTAGATAACAGGACAGAAAAGACAAACGCCAAATGTTGGAGAGGATGTGGGAAAAATGGTAGAGTTGGTTGGTGGAGTTGTGAACTGATCCAACCATTCTACAGAGCAATTTGGAACTATGCCCAAAGGACTACAAAAACATGCATACCCTTGACATAGCAATACCACTGCTAATTCTGTATCCCCCAAAAGATGAAAAACCAAAAAGGAAAAGGACTTGTATGTACAAAAATATTTATAGCTTCTCATTTCTGGGGTAAAGAATTAGAAATTGAGGGGATGCCCCTCAGTTAAGGAATGACTGAACAAGTTGCGGTATGTGATTGTGATGGAATACTCTTGTACTATAAGAAATAATGAATAAGATGCTCCCAGAAAAGCCTGGAAAGACTTTCATTGGCTGATGCAAAGTAGAATGTATTGTGTATAAAGTAACAGCAATATTGTGAGATGATCAGCAGTGAATGACTTAGTTATTTTTGGCAATACAACAATCCGAGACAATTCTGAAGGACTTACAGTGAAAAACACTAGCCACGGCCAGCATAAGAGTTGATGGTGTTTGAATACAGATTGAAGTATACTTTTATTTTACTTTCTTTATTTTTCCTGAGTTTTGTCTATGTTTTCTTTCACAACGTGACTATTATGAATATGTTTTGCCTGACTACACATGTATAACCTATATTGAACTGCTTGGCTGAGCCTGGAGTCAGGAAGACCTGGGTTCATATCCAGTCTCAAATACTCACTACTTGTTTGACCCTGGACGAGTCACTTAACCCCTGTTTGCTTCAGTTTCCTCATCTGTAAAATGAGTTAGACAAGGAAATGGTAAACCACTCTAGTATCTTCTCCAAGAAAACCCCAAATGGGGCCATGAAGAGTTGATCATGACTGAACAAAAAGAGGATTATCAAAGTCACTGATGATAAGCTGACCTGATCAAATAATATGTGTTGGAGGAAGAATTTGAACCCAGGACCTTTTTAACTAAGGAGGTTACTCTCTATTCGTTGTTGCCTTTGGGTTAATAGTAACACAAGCATGGCCCTAGAGTCATATTACAACACTAGCAACCACAGCAATAATAGTCTATGTCCACGTCATGCATTACGGTATAAAGCACCTTCACACGTGACTCAGACTCACCCCTTGGGTGTCTTTGATTGAGTTGCTTCAGCATTCCTGAAAATCTGTAAGGCATTTTGCCATTGTGCTAATAATCCAGTGAATGCTAGGCTATCCCTTGACTCACTTCTTAAAGAGGCCTATTCATGGAATGGGCATTGCCTCACTCTAAGTGAGAACCTGAAAAGGCCTTAGACTAAAAAGGCTTTAGACTAAAAATTCTCCCATTGCATCCTTGGCCCTCTCCAGTCTCCTGATGAATATCTGGCCATTGGACTCACGTGACTCTGAGGGAGAAAGTGAGGCGGGTGACCTTGCACAGCCCTCCCTCACTCAAATCCAAGTCAATTGCAAGTCACATCATCTCCCTGATGTCATGATTTTCTGCAAGAATGAAGGAAAAACACAACAACCAGTGAAGTCTAGATAGCTGATTGCAATACATGAATTGCTCATCGGGTGGCACTGTACTTGAGACATCAAGAGCTCAGCCAATTACTCTCTGGTGCATGGATCAGGAGGATTTGTCTAAAGACTAGTCAGATATTGTACCTAGATGGGACATTGTTTTCAGATAACATGATGACACTAAACCCATAGTGGCCAGAAGTGGTGGCCTCTATTGCCACTAGATCATATTCTCTGGGGGATTGAATCACTGGCAGCTGTGGCGGTTTCCAGACTTCTCAACCCATAAATGCCAAAGACAAAATAGAAGGTCAGTGGAGAAACTCTGTTGGAACTGGATGAGACAAGAGCACAGTCCCACTCCAGTCCCAGAGTGGTGGAGGTGGTGGCAGCTATGGCAGCTATGGCAGCAGCAGCAGTAGCTGCTTCCAGAGATACAGGCCCACAGATGGTGGGGGGATCAAGTGGCTGATCAAAGGGCAATTGCTCTTGCTTTGTCCTGCTTGGATCTGGTTTCAGTCTTGGGGGCAGTCCTGGGGTGAGGAGGAATGCTGGTGTAGCAGAGCTTGTGACGGCTGTGGAGGGGGAGTCCTCCTCACGGTTCTGAGGCAGAAAAGAATGCTTGTGGTCACTCACAGACCAGAGAACAGACAGTGGGAGGACTAAACACTTTTCCTTTGATCATATCACCTTGGAACTGAAAATTTACGTGTGCCTAGAAGTAGCTCTGACAACAGCTGCACAAAACCCCAGAAACTTAGGACAAAGGACTCTCCACTCTAGAAGCAGAGTCCTAATTTGGCAAAGAGCTCAAAAGTCAAGTAACTGGCTGGGAAAATGAGCAAATAGAGGAAAATTTTACAATACAGAATTTTTCTTAGGTGACATGGTAAAATGAGAGTGATACAAGAAAATCATGAAAAATGAGTCAACAGCTTGGTAAAGGAGACCCCCCCCAAAATACTGAAGAAAATAACACCTTAAAATAGACTAACTCAAATGGCAAAAGAGGCCCCAAAAGCCAATGGGGAGAAGAATCCCTAAAAAAGTAGGTTTGGCCAAATAGAAAAGGAGATCCAAAAGCTCCCTGAGGAAAATAATTGCTTCAAATTTAGAATGGAGCGAATGGAAGCTAATGACTTTATGAGAAATCAAGATATTGTAAAACAGATCCAAAAGAATGAGGAAATAGAAGACAACGTGAAATATCTCAATGGGAAAACAACTGACCTGGAAAATAGATCCAGGAGAGATAATTTAAAAATTATTGGACTACCTGAAAGCCATGATCAAAACAAGAACCTAGAAAGCATCCTTGAAGAAATTATCAAGGTACCAGAAATGTATGTGCTATTCTCTCCCTGCTTCCTCCCAGTATTTTGATGGAATTAATATTTTAGGGACATGTGCATAATTTTATCATCTGTATATATTCTGTGCTTGGATGTATAAATTAAGCTATAGATGAAAACATTAAAATACCTGCTTCTTAAACTCAAATAACTTGTTGCCCTTTTACTGACCAAATCATTCTGAAAATAGTTATGGCATCCCTTAGAGAGAATAGCTAGTTTTATAAACATCAGATTTTTTATTTGGAGATTCACTTTATCCACAAAAGCCGTTTCAGTTTTAAATGGCCTTATTCTGTTACATTGTACTTATATCTGAATTTTGTTTACTGTTCTGACACTGAATCTGTGATGTAAAAAATATGTGATTGACTATAAATTTTATTCCTAATAAACTTGCTAAGTTATACAGCAATATAAACTATGAAACATTTCTTGTAAATGGCGTCATTTATCATTTTTCATTTTGTATATTTTTCATCAATATGTACAGTTTCTTTAATTCTCATGGTGACCATTACTGTAAACATTCCCATACTATTCTGGATTTTCCTTAATGCTTGTTTGCATGAGTGATGTCTGGGTTTTGTTTACTTACTGGTATCGTATTTCTGTTATGCCAACCTCATTACACCCTACATACTTTTTAAATAGTTGATTTTCCTGGTTTTGTTGCTGCTCTGTATGAACATTAGAAACCATGCTTTTTATCTTCTTTTCTAATAAAATTCTTTCCATAAAAAAAAAGAAATTATCAAGGAAAACTGCCCTGATATTCTAGCACTGGAGGGTAGAATGGAAATGGAAGGAATCTACCAGTTGTCTCTTGAAAAAGATCATAATATCTGGCCAGGAGCAGGTGCTAAGACTTGCTATCAGGAAGGTCTGGATGCAAATCCTGCCTCTGATACCCACTAGCTGTGCGATCCTGATCAAGTAACTTATCCTCTCTGAAACTCAAACTCTTTATAAAATGGCAATAATAATATTTGTATTACATTTAATCAATCATCAAGCATTTAGTAAGTGTTACGTCCTAGGCATTATGCTAGGTTTTGGCTGTTTTTGTTTGTTTTCCTTTCCTTTTCAAAGAGAACCAAGGATGTCATGGGTGATGTCTTGACCCGTAGGCGAATTGGATTTAAGTGAGGCACAGCTGCACAAGGCATCAGCTTCGCTCTCTCTTCTGGAGAGTCCAGTGGCACGACGAAAGTCAGGATGACTGGTAAAGACACAGGATGTGGTGGGTGGCTTTGGCATCTTCAGTGACTGACCAAGCTCTAAATGCTCCCTAATCCTTGTTTCAGTAGCCTTCATAGCTGTTGGAATAAATGGTTCTCGTTTGCCCATTCTGCTGGGAGAAATCCTCACATGCTTGGGGTAGACACCCCCCAGCTCCAACTCACCCACCGACTTGAGGCTTGTTGGTTACCCTCAAGGTTTTGGTGATAGAAATACAAAGAATAAAACATTTCTTTCTCTAAAGGAGCTGAAGGCTCAAATGAGATCATCTATAAAATCTCGGCAAATCCGAAGCATTGGTTATTTTGGTGGCTGTTTCTTATTGCTATTATTAGCAGACCAGTAATTTGCCCAGCAGGATGTTTTTCTCTTTATGTCAGCTCAAGCTCGGTACCTAAGGTATAAATTCCATAAATTATGTTTGTGCCTTTCTCCCTGTGTCCTTAATTATTTGGGAATATATATCCTGTGCCTAAAAGTTGGATACCAGATGAAGGCAGCAGTACTTTGTGTTTACAACAAAACTTGTCCCCAGCAAAGGGCCTGAGAGTATGAGTGCTGACTGAGATTCATTTACCTAACCTCTTGACACCATGTTACTGCTTGAATGGTAATCAGAAAAAACAAAAAGCAAACTGCCTACTGGATGAACATCAATTGATGTAAAAAAATTTGTCTCTTCCACATTCTCTTTGTTCTTTGTGGGTTTTCTCTCTTAGAGGTAAGAGTGGGTTGTAGTGAACATAAAGGCAATCCCGTTGCCTCACAGAACAAGGTCCTGCCCAGTCTCTAAGGCATTGTTAGCAAAAGAAAACTCTAGTTTTGATGCCAGAAACATTAAACCATTAAATTAGAAACCTTTTCCTTTTCATCCCAAATCTCTCTTTCTTTTTCTTTCTGGAGGGGGAAGGCAGGGCCTCTTTTGTCATTTGAGTTAATCTATTTTTTAGGGTGTTGATTTCTTCAGTCATACTGCTGACTCTCTTTTCATGATTTTTCTGCAACATTCTTATTTCTCTTCCCAATTTTTCTTCCACTTCCCTTATTTGGTTTTGAAAGTCTTTCTTCAGCTCATCTCTAGCTTTAAGGCATTCTTCATGTTTATTGGAGGCCTCTGGTGGGGGTACTCTGGCTGTGCTCTCCTCCTCCCTCTCTCTTCCATGATCTTTCTTTTCCCCAAAGAAGGAATCAAGGGTTTGGGAGCTGTTCTTACTTTGCTTCTTATGCTTATTCTTAGTCATGGTTCTTCAGGCCATGATTTTTTTTTAAAAATCTCTGTGGGGCTCTGCTTCCAGAAGGGAAAGCTCTGTCCCAAATCGCTGGGGTCCTCCCGGCTGCCGTAGCTCTTAGGAAGAGGCTGGGAACTCTTCCTATTTACTTCCGGCTGACTGGATAGCGAGGACTCCAAGACTGAGGCC
>CM053583.1:260800994-260812260 GCA_028627135.1 Pseudochirops cupreus
TCTTGGGAGAGAGGGGTGGCTAGAGCTATAGAATACTACATACACTTTCTAATATGGTCATTATATTAGTTAGTTTTGCCTGACTTTTTCTTGGTTGCAAGTGAAAGAGGATTCAATGTTGGTGATTGGATTATAGCTGGAAATAACTGTGATATAAAAATGAATGCTATTAATAAAATTTACAAAAAGCCAAGCTAAACTATTCTTGAAGGCTCAGTTATTATGCATCCTAACTGGAGCCTTCAAAGTTCAAAATCCATGACTACCCAAGCTAGTCAAGGATGGCTTCCTTTGCTTACAACAGTTCAATCAGCCACAGGTATGACAATTAAATTGCAGCAGCAGCGTATCAGTCATTTATAAATGTCAAATTATTGTCAATGAGCTTACACTGAGGACATTCATTTCTCTCTGCCTCATAAAAAAACTACGTACTGGAACACGGTCCCTGTTCTCTCTCTTTTTTGTTCACCTTCCCTGTGCCCTGCCCCTGCCCCTCCCCCTGCTTATAAAGCCTTCTATGTTCAAGATCCCACTACTCCCCTAAGAGAAGCCAGATCAGGCTCTTCTTACCCTATGCATGTGCCATGTTCTACTCTTCCTTTCTGTCTTTCCTTTTGCTATTTCCAGAAAACCTTCACTTTCAGGATCATAGATTTGGAGCTAGAAGGGACTCAAGAGACCCCAAGGCCCACCATTGTCATTTTATAGATGAGGAAACTGAGACATAGAGATGTCAAGAGACTTGCCCAAAGTCACACAAGTAGTAATCATCAGAAGTGGGATTTGAACCCACACTCCACTGCACCAAATGACTCAGAGTGGCTTCTGTTTTGGTTACATGATTATGGACATCATGTTTACATCTTTCTTCTGGTTCTGCTTATTGCATTCTTTATCAGTTTATACCTATCTTCCCATATTTTTCTGAATTCCTCATATTCCTCATTATTATTATTATACAATATTTTATTATATGATCAATTAGGTGGCTGAATGTATAGAATGTTGGGTCTGAAGTCAGAAGACTCATCTTCCTGAGTTCAAATCTGGCTTCACACACTTAGAGCTGTGTGACCCTGGGCAAGTTATATAACCTTGTTTGCCTCAGTTTCCTCATCTGTAAAATGAATCGGAGAAGGAAATGGCAAAGGATCTTTGCCAAAAAAAAAGAAAAACCCTCAAATGGAGTCATGACAAGTAGGCCATGACTGAAAATGACTCAACAAAAAAAATTCTATTATATAATATAGCGCAATTTATTTAGACATTTTGCAGCTGATGGGCACTTATTTTACTTCCAGGTCTTTCCTATAATAAAAAGTGATTCTATGAGTATTTTGACATAATTTTTGTTCTGCCAGAATGGGCTGTTTAGCCAATGGTAGGATCCTTGGGTCAAAGGCTATGTTTACAAATTTCTAGAAGGGTCCAGGAAACAGTGGATGTCATGGAAAAGCACTGAATTTGTAATTGAGAGATGTGAGTTGTCTGTGTTCTGACAGTGATTCCCTATGTGACCCTAAACAAACCACCTTCCTCTCTAGGCCTCCATTTCTCAACTAAAATATAAAAGGTTTACATCAGAGGATCTTAGGGCCCCCTGGGCCTCTATATACCATGAATGGGAAATTTTTTCCTTTCTTTCATTTGCTGTATTACTAGTCATGTAGGAACCATGGGTTAAGAGTTAGAAGGGACTTCAAAGATCTTTTAGTCCAATCCCGTCATTTTACAGATTAGGAAACCAAGGCCAGGAGAGGGTAAATAAGATTAGAGAAAAAGAAATTCCTATATGGAAGCGTTGTGAGGTTCAAATGAAATAATGGATGCAATTTTGCAAAACGCATAGCACGGTATAAATGTCAGTTATTATCATTAAAATCATTATTAGTTTATAGTCACCAGGTCTCCAGTCCAGGGATGACTTCATTCTCATATAGGTCACAGAGGCTGTCAGTGGCAGAACCAACAATACACTAATACAGATTGTCCTCTAACTTGTTCCTTCCACTAAATCATTGCTTGGCCTTCTGTACAGATTTTGTATCCTCTCTTCTTGTATCTTCTTACTTAATTGTAAAAACTTAAAAGCCCTACATGATAGGAGAAGATCTTGTGTTACCTGCTGCTATTAAAACGTCAGAAATAGTTCATGGGAAAAAGACAGGTATGAAATTAATGAAATTATTTTATCTCATGATACTGTTTTCAAAAGGATTTCTGAAACTAGTAATGACCAATTCCAGTAGCTAATTACCAGACTTAAGGGCAGCCTGATGTTTGCAATTCAGTTACATGAAACAACTGATATTTCTAATATGGCACAGTTGTTACTTTATGTGTGGTATGTTTATAAAGGAAACATACATGAGGAATTATTGTTTTGTTGCCCTTTGGAAGGGCACACAAGAGGGGAAGGTATATATCATAAAGTCTATGAATTTTTTACAAATGTAAGTTTACAGTGGAAAAATTGCATTGTATTCTGTACACCTGGTGTTGAAGCAATGATGGGCAAGAATGTAGCAGAAGTTAAAGCTGGTGGCAATGAACATATAACATTTATTCACTGCATGATCCATCAGGAGGCACTTGTAACCAAAAACATGTCACCAGAGTTAGATGTTATGCCTCACAATACTATCAAAAAGATTAACGTCATTAAAAGCTGTACCCTTCACAGTCATTTGTTTTTAAACTTTTGGAAAGATATGGACTCCAATTACAAAAATTTATTACTACCTGCAGAGGTAAGGTGGCTCTCAAAAGGGCAAAGTTTAAACAGGTTGTTGAAACTGAAAAGTCAAGTTATATTTTTGAATGAGCAGAATTCTAACTTAAACATTTTTTAAATAATGATTTATGGCTTTCAAAATTGTGTAATTTGTCAGACATTTTCAAAAAACTTGATCATTCAAACATATTGCTTCAAGGAAAAAATGGTAACATTTACGTTAAAAAACAAAACTTATAAGTATCTAGAAGTATCTATGAAAACAGCTACATAAAACCCCTGAAGCATTAGACAGTGCACCCTGGAAGAAGAGCCCTACTTTACTAAAGAGCTAAAAGTCAAGAAGTAGTCTGGAAAATGAACAAACAACAGAAAAAAAAAACTGACCACAGAAAGTTATTGTGGTGACAAGAAACATGAAAACACAAACTCAGAAAAAGGCAACAAAATCAAAGCTCCTACATCTAAAACTTTAAAAAAAATATAGGGGCAGCTAGATGGCTCAGTGAATAGAGCACCAGCCCTGGAGTCAGGAGGATCTGAGTTCAAATCTGACCTCAGACACTTAACACAAAGCTAGTTGTGTGACCTTGGGCAAGTCACTTAACCCCAATTGCCCTGCCTTTCCCCCTCCAAAGAAAAAAGCAAAAAAATATATATGAATTGGTTGCAGGTTATGGAAGAACTCAAAAAGAATTTTGAAAATCAAGTAAAAGAGGTAGAGGAAAGATTGGGAAGAGAAATGAGAGTGATGTAAGAAAATCATGTAAAATGAGTCAAAGCTTGGTCAATCACACACACACACACACACACACACACACACACACACACACACACACAATACTGAAGAAAACAACACCTTAAAAAACAGACTAAGCCAAATGGTAAAAGAGGTCCAAAAAGCCAATGAGGAGAAGAATGTCTTAAAAAGCAGAACTGGCCAAGTGGAGAAGAAGGTACAAAAGCTCAGTAAAGAAAATAGTTGCTTAAAAATTAGAATGGAGCAAATGGAAGCTAATAACTTTATGAGAAATCAAGAAACAACAAAACAAAACCAAAAGAATGAAAAAATAGAAGACAATGTGAAATATCTCATTGGAAAAAACAACTAACCTGGAAAATACATCCAGAAGAGATAATTTAAAAATTATTGGACTGCCTGAAAGCTGTGATCAAAAAAAGAGCCAAGACATCAACTTTCAGGAAATTATCAAGAAAAACTGCCCCAAAGTTCTAGAACCAGGAGGTAAAATAGAAATTGAAAGAATTCACCAATTACCTCCTGAAAGAATCCCTAAATGAAAACTCTCAGGAATATTATAGCCAAATTCTAGGGTTCCCAGGTCAAGGAGGAAATATTGCAAGCAGCCAGAAAGAAACAATTCAAGTATGGTGGAACCACAATCAGGATAACACAAGATTTGGCAGTTTCTACATTAAAGGATCTAAGGGCTTAGAATATGATCTTCTGGAAGGCAAAGCTAGGATTAAAACCAAGAATCACCTACACAGCAAAATTGAATATTATCCTTCAGGGAGAAAATAGATTTCAGTGAAATAGAGATTTTCAAGCATTTTTGATGAGAAAACCAGACATGAATACAAGACTCAAGAGAAGCACAGAAAAGTAATCAGGAAGGGAAAATCATGAGGGACTTAATAAGGTCAAATGGTTTACATTCCTACATGAGAAAATGATACTTGTAACTCTTGAGAACTTTCTCATTATTAGGGCAACTAGAAGGAGTATATACATAGACAGGTTGCATGGGTATGTGTGATATCTAAAAAAATAAAATAAGAGTGAGAAAGATGCAGTGGGAGAAGAGTGAAGGGAGAGGTAGAATGGGATAAATTATCTCACATAAAAGAAGCAAGAAAAAGCTTTAAAAGTGGAAGGGAAGACAGGGGAGGTAAGGGAGGAACCTTACTCTCATCAGAATTGGCTCAAAGAGGGAATAACATACATACTCAATTGGATATAGAAGTCTATTTTGCCCTACGGCAGTGGGTGTCAAACGACCCTTTCACAGGGGTCACAGGGGTGGCCTAAGACCATTGGAAAACACATATTTCTGATGGTCTTAGGAACTGAGACATGCCTCCTCTATCCATCTCCAACTGGGTCTGCCCATGTGCAAATACGCCCAGATAAGAGTATTAAAGGGTCGTGGCATTAGGAAGGTTGAGAACCACAGCCCTATGGGGATGTAGAAGGAGAAGGGTGTAAGAAAAGGGGTGCGTGCGTATGTGTGTGTGTGTGTGTGTGTGTGTGTGTGTGAGAGAGAGAGAGAGAGAGAGAGAGAGAGAGAGAGAGAGAGAGATAGAAGGAAGGGTAGATTGGGGAAGCTGTAGTCAGAAGCAAAACACTTTTGAGGAGGGATAGGATGAAAGGAGAGAGAGAATAGAATAAATGGGATGGGTGAGAGGGAACAGGATGGAAAGAAATTCTGAGTTACTACTTCATACCTAGTAGATTGGCTAATAGTCCAGAAAAGGAAAATAACAAATGTTGGAGGGCATGTGGGAAATGAGACATCCATGCACTGTTGGTGGAGTTAAGAACTGATTCAACCATTCTGTAGAGCAATTTGAAACTATGTCCAAAGGAGTATAAAACCATGCATACCCTTTGACCTAGCAACACCATTATTCCAAAAGAGATTAAAAACAACGACAAAAACCAAACAGGAAAAGGACAAAAATATTTATAGCAGCTCTTTGCTAGTGGCAAATAATTGGAAATCACTGGTTATTCATCAATTGGAGAATGGCTATGGTTTGTGATTATGATGGAACATTATTATGCTTTAAGAACTGATGAGTAGGACCTCTCAGAAAAACCAGAAAAGACTTACATGACTACACATATATAACCCACATTGAATTGCTTGTCTTTCAATGAGGGTGTGGGTTGAAGGGAGAGAATTTAAACTAAAAATTTTAAAAATGAATATTAAAAATTATTTTTACATGTAACCGAGGAAAAATAAAATACTAAATAATTTTTTTAAAAAAAGAAAAAACGATATTGTCTCATGATCCTCAGAGCAACCTTGGGAGGTAGGTGCTGTTATTATCCTCATTTTGCTGTTGAGGAAACTGAGGCAAACAGAGGTTAAGTGACTTGCCCAGGGTCACACAGTTGGTAAGTGTCTGAGGCTGGATTTAAACTCAGTTCTTCCTGACTTCATGCACAACACTACATCTATTGTGTCACCTAGATGTCTCTAGATTTGGAGATCATCTGGACCATTTTGTGGATGAGGAAACTGAAGCCCAGAGAATCAAGTCACTTACCAAGGTCACACAAATAGTTTGGAGGAGGATCAAGACCCCCCTAGTCTATTGGAGCAAGGTGGCAGGTGGGTGGAACCCGGTGCCTAGAATCTGGAAATGCGTCTTCCTGAATTCCAATCTGACTTCAGACACTCACTAGCTATGTGACCCTGGGCAAGTCACTTACCCCTCTTTGCCTCAGTTTCCTCAAATGAGCTGGAGAAGAAAAACCATTCCAGTATCTTAGCCAAGAAAACCCCAAATGTGCTCACAAGGCATTGGATGTGACTGAACAACAACTAGCCCCATGCTTTTGTCTGTCATACCAAACTGCCTTTAAACATACTTCTGGACAGGTTAGCCAACATTCTTTTTCCTGAAAGGATCTGGAAAAGGGCAAAGAAAATATCTTCCAAATCTACCATGGTTTTGGTTTGTTCTGTCATATGACTATGACAAGTAGCACCAGCAGCACCAACACCATCATTAGTAGCAGCAGCAGCAGCAGCAGCAGGAGCAGCAGCATCACATCATTGCATAGTGAATTACAAAATCCTAGATAATGAATTGGAGTAGACCTTAGAGGTCACGTACTTGAAAAAGGATCCCTTTCACAACATCCTCCACAAAGGGATCTCCCCCCCATAGCTTAAATGACTCCAGTGACTTTAAGAGGCAAAATATTCCATTTTTGGAAAGCTCCAGTTTAGAGGATTTTTTTCCCTCCAATCAGAGCAAAATTTTCTTCTTTGCAATTCCCACTCATTATTTCTAGTTCTGTCCCCCATGGGGTCAACCAGAATGAATATAATTCCTTTTTAGGGTCAGTCTTCAAGTACTTGAAGATGGCTCTCATCTCCACCTCTTCAAGAGGCCAAATATGGAGAATTTCTTCAACTGATCTGAAATGTCCTGAGCTCATATACTTCCACCACCCTGGCTGCTCCCTTCTTCACACTCTATAACAAAAATCTAAGGGACTGATTTGTGTGTGTATAGGTCTGTTTCTATAGATTAAAATGAGGTTTTATCTTTTTGTCTTTCTTCTTGGGGTGAGCATCTGTTTGTTCTTAAGGTTCCTATTTTTAAACTATGTAGAAAAATAATCCGCCAAATCTTGTACAGCTTGAGAATTCCCTATCTGGATGGAACTGTAGAAATTCAAGTGTAACTAAGTAGTGGATATATGTCATGCTGAATACTTGACTAAAAATCAATCAATCAACAAGGACTCATTAATCACCTGCATTGTACTAGGCATTGGGGATATGTAAAGATGAAACAGTTATTTATAGATGTGGATGCCTAGCAAACTTGAACTAAGCCTTATGCAATACTTAAATTCATTTATTTATAAATTTGAAACCCTGATATTTTGCTTTCATACACTCTCAAGAAAGAATCCACTCCAAATGTTGACATGAACTATTTGTTCATGTGGTAAAGACCTGTGGTAAAGTCTTCTGAGTTCATATTGGTCTGATCAGCCACAGACAGACACACTGTAACTTGACTCCAACATACCGATGCCATTTTGGTGCTCTTCGAGAATGAAGGACACCAACCAACATTCTATTAGAGCAGAATCTTCTACAAAGTAGTGGATCTTTTCCCTCTCTGCTTACCCCCTTCCCACCCCTGCTCCCAGTGAGTGTGAAAAATCTTTGCCTGTGTTAGAACATGTGGTAACTATGGTGGCAACCTCTGACCTCTGTGTTAGACTTGGGAAATGGGGATATGGGTTCCATGCTGTTCAGGAATATTGCCTCATTGTCCCTGAAGGCTAGATAAAGGAAAAAGCAGAAACAAACCTGGGGCTTTTAGGAAGACTGTGGGTTCAGAGACCATGGGGAGGCAGATGATAAATGTAGGTCATGGAACAGTCAGTTGAGAAAGCTTTAAAAGCAGAGAAACTCAGGGGAGTTCATCCTAGGGACTGAGTAACAAAGAAAGAACATGTTTAGTCTTGGAAAATTATGTGGGAAGAATTCATGGCAGTTTCTGAGTTGGGATTAAGGTCCTGATGAGAGAGACAGAGACAGAGAGAGAGAGAGAAAGACAGAGACAGAGAGACAGAGACAGAAATATAGAGGGACAGAGAAATAGATGGACAGAGAGATAATGTCAAAGACAGAGAGTCAGACACAGAGACATGCAGAGAGAAACAGGGAGAGGAGAGACAGGGACAGAGATATAGAGAGACAGAGACAGATACAATGACAGACACAGACAAACACAAGGAGGGAAGGGAATAGGGAGGGAGGAGAAGGAGAGGGATAGAAGTAGAAATGGAGCTGTAAAAACCCAGACTCTATCTGCACCTATAACTGACCCGCTTTTGCACACATGCAAACCTAGAGTTCCTTGCCTAAGAAATTTTTTTGGTATTTCAAATGGTTGGATATTTAAATGGTTTAAATGGTGTTGAGCTGGAGTATGCATGTTGGAGGAGAGGTACTACAAGAGAAGCAGAGAAGAAAAGATCTTTGGATAAGAGATTCCTTCTCTACTGTTTGGTGGCAATCGCAAATTCTCCAAGTGTCAGAGAAGCTTAATGATGATCTAGGGAAGGTCCTGCCTGTCCTCATTTCTGTCACAAGCCAGTTTGGGCATTTAGTTAGCCCTTTGCATTTCCCCATGTTTTTTTTTTCATGACTTTGGGTAATTTTATGTTTCATTTCTTGTGATTTTTATTCATAATTTCTCTCTTCTGTAGTTTATAGACTTTGTTTTTAAAATGGGAGCTGTTTAGCTGCCCCCAGTGTTGGGAATACAGAACAGGGACCTGCTTTCCAGGGAGATCATCTCCATGTCAATTTTTCAAGTGTGATAGTGATTCTGCGCAAGTATAGTCAGAGCTCTCAAGGTCAATCATTTCTGTCTCCATTGCAAACTTGCAGCTATGACCATGGTCAATGACTTTCCTGGACATCTAGCTTTGCTCACCTGTTGAATTATTCCTTTCAATACAAGAAATAACTTTTGTGATTCCAAATATATTTGCTGAGCTGGGGGGCTGGGGCTCCAGGGAGTGGGGGTGGGGGTGGGGAAGAAGTGTTCCAGGTAATCTTTAAGGAGCTGTTGTAGAAAAGGATCATGCAATTCCAGCTTTAGAGTTAAGGGAGAGATAAAACCAGGAATCATAACATAACAAAGTAAAAATATAAACATCGAGAATTAAATGAAATGAAATGGCACTATCTGACATCAATAATTAATAATAATAATTATAACAATAATAATGATGTTCTAGCCTTTATATAGCACTGGAAGGTTTGCAAGGCATTCTTCATATATTATCTCATTTATCTTATCACAAGAGTTCAGAGAGGGAAAGATCAATGTAGTTTGGAATAATTAGAGAAGGCTTTTTAGAGTAGCTGGGCTCTGAGCTGAGCCCTGGGAGATTTGGAGAAGTGCAAGAGGAAGGATGTACCAAACGTATGGGGCACAGCATGAGTGAAAGCAGGCGTGAGTGAGCATGGTGGGTGCCGAAAGTTCAGTGGCTCCCTATTGCTTGCTAAATAAAATTTAGACTTCTCTGTCAGTTTTCTATAATATAGGCTCACTCTACCTTTCCAGCCTTGTCTCCATTTTACTCTACTTTGTGCTTTTGATGCTCTAGGGAAATAAGACTACCTTCTGCCAGCTGAACAAGCATTGTACTTTTCTGTTTGATGTTCCAGATGTTCTCTGTATGAGGAATGCCCTCCCCCACCCTTCTTCACTTGCCTTATTCCTACTCACCCCATAAAGCAGGAGTGTCTAACTCAAACAGAAATGAAGTTCAGTAATCCTTACCTAAGAATCCCTGTGGGCACATCTTGATTTAGTTTTAAAATGTGTTATCTATGTTTTATTGCATTTTATTTATCTTGTCAAATATTTCCCAATTATATTTCTCCCCATCTTTCCCCTACCCACCAACCCAAAATAGCAATCCCACTGTATACCCCTCCCCCAATCCGCTCTCTCCTATATCCTTCCTATCTCCCCTCCAACTTTCTGGGAGGGCAAGATGGATCTTCATACCCCAGTGCCTGTATATCTTATTTCCCAGTTGCATGTAAATAATAATAATAACAGTAAAAATATGTACATATATGTTTTTTTAAACATTTGATTTTAAAACTTTAAATTCTAGATTCTTTCCCTTCCTCCCTCATCACCCACCCCCACTGGAAAGACTGGAAAAGGCAAGGGATAACTATTACAATGGAGGGGAAGAACAAGTAGGCAAAAGGGAATGCGTCAACCTTACTCTTATTGAATTTGGCTTAGGGAGGGATTGACATACACTCTAAATTGGGTATCTTGCTCTACAGGAGAGTAGGGGGGAAGGAGATGAGAGGGGGGATGATGGAGAGGAGGGCAGGGTCAGGGGGAAGGATTGTGAGAAGCACACACTTTTGTAAAGGGACAAAGACAAAGTAGAGAATAGAACAAGTGGGGGGTAGGATAGAATGGAGGGAAATAGGATCAGTCTTTCACAATATGTCCATTGTGGAGATGTTTTGTGTAACTACACATATAAGGGCTGCATTGAATTTTATATATATGTTTAAACATTTGATTTTACAACTTTGAGTTCCAGGTTCTTTCCCTTGCTTCCTCATCACCCACCCTTTCATCACCATATCCTGCCCCCCCCTCACTTCTTCTATTCTCTACCTTGTCCCTGTCCCTTTTCAAAAGTGTGTGCTTCTAACTACCCTCCCACCCAACCTGGCCTCCCCTCCATTATCCCCCTCTCATCCCTTTCCCCCTAGTCTCCTGTAGACCAAGATACCCAATTTAGTGTGTATGTCATTCCCTTCCTAAGCCAAATTCAAGGTGCAACAGTTCTGATTGTGTTGTTTTCCTCCGTTCCATGCTTTGATCCTCTTTGTCCCCCAAAAAAGGAATCTAAAGTGGGTAACTGTGCTTATTTTGCTTCCTTTGCTTGCTCATGTTGCCAGTCAATTACTTGACTTTTGAGCTGTTTGCCACAGTAGAACTCTGCTTCCAGAAGGGAGAGCTTCATCCCAAATCATTGGGGTTTTTGCCATTTCTACATCCACCACCAGCTTTGGCTCACTGATCACAAGCCTCAGGACCACCACCCAAGACCATGGTCCAGATCCAGGCAGGTTAAGGCAAGAGTGCTTAGCCTCTGAATGGTTGCTTAACCCCCTCCTCCCCCCCCCCCCCTACAATCTGCAGGCCAGGAGCTCTGAAGCAGCCACAAGCAGGGAGCTGCACAGCCAGGCC
>CM053583.1:260812360-260832273 GCA_028627135.1 Pseudochirops cupreus
CCACAGCTGCTGGTGATACACTCTCCTGAATGCTCCAGCTGTGGCTCATCTGGGCCACCCTGGGGTTAAAACTGCAGGCTCACAAAGGGCTGGGGTCTGCTCCCAGCTTGCTGTGATGAACCCTTCCTGTCCACTTGCTGGGCTGTCTTCAGCAGGAAATTTGTTTCTCTCTGTCACTTTGTGGGTTCTGTAGCTCTAAAATTTGTTTAGAGTCATATTTTATAGGTATTTGAGGTGGTTATGGGGGGAGCCACAGAGTTTTCCTACTTCTACACTGCCGTCTTGACTCTGCCCTCCTTCCTTTCTTACTTCCATGATTTTGGCATGTTATCCTGTATGACTAGAATACTCTTCCCTTCTTCTCTGCTTGTTGAAATTCTTCCCATTCTTCAAAGTCTACCTCACTTGGAACCTCCTCAGTGATATCTCCAGGTGATCTCTCCAGGTAGAAGAACTCTCTCCATCTTCATATTATGTGGTATCTTTCTAATACATTTATCTCATTCTAATTTGTATAAGTTGATTCATGTCCCTCTCTTGCTTACTTATTTACTCTAATAGAGTGTATACTTTTTGAGGTTAGAGGCACTTATACATCTTTATGCCTCTAGAACCTAGCTTGTGGCATTGCATGAAGTAGCCACTTAGTATTTTTGAGTTAAATTGATTACTTTGAATTCTTAGCCCCCAGATCTCATCTCCAAAGTCCTGAGAGTCTATATATTCTAGGTCACAAGCATATTAAGCCCAATAAAACTTTGTACCATTTTTATGAAAGTTTTTTTTTCTTTTCTTTTCTTCTTTTTCTTTGTGTGAGTTTCACATGTATAACCAGAAAGTGACTGTCTAGAATCTAAACTCATTTCATCCTGTCAAGAACCCAATTACTTATTCTGCACCACATGGATTCTCTGATTCCATCATGAGTTGAATGAGTATCATCTGTCATGACTCAGGTGGTGATATTTATGCTGTACATACCAAGTTTTAGCCAGCTGGAATTGACTGCTGAATATTTACTGAGGGCCCAATCAGCACCAGGATGGCACAGTCTCTGTCCTCTATGAGCTTTCATGGGTCAGAGGAGGAGGTTGGGAGAATATAGTAGTACCCTAGAAGAGTCTCTCCTAGGAAAAAAAATCCAACAACACAATTTTCCATAGTTTGACTCAGACAACTGCCAAGTCAGGCCAGTTCCTTAATGATGAAATGGCAGCAGAATGACCAAGAACCAGTAATATGACCACAGTCCTAGGTGAGTTGTTAACTGACAATAGACAATTTGCTTTATCTTTTTTTGGTCCTCAATTTCTTCATCTGCAAAATGGACATGCTACTGTAATGGAAGATGTTCAGCTTGCCACCCAATGGAACAACAGATTTCCTTACAGAGTATGGGGACCTTCAGATCGTTGAATCAGAATCTCAAATGATTATAGAGATTCTCCTGTAAGATCCATGACCCCTCGAAGCTCTGTATTTTTTATTTTAATTTTTATTGCCATCTCTTATTCATATTACCTTCATTTCTGGAGTTCTGGCGTGCAAACAACAATATGGCAAACTAGATGTTTTCTCTAATGCCCATGATCTCTCTAATCTCCCACAATAGATATTGCTGGTGCTAGGGAGAGCAGCCTCTGAGCTGCTAGGGCCAAAAGGCCAAAGAACTAAGGAACAGAGAAAGTAGGAGATACTGTGCATGTTGTGCAGTACTTCACCAAGCCTGAGGGGAGAGCACAGTACACAGGGCAGGATAGTTCTGATCTCCCACTTAGGACAGAGACATAGGCTGGTGAACTGTGAATTACCCAGCATGGGAAGAAGCTGAGAAACTTTGAGATGTAGCCCCCAAGGAAACCACAATCAGAGGAGAGAGAGTCAGGAAGTGAATGATAAAGAAAATAAGGGGTGAAAGACTAAAATTACAAAAAATTCAAGAAGAAAAAATATCAAAGACCTTGAACTTAAATAGATAAAACAACAGAAAAAAGTAACAACAGAATGAAATATGACTGTTAGATTTAGTAAATGAGTTCAGGCATCTATGAATAAACATTGCAAAATAAAAAGAGAGATGATCTAACACATGATCTAATACATGGTGAAACCCTGTGGAATTTGAGAAGAATATAGAACTACAACACTGTTTCTAAGTGGTTTAGAAGAAAAAGAACTACGAGAACAGAATTGATGTCTAGCACAGCAAAATATAATGAACAGAATAGAAAAATTGGAATCTTCAATGGCAAGTCCATCAAAGAAAGAAAAGAGAAAACAATAGATTGGCAATGAAAATACACAGAATTAAAGGAAAACATAGAAGAAAAGAAGCAAAAAAATAACATTAAACAAAAGTATATTTACCAAGCAGGTAAAATATTACTGATCTTGAAGACAGGATATGTAGAGACAACCTAAAGATCATAGATCTTCAGTAAACATAACACACAACAAAAAACCTTAACACTATAATGAAGGAAATGATAGAAGAAAACAGTCCAGAACTTCTGAACACAGAAAATTAAATTCCAGTTGAACGAATTCACAGGTTGCCTCCAGAGGAAAACCCAAAGTTGTGAACTTCAAGATGTATAGTGGTTAAATTTGACAATTCAATTCAGAAATAACAATGCCTGCAAGCCATCAAGAGAAAGACCTTCAAATACAAAGGAAAAGACATTTAAATAATGAAAGACTATTCCTTACCCACTATAAAAAGGAGGAGGGGATAATGTGTTCTCAAGAACAAGAGGGCTCAGGATGCAGCCCAGAGTGACCTATCCTGCAATTCTGAATTTAATCTTATAGGACAGAAGATGGACATTAAATAAGAAGGGTTTGAATCATTTTTAGAAAGAAAACCAGAACTGAAGAGATTCTCGAACACCCCAAACAACAGAAATTCAAGAGGAGTGAATAAATACAGCTGCCAAAGACAGAAATAACAACAGAGAGATTAGTAAAGACTTCTTTCTAAATATTCACAAAGAGAGAGGGATGAAGCTTAAATCTGGTAGAGATAACAATGAAGAGGTGGATAGGGGGCAATCTAGGCAGAACCTGGCAGTGCTTTATCTCCAGATGCATACTTCTTTTGTGGGACTACATTACAACATAGGAGGGTACATGAACAGGGTCTGGTGAGTGGGGGAACAGAGAGGTGTGAGTGATCCCTCAGTCAAGTCAAGGGCTAGGAATGGGGGCAAGGTGATCTCTGTTCACTCAGAAAGAGTAGAACTTATAGAGAAATGGGGAGGGAGGGAGAAGACTGACTAGTAGGGGAAAGGAAGGAAGCCTTACTCTGGAGATGGGAGCAGATTTGACTAATGAATGCTCCTATAGGTGAAGGGAAAGAGGACCTTATAATGGATGAGGTCTGGGGGATTTGGACAACTTGACCTGAGAGGGGGGAGCTGGAACCCCTGGGATCAATTGGCACCAGGAGGAATGGGAAAGAATGGACACAGGGAGGAAATTTCCAGGTAAATGTAGACAAAAAGGTCAACAAGACAGGGTATGCATCAGTGGTGGGCGAGGGACCCTACCATAGTGCAGTGACGTCTCTGATATCTGCAATAACTGCCATTGTTCTGAGAGTGAGGTACGATGGAAAAGGGGAATCCCTGGGGAAAACCTTACAAGGCAGTAGCAGAAAGTATCTAGAGTACAGAGCCTGGAATTGATACCTTGGAAGCTTTGACAGATTCAAACTTCACAGAACAAATCCCTTTGATAGAAGGATTTGTTCTGTAAAACTTGAACTCAGTCAAAAAGTCACACTCAAGAACCTATAAGGCTGCTTGTGGCTTGGAGACCACAGGTTTCCCATCCCTGGTCTAGAGTGAACAGAAAGAGAAGATGGAAAATGAAGAGAATGAGAGAAATTCTTTGTGGATGGGGCATAAAAATTTTTTTTAGAAAGTAATGAATAAAACTAGTTGGAAGGGAGGAGAAGAAAGGGGAATCTCTACTTAACTGAGAGAAAAAAAGAAAAAAAAGTAACCATAAAAAAGATTGAATTAATTGAAGAAATATAATATGATGTCTCAACTGAAGAGGGAAAATTTCACAACAATTTTAGAGAGAAATGGAGGAAAATACTAACTAAACTCTTATAACTTTAAATGTAAATGGATTAAACAATCCGAAAAAACAATAAAGAGTGAAAGACTGGATAAAGGAAATAAAACCCTACAATCTGCTGCTTACAAAAACCACATTTAAAAAATAAAGACATACACAAAATAAAACTGAGGGGATAGAAAAAAATTACTATACATCAAATGAGTTCCCATCATGCTATCAGACAAAGCAAAAAGAAACATTCAAAAATTTAAAAAGAATAAATAAGGAAAATAAATTATGCTAAAAAGAACCAGAGGAAAAAACCAATATCAGTAATAAACTTATATACTCCAAATACCTTAGTATTCAGTTTCATAAAGGAAATATTATCTGAGCTTCAAGAAGACGTAGATAGTAACAGTAGATAGTGACATAGTAACATAATAACATAGTGACAGGAGAAGTCAACATCCCTCTTGTCAGTTTTGGGTAAGTCTAACAGGAAGATATCAAAAGGTAAGATATGGAACTGAACAAATTTCTAGAGGAACTGGAATTAAAAGACAGCAAAAGAATAAACATATTTCTTTGCACCACATGGAACCTTTCCAAAAACTGGCCATGTACTAGGGCTCAGAGAGCCTTGTACTAGGGCAGATAAATGTAAAGATACAGATGTAGTCAATATTTACATACCACAATGCACTAAGAATAGAAATTGGTTCAGGGACCTCAGGCAAAAGACACAGACCTAAATAGAGACTTAACAATGAAATCTTAAGTAATGAAAGGGTCAGAAAACAAATCATAGAAACAATGAATAACTGTGTAAAAGAAAACGATAACGATGAAACAAGATTCCAAAATTTCTGGGATGTTGCTAAAGCAGTTCTCTTTAAAACTATACATTAACAAAATAAAAAAAAAAGAATTAATAAACTAAGTATATACTTAAAAAAATTGGAAACCCAACAAATAAGCAAACCTAAAATAAGCACAAAAGATGGGATATTAAAGATAAGAGAGGAAATAGATAACTTGGAAACCTTCCTTCCTGAATATATCCTTCTGCTGTTCCCTACCCAGAGAGACATCCTTTGCAACAAATAATTTTTAAAAGAGAAAAAAGTTTAGCAAAACTAATCAGTACGTGAACTGAATCTGACTGTGTTGAGGGCCAACTTCAGTTAGGCAGGTGGAAGCAGCCAGCTTCTTTCAGCTGCTCCCAGGCCAACCATATGCTGGCTCACCACTCTCCGTGCTGTGCAGGGAACAGAGCGCACTGAATTCTCACCCTGATAGTCGTGACTCACAGGGAACTAAGTACAAGGGAGTGTACAGCCTGTCCAGTGTGAAACGTGAACACTAGATAAAGAATGGACATGATAGCCTTCAAGGTTTGCCTGACATCATGGAACTAAACAAAACAGTAATGGAAAACATAGTGACCAATAGTTACCTTCTTTGTCTCATTGCTCTGTAAAAACCTTGGTCATTGTATCAATAAATGGAGTTTGGAGTTCTAGCCTGAAAAGCCCACCTGGCTTGGTTTATCTCACATCTGTGCTCACACCTGATGCTGGCTATCAGGTGGCCCATGGCATGACTGTATATTCATTATTTCCACTACCATTCTCTCTCTCCCCATTGCAAAGAA
Organism: Pseudochirops cupreus; assembly: GCA_028627135.1. NCBI lineage: Eukaryota > Metazoa > Chordata > Mammalia > Diprotodontia > Pseudocheiridae > Pseudochirops > Pseudochirops cupreus. Next base: position 260,818,086 of record CM053583.1, read on the forward strand.
AGGAGGCAGGTGCATTTTCTCAAATCTTCTCTATGGCCAAGTTTCTTGACATTCCATTTTTTAAAACCCATGCTTTTTAATACTGGGATTCCCCAGTACAGCTTTATGTCTATGAAACATAGAACACCACAGCTTTTGAAACATCAAAATTGCAGGTTTCCTGGAAGGCAAAGGAATGATATCATGGGCTTAGGTAGGTCACAGACTATTACTACTGATAACATAACCAAGAAGTGGCACAAACGACATCATCCCCAAGATGCATGACTGGGAAAGGCCAGTCAAACACTTCTCTGTTTAATATTTAAAGTCCTTTATAACCTGGTTCCAAACTACCTTTCCAAATTGCTCTCATTCATAAATATTCTTTAGGCCAGCCAACCTGGAATTTTTCCTTATGCTGATGCCTTTGCATTCATCTTCTGCCTTTGCATGGGCTATTGGAGTGTGCAGTAGCCAACTCAAACAAGTTCCATGATCCAATTGTCAAATTTTCAGTGGGAACATTTACACCTCAGAAATAATCAAATGCTACAAATCAGAGTTTGATTTATTATTTTGTTGATTATCCAACTTAAGAAAAGTTGACTTAAGAAAAGGAGAAAATGTTAATAATTCAGATTAAGTGTAAAAATGTATTGTATGTACATTTTGTCCCCCAAAAGCTAGTTGAGAAACATTAACCAATCACACTTCTGGCTGTCCCCCATGCATGGAATACACTTCTTTTGCACCTCTGCCGCTTAGTATTCCTAATTTCCTTTAAAGTTGAGCACAAGTTCTTCCTTCTGCATGATGACTTTCCTATTCTTCTTAGCTGCTAGTGCCTTCCTCCCTTCACCAAATTATCTGATATTTATTTTTATATCCTTATCTATATACTGTTCCCCTCTCCCCAAAATGAATGTGTGTTCCTTCAGAGAAAGGATGGTTTCATTTTTTGTACGTGTATACTCAATACTGACAAGTGCTTAGTAAATGTTGTTGATTGATTGACAACTCACAAACTACCTACAACCTACAAACTCACCTGATGTCAAAAGATCTAGAGAGGAAGGCCTCCAGTATCTTGGGAGTTCTTTCATGAGGATTTATGGCAGAGCATGGATAAATAAACTCTCATAAAATGAAAATTCATGGATGAGTTACAATATCTGTCCTACCTACTATTGAATTGTTGTGAGGATCAGTGGAGATAATGGATGTAAAAATACTTTATAAAGCATAAATACTATATAATAGTAACACCATACTACTCTTCTAGTAACCCTTGCCCTATGTCTAGATGGAAACAAGTTACTTGACTCCTATCTGGGTGAGGAGGAAATAAAGTTGGGAGGACATATAAGGCAGTCTTGGGTTTGGGAGAGGTATAGTAAACGCTTATGGGCAAGTATATGGAGAACATAGCTATGCTAATGTGGAAATGCAAGTTTTAGCTAGGGTAGGGTGACCAGAAGTGTGACCTTGGAATCTGACATTTAGAGGGCACAGACTGAAATTGCATTCCTTTAGCATTAAAAATTGGGTTTAGCACCAAGTTGAAAAAACAATCAATAATAAGCATTTACTAAGCATCTGTTATATTCCATTCATTCCTCCCTGAGGGAAGATACACTTCTGGTGCCAGGATGCTGAGCCCTTTTCAGGGTTGCTTATCTACTTTTGGTGTTCCTGATTTACCCAACTCTCACCTGTGACTCCAAGGAGCTGTACCATGCAGAGCAGCCACAGCCTGGTAAAAACCTCTTGACATATGGGTTGAATCAGGTGGAGGGTAACCAACAGGCCTCAAACCCATTGGTGAGTTAGGGGAATGTCTGCTCCAAGCATGTGAAGGTTTCTTCTGGCAGTATGAATACATAAGAACATTTTTTTCCCCCAGTGGCCATGAAGGAGGCCAAAGTAGGTGCTGTGAAGTGGTTAAAGCTTGGTCAAACATCAGATGCCAAGGTCATCCATTGTATCCTGGGACATTGCCAGTCTTCTTGAACTTTGTCTTGCTGCTGGACTTTGAGGACTCTGGAAGAGAGAGTGAGGCTGAGTGTGTAACTCTACCTCATTAAAATTCAATTCACTTGCAAGTCAAGATATCACTTGTGATAACATTAGTCCTCTTTGAAAACAAAGGATAAACAACAACATTATGTTCCATGAACTGTTCTAGGCACTGGGGATACAAAAGCAAAGCAAAAGAAGCTATGTTCTAGGTGAACTCTGACTGGGTCCATTGCCTTCATTTCCAATAACATTTAAAGGTATATTTTGTGCTCCTTGTCCCAGGTGCAAAAATTTCCAGTAACAGCTCTGGGGGGTAGTTAAAACATTCTATTCATATGACCTTGATTAAATTACTTTACTTTTTGAAATCCTTATCTGTAAAATAAAGAACTAGGCAGGTGGAGCCAAGATGAATGAATAAAAGCAGAGACTTGCCTGAGCTGTCCCTCAAACCCTTCCAAATACCTGTAAAAAATGACTAAATAAATTCTAGAGCAGCAGAACCCACAAACTGACAGAGTGAAATGAATTTCCAGCCCAAGATAACCTGGAAGGTAGACAGGAAAGTTATATTACACTCACCTGGGAGAGGAGCTCAGACCTATGCTGGCACACTGGCATACACTGGGGCCACCAGCAAACCCACAGCAGGCCTCAGGGGACTGAATCACTGGCAACTGTGGCAGTTTCCAGACTTCTCAACCCACAAATGCCAAAGACAACATAGAAAGTCAATAGGAAAGGTATATCAGACCTGGGTGAGAGAGGAGAGTGATCTGGCCCCAGACCCAGGGTGGTGAAGGTGGCAGCAGCAGCAGCAGCAACAATTGGCTGGGAAAATGAGAAAACAGCAGGGAAAAATCAGTGCATAGAATCATACTTTGGTGGCAAGGAAGATCAAAACATACAACCAGAAGAAGACAACAAAGACAAATTCCTACATCCAAAGCCTTCAAGAAAAATATAAATTGGTCTCAAGCCATGGAAGAGCTCAAAAAGAATTTTAAAAATCAAATAAGAGAAGTAGAGGCAAAATTGGGTTGAGAAAAGAGAGTGATGCAAGAAAATCATGAAAAATGAGTCAATAGCTTGCTGAAGGAGACAAAAAAAAAATGCTCAAGAAAATAACACCTTAAAAAAATAGACTGGGCCAAATGGTAAAAGAGATCCAAAAAGCCAGTGAGGAGAAGAATGCCTTAAAAAAGTAGAATTGGGCAAATGGAAAAGGAGGTCCAAAAGCTCACTGAAGAAAATAATTCCTTCAAAATTAGAATGGAGCAAATGGAAGCTAATGACTTTTTCAGAAATCAAGAAATTATAAAATAAAACTAAAAGAATTAAATAGAAGAAAATGTGAAATAACTAATTGGAAAAACAATTGACCTACAAAATAGATCAGGAGAGATAATTTAAAAATTATTGGACTACCTGAAAGCTGTGATCAAAAAAAGAGCCTAGATATCTTCTTTCAACAAATTATTGAAGAAAACTTCCCTGATATTCTAGAAGCAGAGGAGAAAATAGAAATAGAAGGAATCCACTGATCACCTCCTGAAAGAGATCCCAAAAGGAAAATTCCTAGGAATATTGTAGCCAAATTCCAGAGTTCCTCAGTCAAGGAGAAAATATTGCAAACATCCAGAAAGAAACAATTTAAATATTGTGGAAATACAATCAGGACAGCATGAGATTTAGCAGCTTCTACATTAAGGGACAGAAAGGCTTGGAGTATAATATTTTAGAGGTCAAAGGAGCTAAGGTTAAAACCAAAAATCACCTACCCCAAAACTGAGTATAATAGTTTAAGGGGGGAAATAGAAATTCAATGAAATAGAAGACTTTCAAGCATTCTTGATTAAAACACCAGAGCTGAACAGAAAATTTGATTTTCAAATAAAAGATTCAAGAGAAGCATGAAAAGGTAAGCAGAAAAGAGAAATCATAAGGGACTTATTAAAGATGAACTGTTTACATTCCTATATGGAAAGATGATATTTGTAAATATTTGTAATTCATGAGACCTTTCTCAGTATCAGGATAGTTAGAGGGAATATAGATACATACATATACATATATATACATATACATATACATATGCATATGCACATACATATACACATACACATACTTACATATATGCATACACATACACATATAGATATACACACATATACAACACATACATATACACATGCACATACTATACATATACATGTGCATGTACATATATACACATACACATATATGCACACACACTCACATACACATATTCACACATGGGGGATGCAGGGTGAGTTGAATATGAAGAGTTGCTATCTAAAAAATAAAATTAAGGGGTGAGAGAAGAATATACTAGGAGAAGGAGAAAAGGAGAAGTAGAATAGAGTAAATTGTCTCACATAAAAGAGGCAAGAAAAAATTTTTGCAATGGAGGGGAAGAGGAGGGAACTGAGAGGGAATGAGTGAACCTTACTCTCATCAGATTTGGCTTAGGGAAGGAATAACAGACACACTCAATTGGGTATGAACATTTATCTTACCGTACAGAAAAGTAGATGGGAAGGGGATAAGAGAGGGAGGGAGGAGGATAGAAGGGAGGGCAAATGGGAGGAGGGGAAAATCAGAAGCAAACACTTTTGAGGAGGGACAGGGTCAAGGGAGAGAATAGAATAAATGGGGGGGTTGGTTAGGATGGAGGGAAATACTGTTAGTTTTTCACAACATAACTATTATGAAGTATTTTGCATGACTATACATGTATAACCAATATTGAATTGCTTGCCTTCTCATTGAGGGTGGGTGGGGAGGGAAGAAAAGAGAGAATTTGGAACTTAAAGTTTTAAAACAAATGTTAAAAATGGTTTTTACATGCAACTGGTAAAAAAGATATACAGGCAATGAGGTGTAGAAATGTATCTTGCCCTACATAAAATAGAAGGGAAGGGGAGAAGAGAGGAATAGAAGTGATAGAAGGGAGGACAGATTAGGTAAAGGGGTAATGGGAGGGGAGAGATGGGAAGAAAATTTGAAACTCAAAATCTTGTGGAAATGAATGTTCAAAACTAAAAATTAATTAATTAATTTTTAAAAAGAATGTCAGCAGGAAATGTCTATTGTTCCAGGATAGATTGGTGCTCAGTCTAGCTCAGGCTATGCTAGCCCAGAGCAGGTTCCAGCAAACCAGGAGCAGGCCTTGTGGCTTTGGAATCAATGGCCACCATGGTAACTTCCAGATCTCCTAGTCCACTGATAGAAAAGGGATTGGAAAACAGGTCAGAAGGAGATTCACGGGGGTCCCTTTACTTGCACCAGGGTCAAGATTTTGCATTGCCTATACTTGGATCTGGGTCTCAATCCTGGACCTTTGTCCCTGTACAAGGAGGAGAACTAGAACAGCAGAGCTTGCAGTTGCAGGGGAGTAGGGATCCTGGTCACAGTTCTAGGGTTGAAAACAGTATTTGTGGTCACTCACAAACCAGTACACAGTACAGGAAAATAGTAAATACACTTCTCTCTAGATCATAACTCCTTGGAAGAACCAAAAATTTGCTGGTTCCCCACCAAATTACCTCTGAAAACAACTTCCCCAAACTCTTGAACCTTGGGAAAGTGCCCCTCCATCTGGGACATACACTTTAGCATGGAGTTAAAAGGCAAGAATTAGCTTGGAAAATGAACAAACAACAGAAAAAATTCTTACTAAAGAAAGTTACTATGGTGATAAGGAAAATCAAAACACATACTCAGAAGATGACAACAAAGTCAAAATTCCTGCATCTAAAGCCTCAAAGAAAAATATGAACTGGTCTCACACCATGGAAGAGCTCAAATAGGATTTTAAAAACCAAGTAAGAGAGGTAGAGGAAAAATTGGGAAGATAAATGAGAATAATGAAAGAAAATCATGAAAAAAGTCAACAGCTTGGTAAAGGATGCACAAAAAAACCACTGTAGAAAATAATACCTTAAAAAAACAGATTAGTCCAAATGGTAAGAGAAGCACAATATTCAATGAGAGATGAATGCTTTGAAAAGCAGAATTGACCAAATGGAAAAAGATACACAAACGTTCACTGAAGAGAACACCTTAAAAAGTAGAATTAATCAATGGAAAAGGAGCTACAAAAACTCACTAAAGAAAATAATTCCTCGAAAGTTAGAACTGGTCAATTGGAAGTTAATGACTTTATGAGAAATCAAGAAAGAATAGAACAAAACTAAAATAACGAAAAGATAGAAAATAAGGTGAAATATCTCATTGGAACAAAAAAACAAAAAAAAAACAAAACCACAACTGACCTGGAAAATAGATCCAGAAGAAATCATTTAAAAATTATTAGTCTACCTGAAACTTGTGATCAAAAAAGAGCATAGATATCATCTTTCAAGAAGTTATCAAGGAAGACTTCCCTGATATTCTAAAAGTAGATGGTAAAAGAGAACTAAAATAATCCACTGATTGTCTCCTGAAAGACATCCTAAAATGAAAACTCCTAGGAATATTGTAGCCAAATTCCAAACTTCTCAGATCAAGAAGAAAATATTGCAAGCATCCAAAAAGAAACAATTCAAATATTATAGAGTCACAGTCAGGATAACACAGGATTTAGTGGCTTCTATATTAAAGGATTTAAGGGCTTAGAATATGACATTCTGGAGGGCAAAAGAGCTAAGATTACAACCAAGAGTCACCTACCCAGAAAAACTGAGTATAATTCTTCAGAGAAAAAAATTGATGTTCAATGAAATAAAGGCCTTTCAAGCATTTCTGATGAAAAGCCCAGAGCTGAATAGAAAACTCAACTTTCAAATGCAAGAAGCAAAATAAGCATAAGGTAAACAGGAAAGAGAAGTCATAAAGGATTCAAAAAGGTTAAATGATTTATATTCCTACATGGGAAAATGATATTTATAACTTCTAAAAGCTTTCTCATTATTAGGATAGTTAGAAGGAGCATACATAGCTAGAAAGCAGAGACATGTTGAATGTGTTGAAATGATTATCTAAAAAAAATAAGGGATGAGAAAGAAGATTGCACTGGGAGAAGGAGAAAGGGAGAGGTAGAATAGGATAAATTATCTGATATAAATGAGGCCTGAAAAAGATTTTACAGTGGAGAGAAAAATGGGGGAAGCAGGAGGGAAGCACGTGAACCTTACTCTCATTGGAATTGACTCAAAGACAGAATAATGTACACATTCAGTTGGGGGTAGATGTAAATGAGGAGGATTTTTTTAGCCTTCTTAGAGTTTAGTTTCTCAGGATCCATGGCCATGGCTATCTCTGGTTTCCAAGTGTTAGATGATAACTTTTAGAATAGCCACAAAGATCCTAGATAGTAATTCCTAGAATCATAGTAATAGACAGTCCTAATGAGATTGTGTAGTGAGATAAGGTTTACAATATTTGCACAGAATGATGATATTGCTAAAATTAACCTGTGAATTTAATGTTGGCAAGATGCTTTCTTTGTCTGTTGCCCTATAAAGGAAGTGGGTACTAGTCAGTGAGTGGGGAACTCACGGGGAATATGACAGTGTAATACTATTTGTGCCTGATTGGCCCCCATCATGGCTTGAAGGGACTTAGGGTAGGGCATAAGCTGTGCATGTTTTGATTGATCCCATCAAGAGGTAGTTGCCCTCTCTTCTTGCTGGCCACTGCAAAAAGGGTGATTAGGAAATGCTGTAGGAGTTGGTGCATCAACAACTCCTTTTAGAGAAGACTAGACTAGAATAAAGTACAATTATTAATGCTTCCAAAGCTGACTCCCTGTCCTTTCTGTCTAACCAGATCAAACTCAAATCTTTGTGACTTCAAATCCAGCATTTAATCTACTATAAAGTATAGTGTGGTATTTTTATGGACAGGGTATAAATGGCATGACAATATATTTAAATAGCTTCAGAAATAACTGCCTGATTGAACTCCCTATCTTTCCCTTACTTCCTAACTCCATTGTTTCATTTTATGGAATCCCATGCTGGCAGGAACCTTCTAAAAGTTTTACCCAATATTTATAATTAGTTACCAAATGTGGGATCAGGGTTCTGGGCTTTCTAATTTTATTGTGTTCCTAGGAGAATTTCATATTACTATAAAAAAACTATGCATTCCATCCTAAATTGCTTTTTTTTGTTTTTGGAGGGGAAGGCAGGGCAATTGGGTTAGTTATTTGCCCAAGGTCATAGGGCTAATAAGTGTTAAGTGTCTGAGCTCTGATTTGAACTCAGGTCTTCCTGACTGCAGGGCTGGTGCTCTATTCATTGCCCCACCTAGCCACCGCCATCCTGAATCACTATGAGAAAATTTCTTTTATGGGGAAACTTTGCACTTGCCCAACCTACTGTAACTATATCCTATTTCTGTGTTACTTTTTATCTGTATTTGTTTTTTTTTTGTCTCCCCAACCCAATTCAAAAGATCACAAAATGTTCAGCTTTTTCTTAGGTTAGTGGAAGGTTTGGCTATGGCAACTGTTAATGTATCTGTAAGCTGTTCCTTTATAGTTACAAGGAATAAAGAAATCAGTGGCTAGACAAGAGAAAAAACAGAATTAATACATTCATTTCCTACTTCACAAGGGTGATGTGAAGAAAACAGATAGTAAATGAGAGAGAATTCTATAAAACTGAGCTTTATGACATAGGTCAAGACCAGATGCTGGCTGTTGTCAGGAGACATCAGTTCTAGCAGGGGAAATCAGTTAATCAGTTGTCCTAAATCTGCTCCTCTTATGAGAGCTAATTTTTGTTCAGTAAAGGTCTTCTGTCTTTATGGATACATCCTGGTGCCATGATATTCACATTTGTGAACAAGGAAGATGTCTGAACAGCCGAAAATATTTGGAGATTTTCCTTTCTTTTAAAAAAGGGAAATCTTAGGTATAGTTTTATGTGGTTTCATTTGTCTATTGGCCACAGCTGGTATCAAGGTGATGGGGGAACCCATAATTTGGATGACAAATTAAAAATGAATGACTTCTTAAAATACAGCAGGTGCTATGAATTAGCTTCAAGGCACAGTTAAGAGGGAGATATTCTGGCAAAACAGGAGATATAGCTTGTAGAATTCTTATACTGTGTTAATGTGGCTCTGAGTATGACACAACAGACTTAATTTTGGAGGTTCACATATATCTGTCCTGCTGTTGAATTCAGGCAATGCCCATTGACTTCTCATCTTCCTAGGTCTATCTCCTTTCCAAATGAAGACATTCACATAGCTCTCAGGTCATAGTGGTAATTGTCATCATCAGAAATTTGTTCTTGCCCAACTGAATGCAATATACCTCCAGAACATTCCCAAGTCCTGGATAATTGTCTAAAGGCAATGTTTAACTTTGATCTAGATTTCTTCAGGACAGGATGTTGGATAGGCAGTTTTAGAAGCATGCAACATGATGTCATAGAGAGAGGGCACTGGATTTGCAGTCAGAAAGATCTCAGTTCAAATCCCACCTTAGACACTACCTTGCTGTGCCTTAGTTTGATCATCTATAAAATGAGAGGATTGGACTCAGTGGCCTTTAAAATTCATCCCACTTCTAAATCCATGATTTTTTGACTTTGATGGAAAAGGTTTTGATCATCTCATTTTTGATTTAGGTTTGGGCTTCCTCTGAGTAGTAGTCTGGACCAGAGATCAAGGTGAGTTGAGCCTTAAACACTGGTAGTTTGGGTAGTCATCCTGTGTGGAGTGATTTGATGGTAATCAATATTGTGAGGTTTGTCCATCAATCTCAAAGAGGACCCTGACATCAGGCAGATGATGACACGACTTGCAATTGAATTTTATTTAAGTGAAGTAAGGCTGTACAAAGTCACCAGCCTCACTTTCTCCTCCAGAGCCATCTGGGTCCAGTGGTCAGATATAGACCAGGATGAATGGAGATGGCCCAGGATACAGTGGGAGACTTTGGCCTTTTTAAGCTAAGGTCTTTTCCAATTCTCACTTTGAATGAGGCAACCCAATTCAGTGAATAGACCTCTTTTGCCTCTCTTTAGGCCTCTTAGCTAAAGAAATGAGTCAAAGGGATGGCCTTTAATAAAAAACAAACTAACAAACAAACAAACAAAAAAACTCATTCAAACAAGGAGGGAAAGGCTCTGAGGATTGCTGGCCAAAAGAGAAACAGTTACTATTTGCATTCATTCTGAGCCAGGGGGCTCATAAACTAATCACTTGGTGCTGGGAAATGATGGTGAAGTCCAGAGGAGTGCAGCCCAGAGGGAAATGAAGGGATAGCTGGCTTGTCTCCCTACTTAAAATAAAATTCTGGGAAGAGCCTTCTACCCTCCAATCAGAGTGGGGCCTCCAGATGCAGAAGGCGCTAAGGAGGTGTGAGTTCTGGGGCTGTGATCTTTTAGGATGAAGAGGTTCCTGGGTCATGATGGAGAAGTTCAGAGGTAGACAGATGAATTGGAAATGAAACCATTGTAGGTGTTATATGAGATACAAAAAATGAAACATGGTCTCAAGGAACTTCCTTAAGGAATTTATGCTGTAGCAAGAAGTAGGACCCTTACAAAGGTACCACATACTGGTTTTAAAATGTCATCCCTTTAAGTATCCCCAGAGAGCTATAAAAATGTGTAGACCCTTTGACCCAACAATATCACTTCTATAAGAGATCATCAAAAATATTTATAGCTACTCTTTTTGTGGTGGCAAAGAACTGAAAATCGAGGGTATGTATATCAATAAGGGAATAGCTGAACAAGTTGTGGTATTGTTGAGGGTTTAGGGGTGCTCAAGACCCCAAAATAACAACATGCTGGGTCCTGCTGAAAGAATTCCACTCAAGTCTTTTCTCAGCCAAAGAAAAGCAAAGTTCATTAAAGATTTGCCTTAATGGGTAGACTCTTAAAGAGCCTAAGTATCTGTGACTCTTGTACAAGCAGGCCAGAATAATCTGACACAGACTGAGTCTGTGCTAGATTACTCTCAATCCCATCATGGAGTCTTGATGGTTTATATACAGAAAGATTGTGGGAGGATCTAGGGGTGATCTAGAGGAGGAATGTGGGGTCTTGAGGAGGAGTCTAAGGAGGATCTTGAGGAACTGAGGTCAGACTCCAGGAATGAGATTAAGGGTGGGAAATAGCTGAAGGCTACCTGGAAATGACAGCCGATGCTGGGGCTAGGCTAGTTTAAGGGTAACAGAGATTTGGGCCAGGGATAATGAAAGGCTACGGCCTCAGGCAAATGCCTCATCAAGTGGGAAGATTCAATCAGAATTCAAGGGGTTTCCCAGAGCCTGTACCCCATCAGTATATGAATGTAATGGAATACTATTGTGCTATAAGAAATGAGGAGCTGAAGGACTTCATAATAACCGGGAGAGACATATATAAACTGATGCTGAGTGAGGGGAGCAGAACTAGGACAACATTGTACACAATTCCAGATTTATCTTATCTGTGATGACTGACTTTAATAGACTGGGCTCCTCTCAGCCATGCAAGGCTAAGGTTATCCATATCCAGAGAAAGAATGACAGAGTCTGAAAGCAGATTAAAGCAAACTACTCGTGCTTTGTTTTCTGTTTTGTTTTGTTGCTTTTTTTCATTCCATTGGTTATATTCCTTCTTTACAATTGGACTAATGTTTAATATGAAAGTATTTGTAGAACCTATATCGGATTGCATGCTGCCATGGAGGAGAGGGGTAAGGAGAAGGAGGGGGAGAAAATTTGTAACTCAAAAGCTTGTGGAACTGAATGTTGTAACCTAAAAGTAAATGAAGAAATAAAATAAAATTTAAAAAAATGTCATCCCTCTTACTTTATGGTCACATTTCATATTTCTGTATATTTCTTGGCACAAAACTGGCTACGTAAGTCATTGCTAAATACTTATTGAATTGAACTTGTTAAAATGTCTAGTGAAGTGGGCATAGAAAGATAGAGATAGTTATAGATAGGTATTTAGATATAGACATAGATGTGTGTGTGTGTGTGTGTGTGTGTGTGTGTGTGTGTGTGTGTAATTGACGTTTAATGACATTGGTCCTTATAAGAAAGGAGGGGATAGTCATAGCAACTGATTTTAATGGATAACTCTGCAACGCTGTTGAGGGCCTTTTGCAAGCTAAGTGAGGTCACTGGAGTTTTTTAGATCTCCTAAGTATTATTACCAAGTCATCTATTGAAAATTGCCATGTTTATAGTTTACTTACATGTTCTTGCACTAAGTCAATCCTACAGTATATAATTACCATGTAAATGTGTGTGATTATACACAATGGGTGTCCTCTTTCAGCCCCAGGAGCATATATCAGCTAATGGTGCTGGTGGTTAGTGAGCAATTACATTTTCACAAATGTACATAAATGCTGTAAACATGGAAACAAAAACTTCTACAACTAGCCCTTGGGGATGGGGTTTTAGCTATAAAACAACGTATTTTGTGAGAGGAGGATGTGTATGTGGCATTGGTGATAGTAAAGGGGAGAAGAACAGAGACTATAATTTGCCCTGCGCCCAAAATGGCTCTAGGGATAACCTTTGACTCAGTTTCTTATGGACTCTTGATTTCTAGTTCCTGTCCTAATTTCTTGGTTCTGAGATTGTTGCGAAGCCTTCATGATAGGTTCTTGTGGTCTTAAGCATAGTGCCTGGCACAAAGTAGACTTGTTGATTTGATTTGACTAAGACATCTACTCCCACAATGTTGGGATGGTATAATGGAAATGGGAATTGGAAGATCTTCCCTGCTTTGAAAGTAAACCCTTCTCCCTAACAGGTTGGATGTAATCACATGGAGCCTGTGATGGAGGGATTTTGCTAAAGGGTGCAGCAGAGCCCACAGGAAGCTTCCCTGCTATAAAGGTAAACTCTGCCCTCTAATAGGCTAAATGTAGTCCACATGAAGCCTGTGGTGGGAGAGGTTTGCTGAAGGGAAGTAGAACCCACAGGAAGCAGGGAGCCAGAGCCAGAGTCAGAGACAAGGTGGGAGAGAGAGGTGCTCAGGCAAGGGGAGAGAGAGGTTTGGGAGTAAATATTGATCTTGTATTGGTTTGTGGAAAGGCTGAAGGATGGTGTGTCTCTCGGTGTTATTATAACTTCTTAATATCTTTAGTACTATGATGAAATCAGCTTACTGATTTGGGGATTTGTTTTTCTGTTATCAAAATAAATGTTTCAGTTCTGTCCTCTATATGGAGAGTTTGGGATATTTTGTGATAGAACATCATACAATATTTATAGTCACAGTCCTTATCATGACTGTGGGAGCTGTAAATATTGCATTGGCACTACAGATGGATGGCCACTATTCTACAACCTAGTTAACTTAAATAGACTCTACCATGACCTTTCAGGGCCCTTCATCTTTAGATACTGAAGCTTTGCAGGAAGATATCTAGGCCATAGTTATGCCTGATACTACCTGGTGAATTTTCAGGAGGGAGTTTAGCAAAAGCTGCAGTGTGCTCTAGTGGTATAGCATTGGACTTGGAAGGCCTAGATTGAAATCCTGCCTCTGACATGAGCTGTGTAATCATAGGTAAATCACTTGCTTTCTGAGCCTCAGTTTCCTCACCTGAAAAAATAATATAATACTTTAACTACCTCACAGTGGGTAAAACACTTTTTTTTGAATGACTTGTTTATTTACTTTTAGTTTACAAGATTCAGTTCCACAATCACTTGAGTTTCAGATTTTCTCCCCTCCCTTTCCCCCCCCCCCATGGTGGCGTGCAATCATGTATAGGATCTTCAAATACTTTCACACTGTACAATAGATTGGTTATATAAAAGGGTTGTAACCAATGAGTGATCACTGGGAAAAAAAAAAGAAGCAAAACCAGACGTGAAAAAGAATGATAGCATGTTTTGCTTCAGTCTCCATTTAAACTATAGTCTTTCTATATCTTTCTCTGAGTTTAGATATCTCCTTCCATCCTGAGGCTTGTAGAGTTGTCTTTTAGCTGTGCGTTGTTGAGGATAGTCCAGTTTATCAAGGTTGATCATCACACATACGATGTGTCCGTGATTGTATACAAGCTTTTCCTGGTTCTGCTCTTCTCACTTAGCATCAATTTGTATACGCCTCTCCAGGTAATTATGAAGTCCATCTCCTTCCCATTTCTTATAGCACAATAGTATTCCATTACATTCATATACCATAGCTTGTTCAGCCATTCCCCAATTGATGGGCATCCCCTATATTTCCAGTTTTTTGCA
>CM053583.1:260832773-260845470 GCA_028627135.1 Pseudochirops cupreus
TATTTTTTCTTTTGTTTGGATCTGTTTAATAGCATCTTGATTTCTCATAAAGTCATTTGCTTCCATTTGTTCCACTCTAATTCTGAAGGAATTATTCTCTTCAGAAAGCTTTTGAGATTTTTTTTCCATCTGGCAAATTCAACTTTTTAAGGCATTCTTCTCCTCATTGGCTTTTTGGGCCTCTTTTGCCATTTGAGTTAATATATTTTTTAAGGTATTATTTTCTTCAGTCAGGTTGTTGACTCTCTTTTCATGATTTTCTTGCATCATTCTTATTTCGCTTTCCAATTTTTCCTCCACTTCTCTCATTTGGTTTTCAAAATCCTTCTTGAGCTGATCTGTGGCTTTTAGGCAGTCTTCATGTTTCTTGGAAACTTTTGGTGTGTGATTTCTGATTGTCTTGTCTTCCTTCCATTCCATGCTTTGATCCTTCTTGTCCCCAAAGAAGGAATCTAGAGTTTGGTTGCTGTTCTTACTTTACTTCCTTTGCCTGCTCATGTTGGCCCGTCAATGAGTTTTTAGTTCTGTGGAACTCTACTTGCAGAGGGGAAAGCTCTGTCCCAAATTGCTGGGGTTTTTGCAGCTGCTGGAGCTATTAGGGGGCTGTTGTTTTTTTGCAGCCCCCACCAGCTTTGGCTCACTGAAAATGCACCCCAGGACCACCACCCAAGACCGTGATCTGGATCCAAGCCACTCAATGCAAGAGCACTTGGCCTCTGAATGATCGCTTGGCACCCATGCAGTCTGCAGACTGGGAGCTCTGAAGCAGCCATGTGGAGGCAGCTGCAGGGCCACCTCTTCTACCACTTCCTTGCCCTGGAGGCAGTTTGGCCAGACTGCTTTTCTCCCCCAAGTGTAGCTGAGTTCCAATGACCTTTCACTTAGTCCTTATTTCTTATGGCTTGACAATTCTGGAAACTGCCACAGCTGCTGCTGATCCAGTCTCCTGAAACTCCAGCTGTGGCCTGTCCTAGCGGAACCCCC
This sequence comes from Pseudochirops cupreus, assembly GCA_028627135.1. Lineage (NCBI taxonomy): Eukaryota > Metazoa > Chordata > Mammalia > Diprotodontia > Pseudocheiridae > Pseudochirops > Pseudochirops cupreus. Next base: position 260,833,758 of record CM053583.1, read on the forward strand.
CCCCCCTGCCCCCGGTGCCAAGTTGCAGTTTCAGGCTGGGCTGGTTTCTGCTCCCAGCACTGAGATGATTCCTTTTGAGTCAAGCTGCCTTCAGTGGGAGGTGTATTTGTGTGAGTTTTAGAGCCCTAAAATTTGTTTAGAGTCATATTTTATGGGTATTTGAAGTGGCTATGTGGGAGCTGTGGTACCTTGCTGCTCCCATGCCATCATCTTCCAGAAATTTTCCTTTTCTTTGTGACCTTGAGGAAATTATTTAACACTATTTACTTCAGCTCTTCATCTGAGCTGGAGCAGGAAATAGCAAACCATTCCAGTATCTTCGCCAAGAAAACCCTCAACGGGGTCATGAAAAATAGGACATGCCTGAAACAACTGAACAACAAATAATCATTTACAACAATGACACATCATGACTTGTGTTGTAATTTCCCAATTGATGAGCACCTTGCTTGTTTCTCATTTCTTTGCTGCTCCAAAAAGTGCTGCTATAAATATATTGGTGCACATGGTGCACTTTAGTTTCCTTATCTGCAAAATGGGGATGATAATAGCATCTGCTTCACTAAATTATGAGGATCAAATGAACTGACATTATTTTATCATCGATCTCTCTGTTGTATGTGACTAGCAGTGGGATCTCTGGATCAAAGAGGGTGAGACCTTCTTAGTACAGTTCTAAGTTACATTCTAGAATGGCTGGACCAATTCACAGCCTCATCAATAGTTCATTAGTGTGCCCATTGGAGATAGTTCCACTGCTGCTCTGATAGAGCTTATTTCCATTTTGTCATCTTTGTCAATTTTGCTGCTGTTGCTATTATTGTAATTACTATTATACTTCATTGCTCTGGGTACCCCATCTACCAACATATTCCTCAATTTCTCTGCGACTTGGTAGTTCATGTTTGAAAATTGCTATAACTGAAAAATCTATTATCCTATACCCAACTTGGTATACGAAGGTCTCTAGACATAAGCTGGGCCCTGAATGACAAATATGCAATTTATTACTAGGTGTATACTTACAGCTTTTTCAAACTGGCAGAACTTGCTAGAGCTTGTACTCTGCTGCCTTTGAGAAACCAGGATCACCTCTATTCCTCAATTAGACATCAGGGAAGACTTTAGGGGTATAGAACCCCTAGGCTACCTGCCATCTATTCTGCTTTTATCTTGTATGTATTGATTTATGCATGTGTTGTCTCCATAAGCTCGTTGAGGACAGGAACTTCCTGTAGGAGTCCCTTGAAGGAAACCAAGGTTTTGGAGAGGTAGAAGTTAGATGGGAAAGCGTTCTAGGCATGAAGAATAGTCAGTGTAAAGGCATGGTAGTAGGAGATAGAATATTGTATCAGAAAGAACAAGAAAGCTAGTTTAGCTAGACAGTAGAGTGTAGGGAGAGAAATAATATAAAATAAAGTTGGAGAAATAGGTGAGATGAAGTTGTAAGGGACTTTAAAGGATAAATAAAGGAATTTATATTTGATCCTAGAACAATGGTATTTATTAAGGAGAATGACCCGGACATATTTGAATTTAGAGAAAACCACTCTGGCAGAATCTTTCATTGAGAGATAGAAGAAGAATGAGAAAGGTCACCTGGCCCAAACTTCTATTCTATAAATGAAGAAATTGATGCCTGAACAGGTTAAATTATTTACCCAAAGTCATTTGAACTCATGAATGTTGAAGCTAGAATTTAATAATAATTGACATTGATAATGGTGCTTTAAAGTTTGCATAGAAAGCATTTCACAAATGAGTCTCATAAGAATCCTGGTGAGGTGAGAGTTCCAAAGGACTTACAATAGAAAATACTATCCACCTTCAGAGAGAAAACTGATGAACTCTAAGTGCATATTGAAGCATTTTTTCCATTTTCTTTTTTTTTTAATGTGGAAATATGTTTTACACTATTTCACATGAATAATGGGTATTACATTACTTGCTTTCTCAATCGGTGGAGGAGGGGTTGGAAGGAGGGAGAGAATTTGGAACTGAAAATTTAAAAAATAAATGTTAAAAATTTTTTTAAAATCAAAGTAAGGTAGGTGAGATAGGTGAGGTAGGTATTACAGGTATCCCTTTCCTTTGTGCCCATCTCACTAAACATTGAGGGATGGGAGAAGATCTAGAAAGCTGACCAACTGGTAGAAATAAAATGAAAATGCCCAGGGAGGTCTCACCCATGGGGTGGCAAAGTGGGGGGCCCCATCTCAGGAGAGTCAGGGCTTGTTTCTATTTCAGTTGAAATGTGAAAAAATTAGCTCAAGTTGGAGGAAGTCATGATTACCAATGCTCTGAAAAAGGAAAGTAGAATTCTCCAAATGTTTGTGCCTATATTTAATGGAGTGCTTTGAAACGCTCTCTCATAACCTGTCAAGCACAATTTTGAAACATGCTCTCAGGAAGGTGACTCTGAGCTGCTTTTCTATGCAGTTTGTTCTATTATCGATATAATGCCAACAAGCACAGAGCTGTATCCGGCGATTATTTATTTATGGGGGCACGGTGCTCCCTAAACGGAAACTACAGTCACTGGTAAACTCTTTCACTGCTATCTTAAGGAAAGGGAATATTTGAGATAGGGTGGTAATTATTGTCTTCATATTAAGAATTCTGCTTGCCAATTAAGGCTGAAGCAAAAGAAAAAAAAACGGAGTTACTTTGATACTGGGGTACCTGTTAGGCTCTAAAATTCATGAGCTGTGTGGCCTCAGACAAATCTCCTTACCTCTCTGGGCTTCCTTTTCCTTAGCTGTAAAATGAGGGGAAGGGGAAGGTTTACTAGATCTCAGAAATCTCTTCTAGCTTCAATTCCTTATTACAAATAAAAATTTTTTGGACATCACATACAGAGAGATGGTGAAGTGCATAGAGTGCTGACTGGAATGGGGCATACTTGAGTTCAGTAATAGCACCTCCCTCAGAGTATTGTTATGAGGATCCAATAATATGTAAGGTGTTTTGTGAACCTTAAAAGGTTATATTTGTTGTTATTTAGTCAAGTCTGAATCTTTGTGACCCCATTTGGGGTTTTCTTGGCAATGATACCAGAGTGGTTTGCCATTTCCTTCTCTGGCTCATTTTACAGATGAGGAAACTGAGGCAAACAGGATGAAGTGACTTGCCCAGGGTCACACAGCTAGAAAGTGTCTGAGATCACATTTGAATTCAGATCTTGACTCCACACCTGGCACTCTATCCACTGTACCACCTAACTAACCTGAAGTGTTATGTCTATGATGTTTAAAGTTCTACTCTGACCCAGGTGCTCAAGCATTTGTTGTTTGTCCTTTGTTCTTGAAGAGGACCAATGACATCAGGAGGGTGATGTCTTGATTTGCAATGAATTGGATTTAAGTGAGGCAGACCTGCGGAAAGGCACCAGCCTCACTCTCTCCTCCAGAGTCATCTGAGTCCAATGGCAAGACATGTCAGGATGACTGGTGATGGCTCCAGACACAGTAGGAGATCTTGGTCTTTTTAAGCCAAAGGTCTTTCTGAGGTCTCAGTTTGTCTGAGGCAACATCCATTTAGTGATTAAAGGCTAGGTAAGAATTGAGGCAAAAGATGACCTGGTTTGCCTACTCAAAAGATCAATCCGGGAGGGGAAGACCCTTAGTGTTTCTGGCCAGGACAGAAACAATTGCTGTTTACACTCATTCTGAGACACCAAAACCCAAAAAATGAGCAATGTTGCTGGGGCTGGGACCTGTGATTGGCCAATCAGTGGAAGTCAGAGTGATTTGGGTTTAAAGCAGTGGTTCTCAACCTTCCTAATGCTTCGACTCTTTAATACTTGTATGTGGGTGTATCTGCATGTGGGCGGACCCGCCAGAAGGATAGAGGAGTGGTGTCTTGATTCCTAAGACCATTGGAAATATGCGTTTTCCGATGATTTTAGGCGACCCCTGTGACCCCTGTGAAAGGGTCATTCAAACCCCAAAGGGATTGTGACCCACAGGTTGAGAACCGCTAGTTTAAAGGCATAGTCAAGTAGTTCCATTTGAATCACAATGGGATTTAATGGAGTCTGGTTTTTCAGAGGTATCCTTTAAGAAATCATAAATGAAAACTACAAGACAAAAGAGTTAATTGTCCCAGTGTATTTTAAAAAAAAGCCAAAACAAACACAATAAAATAAACAGGGAAGAAAAAAAATCTAGCCCCTAAACCCCAAGACCCTTGCAAAGTATGTGATCAAAATTTATATTATTCCTTTGCACAGATCACCCACACCTGAGAGTATGACTCTCTGCTTGAACAGAGGGAGAAAAGAAGTGAGAAGGCGGAGACAGAAGAGGAGGATGAGATGTTCAAACAATAGTTTATCAGTCTACACATCTAGAGCTGGAAGGGACCTCTCCAGGGACCTTGAACCCTCTCATTTTACAGATGAGGAAACTGAGGCCCACATAGTCTAAGTGACTTGCCACGGTCATACAGGTAGAGTCCGAAGTAGGAAATGAATTCCAGTCCTCTGACCCCAAAATCAGTTTACTTTCCAAACCACAAGGTTATAAGAAAAGAAAATACATGGTCTGTCAGAAAGAACAATATGTGAATTTGTTATTTCTGTGAATTTTAAATGTAGAGACTCCTGTTTATGTTTTTAACAGCTTGTGAGCTTGACTGATCAAAGGGAGGTCAGTTCTAACTTCATTGCTTGACATTTCAGGGTTGTCCATTGTATGTCCATTAATTTGTCCTGTGCTAACCTTCAAAGGAGTTGAGAGATGGAGATGGAATATTAGGTGTCAGGAAGAGCAAGAAGTTCAGTTTGGCTAGACAGTAGAATATAGGAAGAGAGACAATGCATGATAAGGAGGGAAAGGTAGATATGAAGGGTTTTAAAAGCTATGTCAAAGATTCTTGAAGCAGTAGGAATGATGGGGTTTAGGCTCTGGGAACCCTCTTGAATCTTCCCACCTGATGAGGCATTTGCCTGAGGCCGTAAACCTTTCATTATTGCTAGGCTCAAATTTACTCTTAACCTAGCTTAGCCCTCTATTGTCCAGCTACTTCCCGCCCTTGATCCTATCAAAATATCTATACCCAAATCTGTTACCCTGAAACTAGCCTAGCCCTCCATTGTCTGCCATCTCCAGGTAGTCTTCAGACCTCAGTCCTGGTCAAGAACCTCCCTAAACTCCTCGTCAAGAACCTCCCCAAACTCCTCTTCTAGACCACCCCTAGATCCCTCCCACAGTCTTTCTGTAGATAAAATTCATCTTACTTCCATGAAGGTGTTGAGATTCAATCTAAAGCAGACTCAGTCTCTGTCAGATTGTTCTGGCCCACTCATCAACACAAGCATCACAAATACTTAGGCTCCTTAAGAGTCTACCCATTATAGACAATCTTTAATAAACTTTGTTTTACTTTGTCTGAGAGAAAGCATAAGTCCGATTCATTCGGGCAGGACCCTGTGCGTTGGTATTTTGGGGTCTCGAGCACCCCAAACCCCCAAACCTCAACAGGAACCCCTCGAAGTTTATTGAGAAAGAGAGTGGCTTAGTCAGACTTGCTAATTCTGACTGTGTTACCACTGCTAGAAGGTATCAAGAAAAACTGCATATCAAGAGTGTCATCACTAAGTTAAAACAAAATGGTAATTAATAAAAGCTTTCATATCTTCATTCTTTTTTTTTTTGCCAGATTTCAATGAAATTCTATCTGTAAGTAGAGGTTATGGAGACTTATGTCTGCAGAGTGAAGACTACATAAGTTTGTGCATAAGTACTGAGTGCAGGCTGTGCCTACTACCCATGATTCTTGCTTCAATAATTCAAGTACCTGTGGCTTCATTGCTAGAGATACTCTCTTCACTCATAATTATGATGGTAACTCCTTGTTGACTTAGTAGATGATCTTCATGGATTGCTTCAGTCAAAAATTCATCTCCCCGTGGAGAGTCTTCTGGTAGTGAGCCTCTCTGATCCCTTGGATTGATCCTTGGACATGAGAGAAATAATAATTAATAAGTAATTACTAATATGTGGGGAGGGAGAATTCAGATCTTTTCTCTATTTCTATTTCCTCATTTATTTAATCAGGTCCTCTGAAAGACATGGCTGATGATGAAATTGGGTTCAGTCTTGGGCAGGACCCCACCCATCTGGGAAAGCTTCTTTTTGATTAAAGGCTAAAGACCATCTTAGTTAGGTGAATTTCTTACTGTAACCCCCAATTATTCTACTCAAGTAAGACTGGGTGAAGAATGTTGTCTAAATTGCCCAAAGTGGGGGTGATATGGGTAGAGATGAGTCTCTTTTCCAAGAATGACATAATCAAAGTCATGTTCCTCTGTCCCCTCATTAGAATAAGTTCATCTCTCATAATATTCATTTTCTTGTTAATTGTTAGCCAGTCAGAGTTGATTTCCACCTGTTGGGAACACCCACTCTTCCAGAAGTATTTAAACTCTTACAGGGGCCCCCAATGTTCATCTTTGACTTCTGAGAGTGCCACTGACTTTATTTTATTAATTGTTTGCTAGCCATAATTAGTAAATTGATTATTAACTACCCAGAAATTATGTCTCTTGGACTTTTCATTTGTCACAGACAATTGTCACACACAATGTTGTATGTTCTGTACTTGCAGAACCTGACCTAATTTTTTACATATTGACTGATTTGATCTCCTTGCTGTCCAAGGGCCTCTCAAAAGTCTTCTCCACAATTTGAAAGATTTGATTCTGTAGCACTCAGTTTTTCTTATATAGTACAACTTTCACAGCCATGCAATGGTACTGGAAAAAAACCATAGCTTTGACTATACAGACCTTTGTTGGCAAGGTGATGTCTCTGTTTTTTAATACGCTGTCTTGATTTGCCATTGCTTTCCTTCCAAGGAGCAAGTGTCTTTTAATTTCATGGCTACAGTCAGCAGATGCTGTGAACTCTGAGCCCAGCAACATAAAATCAAACAGTACTTCCATTTCTTCTCCCTGTTTTCTAGGAAGTGATGAAACCAGTGGCCAAGATCTTAGTTTTTTTGATGTTGAGCTTCAGGCCAGTTTTTACACTCTCCTCTTTCACTCTCATTAAGAGGCTTCTTACTTCTTCTTTACTTTCTGCCATCAGAGTGGTATCACCTACATATCTGAGATTGTTGTCTTTCTCCTGGCAACCTTAATTCTAGCTTTAGATTCATCCAGTCTCAAATTTTGCATGATGTACTCTGCATATAAGCTAAATAAATAATGTGACAATATACAGCCTTGTCATACTCCTTTCCCAATCTTAAACCAGGTGTTCCATGTTTAGTTCTAACTGTTGCTTCAATAAAACAAAACAGGCTGTGAGCTTGACTGATCAAAGGGATCATATGCAGTTTCCTCAGGAGACAAGTAAGATGATCTAGTATCCCATCTCTTTGAGGGCTTGCCACATTTTGTTGTGATCCACACCTCAACAGGGAGACCTTGAAGTTTATTGAGAAAGAGAGTGGCATAGTCAGACTTGCTAATTCTGACTGTGTTACCACTGCTTGAAGGTATCAAGAAAAACTTCCACACAGTTGAAGGCTTTCATGTAGTCAAGGAAGCAGAAGTAGATGTTTTATTTTTACCCCTGGAACTCCCTTTCTTTCTCCATAATCCAGTGAATGTGGGCAATTTGGTTTCTAGTTCCTCTGCCTCTTCAGAAATCAGCCTGCTCTTCTGGTAATTTTTGTTTTACATATTGCTGAAGCCTAGTTTGTAGAACTTAAGATTAATCTTTCTGGTTTGTAAAATGTGCAACTGTTCAGTAGCTAGAACATTCCTTGGCATTGCCTCTCTTTAGGATTGGGACTGATCTTTTCCAATCCAGTGGTCACTGCTGAGTCTTCCTGATTTGCCATCATATTGAGCGAAGCACTTTAACAGCATCATCTTTAGGATTTTAAATAACTCAGCTGGAATTCCATCATCTCCACTAGCCTTGTTACCAATGCCTTTTAATTCTGCTTGACTTCATCCTCCATATGCATATGCATATGCACAAGTATACACGTGTGTGTATTTGTATAAACTTGTAGGTGTGTATTTACCTAATACACATGCATGTACATGTGCATATACATACATGTTTATGTATACTGCATTGTGTATGCATATGCATATGCATATGCATGAGTATATACTAGACCTGAAAAATTTTATTGACATAGACATTTCCATGGAAGAAACTCACTCTACCAATGCAGATCAGTATGTGCTTGTCAACTTGTAGTCTTAGAGTGTTACCCAGAGCACTGAGAGTTTAAGTGACTTGCCCAGGGTCATATAGCTAGCTTGTATCAGAGGCAGGATTTGAACCCAGGTCTTTCTTACTCGGAGGCTGGCTCTATTCTATACCACACCGTGTATGTATGTATACACACACACATATACATACATTTATATAGATGCACAATTATGAGTTTGTGCTAACGTGTACATATATGTAATCTATACTATACATACATACATATCTAATTTTAAATTAAATTTCTTATTTAAAATATGTGGAAACTGAGGACCAGAGTGATTTGTGATTGTCCCAAAATCATACATGTAATTAGTGATAAAAGTGGAAGCTAAACATAGGTCCTCTGACTTTAAATTCAGTACTCTTTCCACTGGACCAAATCTGGGTATAGAATATGCATTCTCCGACAAAGTCCCCCTCAGATGTCTTCTTGTGACATGAACATAATCTTCTGTTCCCTAGGCTGTGCCAATAAAGTGCAATCTAGCATATGCTATAAAGAAGGAAAGACTTTGAGTGAAGAGCAAAAAATGTAATATGACACAATAGTGTCATATTACATAATATATGCACACATATATATCTATCTCCATTTCTATCTGTATATCTATGTAAAAATAACAAAATAATAATATCATCTTCCTAGGGTTATTTTGTGGATCAAATGAGATAATTGTGAAGTATTTAGCATAGTGCCTGGCATGTAGTAAATGTAATGAAAATGTTAGTTATTACTTTTACTAAACGTTTCATTATAGTGACTTAAAAATTACCATATATGTTATTTATGGCTTCCCAAGTTATAAAGAATTTTAATACAATAATATATGCATGACACTGAAATTATTGATCATTTGGGTTTTTTCAATAACCTGAAAGCCATTTCTTTATCTTACAGAGCATCAAAAAATCAGTTATGGTCATAAATTCTCATGGTACAAGTGGAAAGAATGCCAAGTTTAAATCCTGGCTCAGCCACTTACTACTCATGTGATACTGTGTAAAGCCACTCAGGAGCAGCTCTTCTGAGGTCTGCTGCTGTGAATAACTTTAAAGATCTAATTGCATATAGTACAGTGAACTCTCTATTTATTCAACAACAAACTAAAGCAAAATATTAAAAAAACTAAAGCCCAACATTCAGAACAATATAACACATTAACAACTTATTACTAAGGTGGCCACATAGTCTTAAACAAAACATATTGTTCAGTAAGTCACAATCTCCTCAATCAATATAAAGTACCTATCTAAAGTCTTCTTTCATCTTGACTTTCAATCATCCTTAAAGGGTAATGATCCTTAAGCCAATCATCCTTAAAGGGGTAGTGGAAAGTACAAAGGTCAGCCACCCCTAGGTCACACAGTAAGTTACAATATCATTAGTCACTACTGAGTACCCAAGTAAAGTTCTCTTTCATCTTGACTCAAGGCTGGTTTCCAAACCCCATGGCTCTTTCTCCACAGCTGACTTCTCCCAGCTCTTGCCTGGACTCACATGTAGGCAGCTCTCCATGGACTGCTCTGCTCCAAGCCCTTTAGTTTCTATTTCTAGGAAGACAAAGCTTAGCAGAATTACAATATTTACATACATTTCTGGCACTATCATCTTGATTCACTTTCTGTCCGACAAAATAACACAAACCAACAGACAAGGCTTCTGTCTGAGAAATCAAACACAAATCAACATTAAAGTCCCAAGACTTCTGTAAACAGCAGTAAAGTCCTCTTTCAGGGCTTCTGTCCAAAAACAATAGACAAAGCTTTTGTGTGACAGACCAACAGACAGAGTGCTACAGAGTGCTGAACTCACATACATTCTGTCTCTCAATTCTGCTTTGTCCCAGCTCTGTGCAAGCTTTCTCTGCTCTGCTCCTTCCTGTTCCACCCTTCCTGTTCTGCTCTTTCTGCAAGTTCCTCCTGCCCTGGGCTCTATGAGATCACATTAGGCCTATTAAGGACAGGGAAGGTCTCCAAACTCCCTTAAGTCTATTAAGGGCAACACAATGTATATGGTTTCCAACAAACACTTGAAACAATCAAAGGGGAGGCTCAAAGGCACTTGAATAATTGAAACAAGGAGCTAAGTACTACTTTGCTTCCCATTACATACTGATGAAATCACAATTTCTCCAATCTTCAGTTTCCTCATCTAAAAAAATGAAGAGGTTGGATGAGATGACTTCTAAGTGAAGGAATATATGCAAAATGGATTCTAGACCTAAAATTTTCTTGGTATATGTACAGTATATGTCCAAGTATACCCTAATGTCTCAAATAAAAATTTTAAGCTTGAATTTTATATTCAGTCAATAAACTTTACTTGTAATTTTTAAATAATTATTTTACTTTCTATATTATGAATAAAAATCTTATCCTTTAAACTGAATTTTTATAATTTTTTTTAAAGAAAAAGAAAATTCACATGACCTAAACCAATGTGCTGTCCCTGTCATTGCCTCTAAGTTCCCATCCAGCTCTAAGATCTGATCTTTCTTCATAAAATATTTTGAAAAATGCTCTGGTTATTTGAGCTTTTTGGTAGTTTGCATTTTGTATAAATGAGAATGTATGGCATATGCGACAGAACTCAGAACAAACCTTTATTCTCACTCAGTTCTGTTGAAGTGAGGGCCTGTTGCTCAACTTCTATGCACTTTTCCTGTCTTTATGAGCAGAGACCAGTGCCTACTGATATAAACTGGCTAGACTATCTCTGTTGAGGTTACATGGTCCAATACCACTTGTACTGAATGTTCAGAAATATTCCCCTCTGAGTTCCCTCCTCTTCAGAGAATGAACAGGTCCAACTCTTGCCTATTGTCCTGAGGCCTAGAAATTGTATCATGATGTTTCTAGTTTGCAGTGGGGCAGCACTAGAATTCAGGATACTATTGTTTCCTGACAGGGAATTCTGCTTTGTATTTTTTCCCATCCCATGTCTACACCTCCCTTTGGAACTGCACTGAGTCCTTCTCTCTGCCAGGAGACAGGGGAGGGCACTTGTCCTGGGTGTAGATCTATCACTTCCCCAGTCCTCTTGCCCCTTCCCACTTCCTTTCTAAGGCCTGGTTGCTTCTAGCCTGGGCTGCCTGCTTAGTATTCTTGACAGGTCTGTTTACAGGATTTTTCCAATACAGAGAAGGTTTGAGGTTCAGTTTTATGCAGCATTTATTTCCTTGCTGTGTGGGGGTAATCCTCAGTGGGTATATGTTGTGGAAGTAAATTTATACTTTGCTTTCACAGCAAGGATAGAAGTGTATTTCCTGAACTGAATTGCCTCTATCTCCCTGTTTTTTAAAGAGCTCATTTTCCCCCCTTGGATAAAGGAGAGAAAGAGAGAGAGAAGGGGGGGGGGGGAGAGAGAGAGAGAGAGAGAGAGAGAGAGAGAGAGAGAGAGAGAGAGAGAGAGAGAGAGAGAGAGAGAGAGAGAGAGAGAGAGAGAGAGAAGAGAGAGAGAGAGAAGGAGAAAG
>CM053583.1:260845570-260867712 GCA_028627135.1 Pseudochirops cupreus
AACCTGAGGAGATGTGGCCCAGAAGTCACCCCCATCCTTCTCAATTTCTCAAGGGCGGGCAATGAATGGGTCTAGAGACTTAAAAGCCATTGGACCCAATTAAATGCAAGCTGAAACAGAAGAGAAACTCCAAGCCAATTTTTTCAGTTTTATGTGACCTTGTAATGCCATAATCAGGTGGGAGCCTCTGGAACTGCTGATATTATCTCTTAGATACCACTATTCCATCTCTGTAATAGTGTTCTCAGGGAAATGGAAAAATGGATTATTTGTCTTAAAAGGAAAGATTTTTCCAAAATGTTATTGTCCATGGCATGGACAATTCTAGCTCTAAAAACTATGATTGGATGATTGTGTGTTGTCAGATTAGGCTTCTGGAATTTGTTGATCAGTTGGACATGTTATTGTGTGTGTGTGTGTGTGTGTATGTGTGTGTATGAAAAGTAATATGTCCAACTGATCATATATTGTGTGTATGTATATATGCATGTATATATACCACTCTGATCCCAGTATTTCTGAAACTTAAGGGTAGATTAGAAGGGGAGTGGGGAATGTCTTAGTGAAGAATTATACCAGTCATTCAATGTTGAAAACAATAGTCCTTCAGTTTTTATTTATGCAAGGAAGGCTAGTTTAACTTGAGACACTCAAGGATGGGAGTACAGAGAGGGAGACAAGAAGAATCAGAGAGATACTAGAGCTCTCAGACAAGAGCAGCAGTCAGTGTTTATAAAATTAGGGCTACAACTGACATCTCCCAAGTGGGACAGGAAAGGATCCAGAACAGCACTTTTGCTTAGACTATATAGAATAATGAGCATATAATATGGTGAGATTGAATGAAGGAAGAGGCTGAGGGAGACTGGGAGGGATGATGAATCCACCCATAGTGTTGAGATCAATATTTTTCTTTCCTTCTGTCTTTGTTCTGGTGTCCATGAGAGTCTGTTGTTTTGGGCTCATGCTGACCATGAATGAGCCTATACACTATGGTGAGCCCAGATTGGAATAGTGAATTAGATCTAACCTAGAGCCATCTATCTCAATGATAATTGTGAATGGCCTATCTGTAGAGAAAGTGTGGTTAGCAATAAGACTGGGTCACAATACTTCAGGAAAATCTACTGGGAAATGAAAGGAACTCTAGTGCAGTGAAGCCAATGTTGCCAGAAAATACCTTCCAGGGACCAGAATGAACTGCCTCAAAAGTTTAGGGTGGAGGGAAGTGTCTTTTTCAGGGGGGTGGTACATTCCTTGATGTTTGAGCACTCTTGAGCTCTTAATATCAGATGAGGCACAAAACAAGGAGATATATATTTACCAAAAGTATTGACAAAGGTTATGCAATAGATCTAAATTAGAGTCCAAGTAAAAGAGGAATTCTTTATAGATGGTGAGGTCTTCCAGACACTGTGGATGATATTGTGCTGATTGCATCAAGGCCTGGAACAATGAGTTTGTTCTACACTAGAAAAATCAAGTAGGTGAATGATGTCTATTGTCCAGACTGTATATATATATACACATACACACATATATGTATATGCATGCATATATACACACATATGTGCATACATGTGCATGTATGTTTGTATAAATGTGAATATATGTGTACATAGATCATATACATATACACATTCATAGTCATAGAAGTCACCCCTATCTATCTCAGCTGCTTGAGGACCTGCACTGAACGGATCTAGAGACCTGCAGAACTTACCCATCAGTAGATACATTCGGGACACTGAAAACTGAAAATTATCTGAAAAATGAAGGGAGCTATGATATAGTCAGAGCCTTATTTGGAAATTTTGACACTGAGGGTAAACTTTAGGAAATGACTCTGTGAGAACAATTATAGAAAAATAACTTTGAGAGACTTTAGAACTCTGACCAATGCAATAAAAAAGAATGATTCTGGAAGATGGGTGATGGAGCACACTACTGACCCTAAGATATTGTTTCATGTGCTTGTTTTCTGTTATCCCAGTTATATTGTTGTTAAGTTCTGTTGACTCCAGTTGCCTCTGAAGTCCCATCAACTTATGTAATGAAATGTATTATTAATGTATTTTTGCTATGTAAGGGACATGAAAGATCTTGGGGCCAAGTGCAATGGCAATGGGAATTTGAAGATCTTCCCTGTCCCTTAATAGGCCTAAGGGAATTTGAAGACCTTCCTTGACAAATAGGCCAAATGCAATCAAATGGAGCCTGTGGTGGGAGGAGTTTGTTGAAGGGTGTAGCAGAGCCCATAGGAAGCTGGGAGTAAGGGCAGTTAGAAACGGATGGAGGAGAGGACACAGCCGAGGAGACAGCTAGGTTTGTGAGTGTTTGTTTGTGGGAATGCTAAAGGATAGTGTGGTTCCCTGCTGTGTTATGGTGTTTTAACTTCTATGTTACTATGATGGATTCAGTTTCTATAACAGGAATGGGAATTTGAAGATCTTCCCTGCCCCTTAAATAGGCCTGGGGGGAATTTGAGGACCTTCCCTTCTTTGAGAGTAAACTGTGTCTCCTAACAGGCTGAATGTTGTCACACGGAGCCTGTGGTGGGAGGAGTTTGCTGAAGGGTAGAGCGGAGTCCTCAGGAAGCTGGGAGTTAGAGCTAGAGAGATGGTGGGAGAGAGAGGAGCTCAGGCAAGGAGATAGAGAAGTTGGTGAGTAAATATTGATCTTATATTGGTTTATGGGAAGGCTAAAGGATGATGTGGCTTTCTGTGTCATTATGGCTTGTTAACTTCATTACTGCTATGATGGAATCGGCTTATTGGTTTTGGGATTTAGTTTTCTGGTGTCTAAATAAATGCTTCAGTTTTGTCCTCTATATGGAGAGTTTGTTATATTTTGTGATCGAACATCATGTGATATTTATAGTTGTGGTCTTTATCGTGATTGTGGGTGCTGCAAATATGCACTGGCACTATAGTTTCCTGGTGTTGGGATTTGTTTTTCTGGTATCTGAATAAATGTCTTGCTTCTGTCTTCTATATGGAGAATTTGTTATATTTTGTGATTCAAAACTGTGCCAACATATTCATATTCATCATTGATGCTGAGAATATTGTGTTGGTGCTACAACTACCCACCTCCTGATAGAGATGGTGGACTGAAAATGTAGAATGGAACATACATATTTGGTTGTGGCTAATGAGGGAATTTACTTTGCTTTAGAATTCATATTTGTTGCAAGGGTTTTGTTTATCACGTATTTTTTCCTCCAGTGGGACAGTGGGGGAAATGGAGAGAAAAAGATGCTTATTAATTGAAAAAAATAATAAACTTAAATAAAAAAGAAAATGTCCCCATGGTTAAGCAGTGCATGCTTAACATGTGATTTTAAATCAACTTTGAAAAACATGTTCAGTTGGGAGGGTGTAGAAACCCAGGAACATGAGATTCCATGGTAGGGGTGATAGTCAAAATTATACCTTAGAGAATTATTCTTCCTAATTTGTTGTTGTTGTTGTTTTGTTGTTCAGTAATATCTGACTCCCTGTATGGAATTTTCTTGGCAAAGATACTGGAGTGGTTTGCCATTTCTTTTTCCAGCTGATTTTACAGAGGAGGAAACTGAGGCAAGCAGACATGCCTAATCAGTATTGAGGCTGGATTCCTAAACTCAAGTTGCTGCTGATGGAGTTTATGTGCTATTGGCATCCTTGGGATCTGCCTTCATTATGGATTTGGATAGAGTGCATCTAGTACTGAATTTGGTCAGAAAACTCTGAGTTCACATACGGCCTTTGCCACTATTATACGTGTGATTTTTGGCAAATCCTTTCCTTGGTTTCCTCATGTATTGTTGGGTTGTGTGACCTCTGGTTCCTTTTAGCCTCCAGATAATAGACTACAAAGGAGATTGCAGTAATGATTCCTGAAGTCCCTTCCAGTCCTTTGAATTCTGTGTGTCCATTTTAAAATCTAATAACAGTAATAGCTAGGATTTAGACAGCTCTCTAAGCTTTGCAAAGCACTTTACAAATACATCTTATTTGATCATCATACATCTGGGAGGTAGCTGCTACTATTGTTCCCATTTTAAAGATAAGGAAATTGAGGAAGACAGAGATCAAGTAACTTGTCTAGGGTCACATAGCCAGCAAGAAGCTGAGTCACATTTGAATTTAGGATTCTTCTGACTCCAGGGACAGTAGGACGGGAGGGGGACTGCGTGTTAGGTGCTAGGGTACTGTTATTAGTCATTTATAACAAAAAGAGAGAACAGGTGTGAGGAGAAGAGATAGAGAGACAGAAGAGACACAGAGAGAGAGACCAAGGGAGAGATACACACACACACACACACACACACACACACACACACACACACACACACACACACGCGCCCGCGCATACACACTCCTTCTGTGTGTGTGTGTGTGTGTGTGTGTGTGTGTGTGTGTGTGTGTGTGTGTGTGAAAGAGAGGTGGGGGGAGAGAGAAAGTGCGAATCCTTGGGGTTAAATGTGTAGGCTAGGGATAACAAAGCAAAATTTTGCCTACTTCATGATTTTACCAGGAGCCCTACTCTTCCAAATGGTGAGTGAAATAAACACCCTGATGAGGGTTTATAAATCAACTTCCAGAGAAAGATCAGGCTTTTCAGATGAAGTGGAAATCCAGAGTTGATAAACATCTGAATTTAGTGAATGTGTTTTCCTCAAGTGTAAAAGTGCTGAGGAGCTAATGAAAATTCATCTCTGAGGCTGCCTAGGGAGATGATTCTACCTTATTTAAGACTGAGGATAGCTGGAGGAAGGTCGTTCCTTTATAAATCCTGCATTTTAGATTTGGTTGGACTCATTTATACTTTCCTGCTCCATATGTATGTGTATGGTTGAAGGGGCAAGGTAAGCCCCTCTGTGAGGAATAAGATTATACAAACCAAGGCCCCAACTCAATATGACCTCTCTATTACCCTGAGTTGGTTTGGAACAGAGAATCCTGGGAACGTGAGGGCTGCTCTTGTCTTGGGACCCTGGCCAGGACCTTGAGAAGAGATACGGTTAACTGCCCAACTCCTGGAACTAGCCATTCCAAGGAAACATCATTCCTGGGGAGTGGGGGGCCTTGGAGGGATTGGCCTCCCTCCCCGGTCTCACACAAGATATGATGCTTGGTAAAAAACACCTGGCAGTATGCCTTCTTTGTTCTCAGCACTACTTAAACTGTAAGATTCAGACCCCAAGTTGGAATCTCACCCATGGAGGAGACGTCCTGCCTGGGACCCTGCCAAGTGGACCCTGACGGCTGTACCCAGGATTCCCTAGCCTGTGTGGTCAGGTGTTGGTGCTTCCCTGCATCAGTGATGATTGTAAATATGTACATATATTTTTATACATATATATATATATATACATATATACACATACACATATATATATATATATACACATATATACATACATATATATATATATATATATATATATATATATAATTGTTGTTCTTATCTTGCTATTCCTAAGCCTTTACTCTGTTACCTCTGGCTTCCTTCCCATTTGCCTATGTTCTAAATAAACTATACTGGATCTTTTGAAGTGCCAAGTGTTCCGTTCACATGAATCCTGAACCTCCTTAATCAGACAATGGTATTTGCAGGGTTGGGGGTGAGGAACATGAATGAATGGAGAAACCTGCTATTCTTGCCCCTTTTTTTGAACCCGTGGGTTTGGGAGTGAGGCGGAAGTACTAAAGGAAACCATTAGGAGAAAGAATGGACTAGAGATTGTTTTTGTGCCATACCAGAAAAGGAAAATATTGCCTCAGGGTTTGATGAAGGCTGAGCCAAGGTGGGGAAAAGGATCTGAGGCCTAGAATTGTTGCAGCTGCTCTTGGTTACATAGCAAAACAGAGATGAGACCAAATGATGTCAGCCTTGTACTTCTCGCTAATTTTGCTGCATTTCTGTGCTTTGGGGTAGACAAGGTAAGGAAAGAGATCAAGGCTTGCCATTATCACTGAATTGGGGGAGGAGAATGTGTATGAGTCTAAAACACATCTCTTTTTTTTATCTTCCTATTTTGATTGCTGGGTAGGAGAACCCAAACACATCAATGAGAGTATTTCAAATCACAAAAGGGAGACATGAATTACTCTTATTAAAGTTGATGCTGGTTCCTCTGGGTGAAGCAAAGTCACTTTTCAGAAATGTGGCAGTCAAGTGAGCCAGCTAGACAGAGCTACATTTCACAAACCCTCAGGAAATGGAGCTGTCAGATCAGATTCTATTAAAAGAATGGACATCCCTGGCAAGTTAGTCTCTTACACATTCCACCCTGAGGGTATCTGGTAATCCCCAGGCTTCTGATCTAATGGTTGTGGTACCTAGGAAAGATGAGTAAGGACAGTTCTGAGACCCCACTTTAAATGGGAAGGGTTTCTTTGTGAAAGAATAATTGGGTAAGGGCACATTGAGCTGCCTGCTCCAACTAAAGACAATGGTGAATGTGTGGGTGGAACTGTGGGCCTTGTGTGAGACCTCTTGGTAAGTAAGGCCCAAAAGACACACTCCTTCTGGTCTCAGCAGCATCATCCCCATTCATGAGGGATCTGTGATTTTTATCTATCCATCCCTCTATCTGTCTGTCTGTCTGTCTATGTATCTATCTATCTATCTTTCCATTTCTGCTGCTGAACTCCTGGTGCGTGAAATGATGATGTGGTCAGATCTTTTCTTAATATGCCTTTGATAGCCCATGCAGAAGATAAATTAGAGTAGGAAGGGACTTGAGACACTGAAAACTAATTAGGAGGCTATTACAATTGTCCTGGGGAAATGTGATGACCCTCATCAGGAGGCTTTACTTATCTCTTTGCTTTCTAGCTTGGTAATTCAAGAGCACAGCTCACTAGATACAGAGCTAGGTGGCACAGTACATATAGCATTGAGCTTAGGAAAGCCTAAATTCTAGTTCAGCTTTAGACACTTACTAGCTAGATGACCCTGAGTAATTTACTTAACTTCTCTGCCTGCCTCAGTTTCTTCAACTATGAAACAGGGATATTAATAGCACCTACCTCCCAGGCTTATGAAACTAAATATGAGATAATAGAGCTGGAAAGAACCTAGCATATATGCCTGGCATACAGTAGTCACTACATAAAGATGAGCTATTATTAGATGTTCATTTAATTCAGGGGTTCTTAATTTAGGATCCATGGATACTCAATGGTTCCTCGGATAGATTTCCCAAAGTCTATGAACATAGATAGGAAAAAAAAATCCAATATCTTTATTTTTCTTAGTCCCTAATTGAAACTTAGCATTTCCTTCATTTATAAATATGTGTGTGTGTATCTATATCTCTATATATCCATATATGTTCTTGTAGGGGGTCCAGAGGCTTTACAAGCCTGCTGAAGAGACCCATGATACACAAAAAGATTAAGAAAAATAGACTTGGTTAGATAGCACATTTTTATCCTGTCCAAGTGAGAGGAAGTATGGTACTGGATTATTAGAGAGTAATTAGATTGTAAATTCCTTGAGGGCAGAGACTGTCTTTTGCCTCTTTTTTGTATCCTTCACATTTAGCACAATGCATAGTACATGGTAGACTCTTAATAAATATTGATCAATTGATTGAATTCAAAATTCTGCCTCTGCCTCTTCCACCTCTGATCTGTGTGACCTTTCCCAAATTCCTCAATCTACCTGGGACTCAAGTTTCTATCATATGTAAAATTAAGGAGTTGGACTTGATTTTTTCTAAGTTCTCTCTCATTTTCCAATGGATGGTCCTTTTAGGGGAGAGGAGAGTTATTTTATCAAGAAAGTTGTTTCCTAGGGTGGCTAGGTGGCTCAGTGAAGAGAGCATCAGCCCTGGAGTCACGAGGACCTGAATTCAAATCCAGCCTCAGAAACTTAACACAGAACTAGCCCTGTGATCTTGGGCAAGTCACTTAACCCTAACTGCCCTGCCTTCCCCCTCCAAAAAAGAAAAAAAAAAAAGAAAGTTGTTTCCTATTCCTGTCAGTTCCCCAATCCCTGGTATTTATACCTGCCTTCTATATTCTCCTTTTCCTCATCCTTTTTTTCTTGGGGATAAGGTGGGGGTGGGAATAGGCAGAAAAAAAATGACTGATTCTTTTTTTAAATATATGTGTAGAATAATCATTTCTCAATGTATAGTAAAAAGAAAAAGTCAAGCAATACCAACCCACATAGCAACCTGTTCTGTTAGCATTTGAGATATTCCATCTCCACTATCATTCCCCCCTCACTCTGCCTCCCATGTCCCTCCCCAGTAATAAGATGAGGAAGGTGTACTTCCTTAGCAGTTCTTTGGAATCAGTGTCATTGGTATCATTGTATTTTATCTAAATTCAGCTGCTTCCCGGTGTTGTTTTCATGAGCATTCTTGTAGTCATGTGTTTTCTTCTTATTCTGCTTTTTTTCCCTTTGTATTGGTTCACAAAAGTCTCTCCAAGTTTCTCCAAGTTCCTCATGCTCATCATCTCTTATAGGACATCAACAAGAACCCCACTAATAACTCATGTTTAAATAGCACTTTAAGGTTTCAAGGTACTTCATGTGCACTCTTCTTTCATCATCACAAAAACTCTGTGAGGGAGGTGTTATTATTATCCCCATTTTATAGAAGAGGAAACTGAGACCAATTAAAACTAAATAATATTCCATTACCTTCATAATGTCACATTTTGTTCAGCCATTTCCCAAATAGTAGGGATCTACTTTGCTGGTACTGTAAAAAGTACTACTGTGGTGATACTGTGGTTATCTATGGAAATTTTGACTTCCTTGGTAATCAACTATGTTGTCTCTGAACTCCTTGGGAAGGTCATAGTGGAGGTATCTTTGGGTCAAAGGGTATGAAGGATTTAGTGATACTTCTTGAATAATTCATAAGATAATGGATTTAGAGCAGGAAGTAATAATAGGAACAATCCAATTCAACACTGACCCCTCATTTTACAGATAAGGCACCTGAGATCCAGTGAGGTTAAATGATTTGCCCAAGGTCACTGCCCAAGGCAGTAAGAAGAAAGATTTGAACGTAGATCTTTTGATTCCAAAGTCAGTGGTCTTTCCCTTGTACCATGCTCTCTCTTAAACTCCAAATTGTTTGGATCAATTCCCAGCTCCACCAGAGTGTAGATGAAATGTGCTTATCTATTCATAGCCCCTCCAACACTATTTCTGTCTTTCATCCTCTTTGCCAATTTGATGGATGTGAAGAAAAACTTCAGTTGTTTTAATTTGCATTTCTCTTTTAATTAGCAATGTGGAGTGGTTTTTCATGTTTTTGTTAATGTTCTACATTTCCTTTCCTTAAAAAAAAACTGTTTGCTCATATAATTTGCCCACTAATCTATTGTTCTTTCTCTTTTCTGCTCCCTATACTGCACTCCTAAATCCTCTCTACCCCAACCCTTTGATTACTCCGTCCCTAGACAGGCTTATCATGGTATCAACCATGCTTTGCCTTCTTGAATTGTCCTGAGGGGTGCTCTGCACCTGAATAGAGGGCTCATTATTTGACTCCATCTTTAGCATAGAGAAAAGCCCTTGTTCTGGTTCCAGACGATATCCCCACTACCTTATTTGGAGCAGAATCTATAACTTGCCAGAAAGAAGGAATTATTTATCTCATGGGCATTTCAGACAATTATATTCTTTCACTGTCACACATTCTCAGGCAAAGTTTTTGTGTTGTTATTAGCTCATCATTTGGGTAATTTAAATTAGCCCCATTTTTGACTTTTTCCTGTGGATTTCTTTTTTTTTTCAGTTGTAACATGAATTAGATAGGAAAGTTTATCTACCCAATCAAAAAAACATGAAACCCAAACCTTTGGGGGCACTAAAGTGAGAGATATTTGCCCTAAAATTTTAGAGCAAAAAAACCCCAATTAATTCATGATCAATTTAGGTTCCTGCAGCTTTAGTTTTTGAAAACAGATTATTCTTTATACAGGAGTTAATTGGGCATGACTAGATACCGATTCTTTCTTCTTCTTGTTGTTGTCTAGTTATATCTGACTCTTTGTGACCCGATGGACCATACTGTCCATGAGCTTTTCTTGGCAAAGATCCTAGAGTGGTTTGTCATTTTCTTCTCCAGTAGATTAAGGCAAACAGAGGTTAAGTGACTTGTCCAAGGTCACTTAGTATCCAAGGATGGATTTTAATCCAGGTCTTCTTGACTCCAGGCCTGAGTAGTATCCTGAGTCACCTGCCTGCTTCCATGGCAGCTGATTCTTTCAGTCAATAATAATGATGAGTAGAATTTATACAGTGCTTACTATTCACTAGGCACCGTGCTAAGCACAAGAATAAATAGTATCTCATCTGATCTTCACAACAACCCTGGAAAGTAGGGGCTATTTTCATTTTAGAGTTGAGAAAATCGAGACAAATGGGGTAAATTGACTTGCCCAAGGTCATACACCTAGTAAGTATCTGAGAATAGATTTGAATTCGGGTCTTCCTGACTCCAGGCCAAGCATTGTAAGAATACCACCTAGCTGCATCACTAGGGATAAATATAGAATAGAATCTGCCAGTGAGGCCAGCACAGAGTAGAGGACTTTGAGCTGAGAATACTCTGCTAGAGCACACAGGTGAGTGGTGAGTGTAGCAAATTGTCATTTTGTCTTGGTTGCTAGTGCTCAGTTTACTCTGATTTTCTTGCCCTAATTCCCTTCCTCCCTCCTCCTTAGTCTTTGCCTCATCTATTTCCCTCCAAGGCTCATTTTCTGCTTTCTATGTATTTGACCCAAACAATACTTCCCTTCTTTCATGTTTTTGATATTCCTTGGACTGCTCTTGTGAACACCAGGTTCCTGTGTGTGGCAATCTCTTTTCCAGTCAAAATTTGCTAATTGAACAGAAGTAGAAGATAAGACAGTAGAAAGTGGTGAAAATGTCAATTCTAAGATACATACAAACATGCACACACATATTCATATGTATACACACACGCACACACACAGAAACACACACACACAGAATAAAGTTGTATAAAGCTCATAATCCTTAAATAGTCTCACTGCTCTATTGTTATACCAATCATAGCAGTAAACCCGAGGACTGCTGCTGTGAATAATTTTAAGGGTCTAATTGCATAGTATAATGAACTCTCTATTCAGAACTAAACATTGTTCAATAAAGTAAAGCATAGCATTCATAGTAACATCCTTAAGCAAAACTTATCATTATACATACATACATACATATATATATAAAATCACTCAATATGTCATATGGCACATAGCATAATTCAGTAACATTCCCCAAAATACTTGGGGGGTCCCAGGCTAGGGTCTTCCCTAGCATGACGCATCCTTAAGGGGTAGTACAAAACACCACACCATCCATCCCTACATCACTGCAAGAACAATCTCCTTAATCAATACCAAGTATCCAAGTAAAATCCTCTTTCATTTTAACTGAAGGTTGACTTCCAAGTCCCATGGTTCTTCCTTTATGATCTGACTGCTCCGACTCTTACCTGGATTCACAAGTAGGCAGCTCTCTGCTCTTGGTCCATGTCTCAGCTTATGGGGACTGCTCTACTCCAAGCTCTCCCTGCTCCTGACCAATAGCAGTTTCCAGGGGCTCCTGCCTGCAGGTTCTGCCTCAGGAAAGCAAAGCTTAACAGAGCAACAACAATACTGACACAAACCACTAGCACCATCATCTCAATTCACCTCCAAAGTCCTGAAATAACAGGCACTGTAATAAACAGCTCAGTTCACTTTAACAGCCTTCAAAAGGGGCTCAAGCTAAGCTTCCCTCCTGTGGGCAAGTCTCTGCCCTATAGCTCTATTCATTTTCAAAGTTTAGAGGTTCCATAAGCAAGTCTCTGCCATTAGAGGTCTCATCTCAGCTCTCAGAGGTCTCCTCTCCACTCTCAGAGGTCTCCTTCCAGCTCTTAGAGGTCTCCTCTCTCCGCCCACTCAAACTGCTTCTCTCTCTAAGCACTGTGGCGCTCTCAAAGCTGGACCCCTTAATGCCTGCTTCCTCAACCCCGGCTCTCTTTAAATATAGTTCTACTCAGCATCTGATTGGCTAGAGCTCCCATGCACATATCTGATTGGTTAGAGCCCACTTTCACATGTCTAATTGGCTCAGCATAGAGGTATGTAAGACTGAGGCTGGGAAACTGAACAACACACAGAGAAAAACAGCCAAAAAATCCCACTTTGCTTGCTGTTACATCTATCTACCAAAAAAAACCCTCCATCATTTGCAAAGTAGTAAATTAGTCTCTATTTATACACAATTTGTTCATGTATGTATATGCATATGTGTAAAACACATTTTTAAAAATCTAGTAAACAAAACAACATATTACCTGCATAGTACCAAGGACTGTGTTAAGCTCTGGTATACAAAGACAAAAGTTAGACATTTCCTTTTCTGAAGAAGTTTACAATCTAGTGAAGAAAACAGTTAGTTCTCTTAAGTTGATCAAATACATACCATGTAATCTTGTCTCATTCATTTACTCAGAGTTTAGAAGTCTTCTTTAACCAGGTCAAAGGCTCATAGCTCTACTGTTGAAAGGGACCTGAGAAGCTATCTAGTCTAACCCTTCAATTTTACATATGGGGAAACAGACCCAGAGAGGATAAGTGGCTTCCGTATGGTCACATAGCAAGGTAGAACCAGAAATTTAACCCATGACCCCTTAATCCAACTTCACAGCACTGATCATGAAGTTTGTGTTAGTGAAATCTGCATCCATGGGTTTTACTGTGTCTAGGACAGACATTCAATAAATTTTGGTTACACAGATAGCAAGAATCCCAAAAGAGCAACACAGAAAACACACCAGGATTTCTGGTATACTCTGAGTTTGCTAAGGAGAAGAAGAGGACCAGGGGAGTTCAGTCTTCTTCAGCTTTCAGTTAGTGAAAGCTAGAGAGACTTCTTTTCTCTCTTTGATAGGCAGCTTCTAATACTATTAATAGCTCAATTAGTTTGCTGACTCTTTAGTTTTCTTTCTCCTGATTTCCTTGTGATTAAGTTCACCTAGGTTAATAGACAGTTATACTTTTGCTTCCTTTAAATCTCTAGCAAAATGACTTCTCTTTTCTTTTCTGCTATCCTCACCTCAGGGATTGTATGTCAGAAAGAAAAAGCCTCCTCTCCTAGTTAGAAAACTTTCATTTATTTCCTATTCATATGTTTTGGAAATGTAAGCACGTAGTAGGGTTAAAGAAAAATGATTTGTTTTGGGAGGTCATATGCAGCCTTGGCCCTTGAGAGATAGGAAGGACATGAAGTTTGTCTTCACAGGTCTCCTATTGCCCCTTCCAAATATCTTTTCTATTTGTCTAGTCTACCCTGCCACACACACACACACACACACACACACACACACACACACACACACATGCGCGTGCGTATGTACACACACACACACACACACACGGAAAAAGAGAGAGAGAGAGACAGAGAGACAGAGAGAGAGAGAGAGAAACTCCCGCTACTAAGACATAATTCCTAGACCTGCCTTCTCTGGGCAGTGCTTTATACCTTGGATTTTTTTTTCCTGTCTTCTTAATTTTTCCCACATCAGAGTTTACTGCTTTCTATCCCATTCCCATGAAGCCCTGTTCTCACCAGGCTATACCTATGAAAATCAATTCCTTTAACTAAACTAAAGTATTAATGACTGACAGAGTTATAACTAGGAATTTTCGCGCTTGGGCAAGTATCACAAACCATACCAGGGGCACTTAGCATCCAAGTAAGGTTGGGGGAAGCTCATTCCAGCCTCACTATCTGATAACTTCCCATTTTAACTAATTATTCTCACTAATTAACTCTGTTATTTCTACACAGCTGAAGAATTTTGAGAGTATATTCTAAACTTGGTATCCTGGGGACAAGACCCAGTCATTTCACCCTTGTTATGACTTTGGTGGCTGATAATGAATCAAGACATTTCTGCTATCCTGGATTAGAACTCATGTTTGGTGTCAGTCCAGGCACTTTTTTGATCTCTCATTCCAACTTTTATCATGACATGGAGAAAGCAGTGACTTTAGCCAGGCAAAAATAAGGACAAATAAGCAGGTTTCACTTCCTAAGTATTCAGAGTAGTGATTACCTGTTTGGTGTGATTTCAGGAGCTTCAGGAAGAAGTCCTTACAAAGCAAATGACTCTCACCTGATGTCAGAATTTCCTTTAATAAGGGATTTTGTTGCTGAGTCATTTGAGTTGTGTGTGACTCCCCTTGACCCTATTTGGGGTTTCCTTGGCAAAGATACTGGAATGGTTTGCCATTTTCTTCTCCAGCTCATTTTACAAATGGGGAAACAGGGTTAAGTGACTTGCCCAGGGTGACACAACTAGTAAGTTTCTGAGATAGGATTTGAACTCAAGTTCTCCTTACTCCAGGGCTGGCGCTCTATCCACTGTGACACCTAGCTGCCCTTCAGTAAGGGATAAAACCTTTCATATTATATATTTAAAAATAAACTTCAGAATATAAATACTCCTGAGAGAGGAAACATAGTGACTTATATTGACATTAAATTCTAAATTACTGTAAGGCTGCCCTGTCTTCAGATTGGCTCCTTATGGGACAATGGGAGAAAGACAAGAGTAAAGAATGCCTGGATAAACAGGGGAGGAAGGAACACTATATGTAAAATGAGGCATAGACATTTCTTCTAGGAGATAGCAGACATTTTTTTCTCTGCAGATACTCTTGCCTCACTTTCAGAAGGACTATTAGCTACAACCTTAGGCTACCAGGTATCCTGGAGTTCCATAAAAGAGCAAACATAGGAAGAGTAAAATTAAGGGAGTGACAACCCTTACTTGGCTCCTGGTGGCATTTCGGTACTTACCTTCATTGAGTAACAATCTTAGAATTATAAATCATTAGAACTGAAAAGGATTTCGTATCACCTTGTCCATTCTTCCTTCTCATTTTGCAGATGAGAAGACTGAGGTCCAGACAGGCAAAGTGATTAACCCTGGTCTTTGAATTTCAAGTCCAGTGCTTTTTATAAATACGTGAGACTCTTTTTAGTTTGTAAATTCAAAATTTATAGCAGAGAGTGAATCACTGGTGAATTAATGCTTGATTATTTTTTTTTCTATTGTAATAACATTTAACAGTTACTCATGGTTAATTGCATGGTAGGAAATGGAACTGACCACATAGCATTAATGCATGTGAGATCATTCTGAAAACAAATTCTTGGTTCTGAAATGATCTCTTAAAGACTGTATAGGTAATTTGACACACAGAGAGAACAGAAACTTTGATCCTCTTTAATTAGGTCCTTATTTAATGATGCATCATGTGTCCTAAAAGCTAGTATTGTTCAAAAACTTAATGGGGCATGGGATTATAGAAGGAGAAACTGTTGAGGGAACCAAAAAAATGTCTGATTTGGTTCACTGAACTTGGAATGGATCAGGAAGGGATAGGGAGCAAATATAGTGGACAGGGTCTTCCTTCTCTATGTCAGGTTTCAGTGGCAAATGTATTTAAAAAGCTTGGTATCTTTGTAATTTTAATTTTAATTGTAATTTAACTCAATTTACCAGTGCTTGGTAAAACACATTTGTTATTGTTGCTGCTGCTACTGACAGTTCTCATAGGCCCCCTTAAATCCTCTTACTCTGATCACCTTTAAAGCACATTCTTCCAATTTTGCAAATGTTTTTGATTGCAATAAAATAACAGTATTCCTTACCATTATGTTTACTATTGGGAATGCAATTAATTCATTACAAATTTATCTATGTTGGCATAAACTAAGATATGATCCAAGAAAGATTTCCTTCAGGACATCTCAAGTGTCACCTTCTGTAGGACTTTACTGATTTCCCCATTAGGGAAGGTGGTGAGAAATAGGCATAGTGGCAGCTAGATGGCACAATAAATAGTGCTGGGTCTAGAGTCAGGAAGATCTGAATTCAAATGTAACGTCAGACACTTACTAGCTGTGTGATCCTGGGCAAGTCACTTTATCTCTTTCTGTCTTAGTTTTCTCAATTCTAAAATGGGGTTAATAACATCACCTACCTCCCAGGGCTATTATGGTTATGAAATGAAATGTTTGTTAAATGTTTGGCACATTGTAGGCTCTTAATAAATCCTCCTTTTGTCTTTCCTTCCTTCCTTCCTTCCTTCCTTCCTTCCTTCCTTCCTTCCCTAACTGCCACAGCTCATCTCCTCCTATTACTTCCTATCTATTTTGTATACACATATATAATCAATATGTTTAGGCTCTTGCAGAGCCAAGCTACTACATCTTCACCTCATAGTTCCAGGGTACCATGTGGGTCTTGTGGTATTTCTTCTCTGATACCATTGACTTGAACCCTCACTGGCTATGTTCCTTCCACTTTTAGATACTAGTGACTAGCAGTCAGTTCCATTTAACATCAATGAGTTTTTTACAAAGATCTATTTTCTTCAAAGATACAGCAACAACAAAAGTACAAAAATCTTTCCTCCCACACACTGGGGATCACTGTTGCTGTTAAGGTGTTTTCCAGTTGTATCTGACTCTTTGTGACTCCATTTTGGGTTTTCTTGGCAAAAATAGTGCAGTGGTTCTCCATTTCTTTCTCCAACTCATTTTACAGATGAGGAAATTGATGCAAACAGGATTAAGTGACTTGCTCAGGGTCACACAGTCAGTAAGTGTCTGAGGCCAGATTTGAATTTAGGAGGATGTCTTCCTGATTCCAGGCCCAGCACTCTACCCACTGTGCCATCCAGCTACTGTTCCTTATCCTTCCTCAGTCTCTGGGGAGAATGGGCTTAAACTTAGTTCAGTTTCTACAAAATATTGATCCCACCAAGTTTGTGTACAGAGGCAGCATGATTTAAGTCTTTGATTCAGATATTGCTGGCCGAGTCCTAAAGGTCACTCCTGAGAGTTACTCCTTGCTCTTTTAAACACTGGTGTCGTACTAGCTATAAAAGTGGGATGCTGTAAAACTTGGATGTACCATCTCTTGACTTTTCCAAACTCACAAGATGCAAAGAATTAGTTCTTTCATCTAGAGTGGAAAAGATCAATCAAAGAGATCAAGGACAGAGGCCTGTTTCTTGGGCCCGCACATGCTCGGTGAGAGGGACGTCTCCAAGGTCTTTCCCGTCACAGCATTGTTTCTCACTGTACATCACTCTGAAGTAATCAAATAGCCAGAGAGCATACAAGAGGATGAGACAAAGAGACTAGACAGAGAGACTGACTTGGGGCTTTTCAAATATGCTTCCCATCTCTGACCATGCAGCCATTTGAAAGTGGCTTCTCCTAACCACATGGCTGGTATCTGGAATCAGTTACAAAAATTCTGCTCATGCTCCCTCACTTTGTCTGTGTAGGGAATTTGCTTCAGCTATGCATACTAATGTATTCTGGGCACGTCTCTGTCCCTATTACATTTATGTTCATCTCTTCTGGTAGAAGGCAAGTTTCTCAAGAGTAGAGACTCTTTAACTCTGGTCTGCATATACCTAGTATTTGGCACAGTCTTTAACACTCACATACTTAAGAAACTTGTCAATTGATTATTTGATTTAGAAATGATAAGAACTGAAGCTTCAGAGTTAGCTTTCTTCACACCAGGACCTAATCTCATTTATACCATTTGACATTTCATAAGAACTCTTTGATACAGGTGCTATTATTACCCCCATTTTACAGATAAAGAAACTGAGGCTGAGTGGTTAAGTGAATTCTTCAGGGTCACAGAGCTAACCTGTATCTAAGGTAGAATTTGGACAGCTAGGTGGCATAGTAGATAGAGTACCACATCTGGAGTCAGGAAGACTCATCTTCCTGAGTTCAAATCTGGATTTAGACATTTCCTAGCTGTGTGACCCTGAGCAAGTCATTTAGTCCTGTTTGCCTCAGTTTCTTTATCTGTAAAATGCACTGGAAATAGAAAATCACACCAGTATTTTTTCCAAGAAAACCCAAAATGGGGCCATGAAGAGTCGCATGACTGAGAAACAACTCAACAGCAACAACAACAACTTCTTGACTCCTAGTTCAACCAGCTACACCCCAGAAGGATTTTAGAGGCTGTCTAATACAATTTTCTAACGAGAAAAATCAGGATCCACAGAAGTTAAGTGACTTGTTCATTGTAGGTGTCTCAAGGGAGTGGCTCTCAACCTGTGGGTAGCAACCCCTTTAGGGGTTGAATGACCCTTTCACAGGGGCCATAGAGGTCACCTAAGACCATCAGAAAACACATATTTCCAATGGTCTTAGGAACTGAGACACCGCTCCTCTATCTGTCTCCAGGTGGGTCCGCCCACATGCAGATATACCCAGATACAAGTATTAAGGGGTCACAGCATTAGGAAGGTTGAGAACCACTGCCGTAAGGTCATTCACCCCATTCAATCACTTGCCCAATCTTGTCACTTCTGGCTTACACTCTCCTACCCACTCGCATGACTGAGTTCAGTTCTTCAGCATGTTTCATACGAACTATTATAACAGACTCTTCATTGATTTGCTCACTTCAAGTCTCTGCTTACTCCAATGCATACTTTCCACAGCTGCTGAAGACAGTGTTCTAAAAGTCTGAACACATCACCAGTGCAAAAGCATGGGAACAGGAAAGGGTATTACGTAGGAAGAACTGCAAGGGAACCGGTCTGGCTCAACTGTGGAGTGCCTGGAGCTCTAGGTTACTCTTACAGTAATACAGTAATAGTGAGTAATAGCTCACGATTACATCTAGCATCACATAGAGCTTAGCCTGTTTGCCATTTAAAACTTTTTAGAGCCTGATACCGTCCTCTTTTTAGAGTTTTATTATATATTAATAATACAAATAATATCACATATCATTTATTACATGCTATCTCCTATTTCCATGCCTTTGCACTGCCTGGGATGTTCTCCTTCCTTATCTCCGCATTTTAGAATCCCCACTTTCCTTAAATGCCCAAGTGTTATGTTCCTTAGGAGGTTTTTCCAAGTACCTCCAACTGCTAGTGTTTTTTATTCAAAATTTACTTTTATGTACATTAGATATGCTTATAGTTGCTAAGTATCTGAAACCAGATTTGACTGAGGAAGATGAATCTTCCTGACTCCAGGCCTGGCAGCCTACCCACTGTACCACCTAGCTATGGCATCATACTGTTTCTTACCTGTCTTCAAGTCTCTGGGGAGAATGGGCTTAAACTAAGCTGAGTGAGTACATAATATTAGAGCGTATGGGGTATTCAGGGAGGACTAGCACCTCTGGTGAGAGTACTTACTGAGCCCTTTTGGGAGCTGCTCATTCACCTGCTCATCATTTGGTATCTCCCTGTCACCCAGATCTTGCTCGTGCTCCAAGAAGCACATGCAGCAGCCACACCCTAGAAAAATTATGAGCTAGGGAGACACCTACCCCAAGCATGTGAAAACTTCACCTAGCAGAATAGGCAGACAAGAACAATTTGTTCCAATGGCCATGAAGGTGGATGAAACAGCTTAGAGCCTGGTAAAACATCAGAGTCACCAAGGTCATTTGCTGGATCCCAGGCCATTGCCAGCTGTCCTGACTTTGGTCCTGCCACTGACTTTGATAACTCCAGAAGAGAGTGAGGCTGATGATTTTGCATACCATTGTCTCACGTAAGTCCAATTCACGAATCAGGCAAGACATCACTCACCATTCACTATTTTATCCACCTTGAAGTCCTGTGACAAGAGGTGAGTGACAAAGCAGCAGGTGTAGATATAGTAGGAGTTATAGTCAGTATAAAGGAAATGTGAAATGCATTAATCCAGAGACACCGTCATCCCAAATGTTCTAATGGGCTACTTGTGTCTGAGCTATGATAAAGCCTTCTCAAAGTATTGAGCTGATCAGTCACAGCCAAACACACTGTGCACCTCAATATCATGCCTTTGGTCTTCAAAAAGGAAGAACAAACAATGTATATGCCTGCACATGTATGTATTGTCTCATTAGAATGCAAGCACATGAAGGAAAGAGGTTGTTGTTACTTTCTTGTGTCTCTAGGGCTTACTGAACTCAATAACTTATTTAATAAACACTTCTTGATTGACTGATTGACTTGTTCTTTGACCTAATTAATATTCAAGATATCATTACTTATTCTGTTTAAAAAAATTTTTTTTAAACATTTGTTTTTAAAACTTTTAGTTCTAGATTTTTTCCCTTCCTCCTTCCTTTCCTGCCCCCACTGGGAAGATAAACAATTCAATATGGGTTGTATATGTGTAGTAGTTGTACATCATTTCCATAATTGTTATATTGTGAAAGACTAACTATATTTCCCTCCATCCTATCCCATCCCCCACTTATTCTACTTTCTACTTTGACCCTGTCCCTTTTCTTTTTTTTTATTGACTTGTTTATTTACTTTTAGTTTACAAGATTTAGTTCCACAATCCCTTGAGTTTCAAATTTTCTCCTATCCCCCCCACCCCCCGCCTCCATGGCAGCATGTAATCTAGTACAGAATCTGCAAATACTTTCACATTGTACAATAGTCTGGTTGTATAGAAGGGTTGTGACCAATGGGGAAAAAGAAAGAAAACCAAACATGAAAAAGAACAATAGCATGTAGATTTGCTTCAGTCTCCATTTAAACTCTGGTCTTTCTAGATCTTTCTCTGTATGTAGATATCTCCTTCCAGCTTGAGAGTTGTGTACAAATTTTTCCTGGTTCTGCTCTTCTCACTTAGCATCAGTTTGTATAGGTCTTTACAGGTGAATATGAAGAACATTTCCTCCCCATTTCTTATAGCTCAATAGTATTCCATTACATTCATATACCACAACTTGTTTGGCCATTCCCCAATTGATGGGCATCCCCTTAATTTCCAGTTTTTTGCCACCACAAAGAAAGCGGCAATAAATATTTTTGCACATATGGATCTTCCTCCCATTTCTATGATCTCTTTGGGATACAACTCCAGAAGTGGTATTACTGGTTGACACTGTCCCTTTTCAAAAATGTTTGCTTCTAACTACCCTCTTCCCCTATCTGCCCTCCCTTTTATCATCCCCCCTCTTATCCCCTATCCTCCTATTTTCCTGTAGGGTAAGATACTCAGTTGAGTGTGTATGTTATTCCCTGCTTAAGCCAAATTCAATGAGAGTAAGGTTGACCTGTTCCCTTTCACCTTCCTGCTCTTCCCCTCCAGTGTAAGTTTTCTTTTGCCTCTTTTATATGACATAATTTACCCTAATCTATCTCTCCTTTTCTCCTTCTCCCAATAAATTCCCCTCTCACCTCTTAATTTTATTTTTTGGATGTCATCCCTTTATATTGAACTCATCCTATGCCCTCTGTCTATGTATACATGAACATACATATGCCCACACTCACATATATATTTATATACACATACACTCTTCTATACATACACATGTATGTATACATATATACACATATATTCCCTTCAACTATCCTCATACTGAGAAAAGTCTTATGGGTTACAATTATTGTTTTTCCATGTTGGAATATGAATAGTTCAACTTTAATAAGTTCATTATGATTTCTTTTTCCAGTTTACCTTCTCATGCTTCTCTTGCTTCTTGTATTTGAAAGTCAAATTTTCTGTTCAGCTCAAGTTTTTTCATCAAGAATGCTTGAAAGTCCTCTATTTCATTCATTGACCATATATTTCCCTGTTACATTATACTCAGTTTCACTGGGTAGGTGATTTTTGGTTTTAGTGCTAGCTCCTTTGACCTCTGGAATATCATATTCCAAGCCCTTCAATACCTTAATGTAGAAGCTGCTAGGTCTTGTGGTATCCTGATTGTGGTTACACACTACTGAAATGGTTTCTTTCTGATTGCTTGCGGTATTTTCTCGTTGACCTGGGAACTCTGGAATTTGGCTATAATATTCTAGGAGTTTTCTTTTTGGGATCTATTTCAAGCGGTGATCGGTGAATTCTTTCAATTTCTATTTTGCCCTCTGGTTCTAGAATATCAGGGCAATTTTGCTTGATAATTTCTTGAAAGATGGTGTCTAGGTTCTTTTTTTGGTCATGGCTTTTAAACGGTCTCTCTTGGATCTATTTTCCAGGTCAGTGGTTTTTCCAATGAGATATTTCACATTTTTTCATTTGTTTGGATCTGTTTTGTATTATCTTGATTTCTCATAAACTCATTAGCTTCCAATTGCTCCTGTCTA
>CM053583.1:260867812-260888060 GCA_028627135.1 Pseudochirops cupreus
GATAATTTCTTGAAAGATGGTGTCTAGGTTCTTTTTTTGGTCATGGCTTTCAGGTAGTCCAGTAATTTTTAAATTATCTCTCCTGGATCTATTTTCCAGGTCAGTGAATTTTCCAATGAGATATTTCACATTGCCTTCTATTTTTTCATTTGTTTGGATCTGTTTTATAGTATCTTGATTTCTCATAAAGTCATTAGCTTCCATTTGCTCCAATCTCATTTTGAAGGAGTAAATCTCTTCTGTGAACTTTTGAAATTCCTTTTCCATCTGGCAAGTTCAGCTTTTTTTTTTCTTTTTTGGATGAAGGAAGGTAGGGCAATTGGGGTTAAATGATTTGTCCAAGGTCACATGGCTAGTTTTTGTGTCAATTATCTAAGGCCAGATTTGAACTCAGGTCCTCTTGACTCCAGGGCTGGTGCTCTATTCACTGCACCACCTAGCCACCCCCCAGTTGAGCTTTTTAAGGCATTTTTCGCCTCAATGGCTTTTTGGGCCTCTTTTGCTGTTTGAGTTAGTCTATTTTTAAGGTGTTATTTTCTTCAGTGTATTTTTGAGTCTCCTTTAGCAGGATGTTGACTCACATTTCATGATTTTCCTGTGTCATTCTTATTTCTCTTCCCAATTTTTCCCCCACTTCTCTTATTTGATTTTCAAAATCCTTCTTGAGCTCTTCCAAGGACTGTAACCAATTCATATTTTTCTTGGAGGCTTTTGATGCAGAAATTCTGACTTTGTTGTCTTCCATCCATGCCTTGATCCTTTTTGTCCCCCCAAAAGGATTCTATCATCTGTTTGTGCTTCCTCTGCTTGTTCCTATTGCTAGCCAATTACTTGACCCTTGTGGTCTTTTCCATGGTAGAACTCTGCTTCCAGGATGGAGAGAGCTTTGTCCCAAATCACTGGGGTTTTTGCAGCTCCTGGAGCCAGTAAGAGGATGCCATCTCTACAGCCCCCACAAGTTCTGGCTCATTGCTCACACACCCCAAGACCACCATCCAAGACTGTGATCCAGATCCAAGCAGGTTAAAACAAGAGCAATTACCCTCTGAATGGTTGCTTGGTGCCCCAAAATCTGCAGGCCAGGAACTCCTGAGGCAGCCACATGGCACAGCTGCCATGCCTCTGCTTGCTTCTCACCCTGGGGACAGTAGCTGGACTGTGCTCTTCTGTCCACCCCTATTCCAACAGAGTTCCACACTGACCTTTTACTTTGGTGTTTATGGGTTGAGAAGTCTGGAAGCCACCAGAGCTGCTGGGTTTTCACTCTCCTGACATCTGCTTTGGCCACTCTTGGTTGGGGCCTCCCTGGGGCTGGAACCACGTGGCTCCTGTGGGACTGTGCTCTGCTCTCAGTACCCTATGATAGACCTTTCCTGTTGGCCTGCCAGGCTGCCTTCAGCAAATTTGTTTCTCTCTGTCACGGGTTCTGTAGCTTTAAAGTTTGTTTAGAGTTATTTTTTTTACAGGTATTGGAATTGTTTGGAGCCAAAGCCCATGCCAGGTTTGTGCTTCTACTCTGCTATCTTGGCTTTGCCTCATCATTACTTATTCTTATTTAGGTATTCTCTTTTGTTCATGCTTCCTTTCCCCATTGCTTAATATATTATGTTATAGTATGTAAAATATAATTTTTTATAGCTGCATTTTTCCATTCTTTTTAATATTTCATTGTTCCCTAGTCCATGTAAATTTTTATATGGATACTATACATTATTTAATATTCCCATTAAGATGCATGTCAGTTAAATACAATATGTCCCTCTATATGTCTATATGTAAATTTAATACATGTTAAATATGTCTACATGTCAGTTAAATACTATTTATCCAATAATTATTCAGCCCTATTTTCTTCTTGTTATCTTACTATTGAATTTATCAAGCACTGAGAAAAGAATATTAAAATCTCCTACTATTGTTGTGTTACTCTCCATTTCTTTTGGCCTTTCATCTAGTTTTTCTTTTCAAAACATTTTTACTATGCCATTTTGTGACTATACATTTAATATTGTTATTTTGCCATTATTTTTGATGCCCTTAAGCCTTATATATTTTCCCTGTGTGTCTCTCTTGACTACATCATTTTTTAGTATTGCCTTATCTTAGGTCATATTTCTTTATAGCAAATTTTTGGGTTTTATTCTCCTATCAGTTTCTCTATTGCTTTTGTTTTTATTGAGGAAATTTAGTAAATTTCCCTACTGCTACAAATATTGTTTTGTTTTTCTTCCATTAACTTCTTGCACGATTTGTTTTTGTGTCATCAGATTAATTATTCTCCCATCTCCCTTGTCCACCTTGGAAATTTCAGTGATGACCTTAAGCCCAGGCTGTCTGAATAATTAAATATTTTGAAGAATAGCATTGGAATGAATGATTTTTACTATCCTCATTTATTTTCCGTTTTTCTTTCACCCTGTTTCTGCCTCTATCCCCTGTGGAATTCTCTTTTGAACTGTATTATGCTGAAATCCAGTTTCATGCAATAGTTTTTTCTAATTTAAGCAACCCATATTTTGTGACCCTACTAAGGAGATATATATTAGAATTTTAGAACTGAAAGGCATCTTAGAGATCATTTAGTCAAATCATTGTTCAAACAGTGCCCCTATTCCCCTCCTCTTACCATTTTGCAGTTGAGGAAACAGCAGCCTATAAAGAGAAAGTGACTTTTTCCTATTCATACAGTTAGTCAGTAGTATAGCTGGTAGGTAAAATGTAGGCATTATTATTTTCAGACTAGCACTTCTTCTACTTTACTGCAGTATTTATTTAGTGAAAAGGAATTACTCTTTATCTTCCTGAAGCCTTGACATCACCTGCAGGTGGAGGTTGCTGAGAGCAAAATGTCTGAACAGAGCTGCAGAAGGAACACCACAATGGTGGCACACTTGTCCTTACTAAAAATCTTGACAAATGATGGAGAGGAGAGCAGGGGCATGTCAGCCACTGAGGAAGAAGAGAAATCATAATTTAAGCCTGTAAAGTTTGGTCAGAGTCAGACTGTGAGGGCGTTGAATGCCAAAAAGGCAAGTTTCTTTTTGATTTTAGAAGTGATAGGGAGCCATTAGATATTTTAGGCACTTCAACCTCATTGATTTTAGTTCTACTTTTTTTAGTCCTTTGGGACCAAGCAGAAATGCCTAATCCTTTTTCTATATGACAATCCTGTCATTATTCAAAAACACTTTGTGTATTTTTCATAAATCTTCTTTTCTCCAGGTTAAAAAACCCCAGCTCTTTTAATCAATTCCTATATATCAGCATGAAAAGTATAGCTTTTCTCAGATAGAAGAAAGGATTGAAAAGATCATTGGTGCTAGAAGATGTGGATGATAGTGGGGATGGGGACCTTTGATGTCTCAAGGGCAGATGACAGATTGCAAGGTAAGGGCATAGCTACTTGGAATTAAATTTAATCTTGATGAGCTAGAGACTTGTCTCACTCACTGATCCACTTAGAGAGTGACTTTCCTGGACACAATTTGCTGCTATACTGGAACCTGGTGAATTTTCCCCCTCTATACTTCCTCCCTTTCCTCTATCTCATAGCTATTTGGAGAATTGATGTCAGTTACCCTTAAATCTTGTTTATTTGCTATGTGGAATTTTGTAATAAATTTTGTCTCTAGATAATTATCATATGGTTTTCATTGTATTCTGTTTGTTTGCTATAGATGAGTAAAACATATTATGGGTGAAGGACAGAGGGGAAACTCTAAAAATAATCCTAGAATTACTTATGAGCTTATACTGTAGTTTGCTCTCTGTCTCTCTTCATGTCTATTTGTCTCTCTGTCTGTCTCTGCGTCTCCTTCTGTCTGTCTTTCTGTGTGTGTGTATCTCTCTATGTGTCTGTGTCTCTGGGTCTGTCTGTCTATCTTTGTCTGACTGTTTATCTATCTCTGGGTCTGTCTCTCTGTATGTGTCTCTATGTCTCTTGCTCTGTGTCTTTCTCTATATCTCTCTGCTCTGTCTCTTTGTCTCAGTCTCTCTATCTCTCTTTCTTTGGAAATACAAAGATGGATTTCAATAGTCTGGCTTCTTGGCCTGATACTCTGAGCATGCAGGGTTCCTAATTTCTGTATTATGCCTTGAAGTTGTCCAAGAACTTAACACACTAGTAGGTGAATGAAAATAGGGACAGAATGCCTTTCATTGATATCATTTTCCCTCTTCAACTCAAAAAACATTTATTAATTATCCCCAGCAAGGTGCTAGAGATAAAAATATAAAAATGAAACAGCATGTTTCATGAAATGCATGTGTTATATTTCATAGGAACTTACATGGGGGGGCATATCACATGTATATAGACAAGATAAATAAAAGGAAATGCAAGGATGAAGATAACATGACAAGTGTTCACCTGGTGGGAGGGGAGGACCTTGTCAAGAAACTGTATAGAATCATGGAAGGAGCGATAACTTGAGATGAATAATGAAAGAAAATAATCCCAATAGGTGTAGATTAGGAGAGAATACAAAGGGAACATCTTACACAAAAGATCAGAGATGGAAGATGGTACAAGAAGCTCAGGGAACAGCTAGTAGAAGTAGTTTAACCAGAACTTAGTGAAGGGAGAAATCATTGGAAATGCTTGGAAAAGTCAGTGGGAGCCCAGTTGGGGATATCTTTAAATTCAAGGGTTAGGTGTATGTATTTTATTTGAAAGGAACCACCAGCTGGAATTTTTCCAGTCATCAATTGGAGCTGGCAGGGAGGAATAAGGAAACAAAATTCCTAAAGACAGAGGATTGCTATATCCTTAGAGAATCTCTGAATTTCACAAAGTAGCACTTAATTATTGAATTGAATTGAAAGATGGATCAACCCAGCCAGTAATTTGGGGAAGATAGTGAGAATGAACCTCAGGTACAAACAAATGGAGAGAGGATGCAACCCATCCATAAATAGCATCTCTTTCTCCTGGGAACTAAAGATAGCAACACACACCCCAACGAACATAGTAGATGCTCCTCAACAGTGATCCCAAATTCTCTCCTAAGTAAAAAGAAGATTGCATCTTTTCACTGAATGAATGAGTAAGTTTATGAGTCCCTAGCCCAGGAAACAAGTCATGTGTCTCATCAGCATTACAAATGTCTAGAAAGTGGAGGAAAGAACCATTCCCTTCCCCAAACAGCAATTTCCATAGACAAACCTAACATATTGTATGATGTTGATTTATGATGTCAATTAAGCATTTATTACTGAAACCTGTTTTTGCCATTAAAATTCCTGTTGACAGTATGACTTTTAAATTTTCCAGTTTCTGCCTCCCCAAAAACTGGTCTCAGCAAAGAATTTAGAGATTATAAATTTTACTGAAGATAGAAGCTAAGAGAGAAGAGTTTGAAATAGCAAATAATGAGTTTAACCAGCATCCCTGGTCCCCTGAAAGATTTACAATGGTTGGTAGCACCTAAAGCCAAGGAATCTTTTATTTTGAAGTTTATAGCCCCTATCACTTATTGTTTTAGTTCCAGATATGATAGCCTGGCCCTTGGATTGGATTTTTTTATGGAAGTCAGCAGCAGTTGCCTCAGCAAAGTCACATTGTTAACATGAATCTTACCGAATTGTACAATGTCAGAGTTGGAAGAGACTGCTGAGGTCATCTAGTTCAATTTGTGCCTGAGCAAGCATTTCCTTCAGCACATCTCCATCAAGCAGGAATCTAGCCCCCATGGTTTGGGGAATTCATTCTCTCCCATTTCACTTTTGGAAGTGTTAGGAAGGTTTTTTTCATGACAATAAAGCCCAAGTCTACACATATGCAACTTTTAAATATTATTCTTCGTAGGAAGGAAAATAACATTTATAAGCACCTACTAGATGTGTGGATTGAGCACCAGGCCTGGAGTCAGGAAGACTCATCTTCTTGAGTTCAGATTCAGCCTCAGACACTTACTAGCTATGTGACCCTGGGCAAGTCCCTCAACCCTGTTTGCCTCAGTTTCCTCATCTGCAAAATGAGCTGGAGAAGGAAATGGCAAACCACGCCAGGAAAACCCAAAATGGGGTCACAGTCAGATGCAACAGTTATATGTCAGGCACTGTGTTAAATGTTTTACAAACATTATTTCATTTGATCCTTACAACAGTAGTGAGAAGTGGGTGCTACTATTACCTCCATTTTATAGGCTCCAGGTTGAGCATTCTATCCAGTGAATTGCCTAGCTGTTCTATTTTTATATACCTTCCTTCATATGACACCTCTTCAAATTCAGAAAGTCAGTTTGTTCTGTTCTAAATCTCTTCTTCTCCAGGTTTGAAACACTACTAGTGCCTTCAACTGATTCTCATTTGTATGGTTCAGATTCCCTCTCCTCACTTCAGGCTGTCAGTATCTACTTTATGGAGATCAGTCTGTCATCTGCGCAAAAGGGCAAAATTAAAAGTCAGAAATGATAAATGCCATTTTTCAGACATCTTTCCTAATGAAAGCCTCACCTGCCCATCCTACCTAGAAATTATTTCTTTTTTCTCTCTCAAGTTCTCTAAAATACTTTCTGTGACTGCCACTAAGATGACATTTAATCCTGATTGATGGTGAGTAAAATGATCAATTTCTAGACCCCTATCTACTAACCTACTCTTCCAATACAATTACATGTATTAGAAGGACCACTGATCTTGGAGGCCTGGACTTGAGGCCTAGCCATGCCAGTAATGAACTTCTCTAGGTCTGTCTCAGTCTCCTTATCTCTAAAGAGAGGTGGTTGGATTAGATGATTTTAAGGACCCTTTCTAGCTCTGTCAGCATATGACTCTAGGATTATATCCTCATGACAATCACCTCATGACATATCCTCATGACATATACTCCCATGACAATCAAAAGATCTCTTTTTATTCTTTGAAAAAAATTGTTGAGGGATCAGGGGGTAGAGCCAAGATGGCGGCACAGAAGCAGGAAAACTCCATGAACTCCACCCATAACCACCTCAAATACTTATAAAATATGTCTCTAAACAAACATTAGAGCTACAGAACCCACAAAGTGACCAAGAGAAACAAATCTCCTGCTTAAGGCAGCCTGGCAGGCCTACAGGAAGGGTCTATCTCAGCATGCTGGGAGCCTAGCCCAGCCTGACATGAGCCTGCAGTTTTAGCCCCAGGGCAGCTCTGACCAGCAGTGGCTGGAGTAGACTTTGAGAGAGTGGATCACCAGCAGCAGTGGCGGTTTCCAGAATTATCAACCCATAAACACCAAAGACAAAGTAAAAGGTTAGTGTGGAACTCCATTGGAACTGGGGGGGACTCAGGTGCAGGTCCAGTCCCTGCCCCCAGGGTGAGAAGTAAGGTGTGGTGGCCATGTAGCAACCATGTGGCTGCTTCAAAGCTCCTGGCCTGCAAATTTTAGGGTAATTGCATTCAGAGGGTAATTGCTCTTGCTTTTACCTGCCTGGATCTGGATCATGGTCTTGGGTGGTAGTCCTGGAGTGTGCAGCCAGTGAGCCAGAGCTTATGGAGGCCACAGAGAGGGTGCCTAATTAACAGCTCTAGCAGCTGCAAAAACCCCAGCAATTTTGGAGAAAGCTCTCCTCTCTGGAAGCAGAGTTCTACTGTGGTAAAAAGCTCAAAAGTCAAGTAAGTGAGTGGCATTATGAGCAAGAAAAGGAAGCAAAGCAAGCACAGCAAGCAAATCTTACATTCTTTTTTGGGGGGACAAAAAGGATCGAAGCATGGAGCAGGCAGAAGACAACAAAGTCAGAACTCCTGCACCAAAAGCTTCCAAGAAAAATAGTAATTGGTTACAGGCCATGGAGGAGCTCAAGAAGAATTTTGAAAATCAGGTAAGAGAAGCAGAGGAAAAATTGGGAAGAAAAATGAGAATGATGCAAGAAAATCATGAAAAGAGACTCAACAACCTGACTGAAGAAAATAGTACCTTAAAAAATGAACTAACTCAAATGGCAAAAGAGGCCCAAAAAGCCAATGAGGAGAAGGATGCCTTAAAAAGCCAAATTTGCCAGATGGAAAAGGAATTTCAAAAGCTCACTGAAGAGAATCATTCCTTCAGAATTAGATTGGAGCAAATGGAAGCTAATGACTTTATGAGAAATCAAGATGCTATTAAACAGATCCAAACAAGTGAAAAAATAGAAGGCAATGTGAAATATCTCTTTGGAAAAACCACTGACCTGGAAAATAGGTCCAGGAGAGACAATTTAAAAATCATAGGACTACAAAGCCGTGATCAAAAAAAAGAACCTAGAAATCATCCTTCAAGAAATCCTCAAGAAAAATTCCCCCAATATTTTAGAACCAGAGGGCAAAATAGAAATTGAAAGAATTCTCTGATCTCCTCTTGAAAAAAGATCCCAAAAAGAAAAGTCCTAGAAATATTATAGCCAGGTTCCAGAGTTCCCAGATCAAGGAGAAAATATTACAAGCAGCCAAGAAGAAACAATTTGAATACTGTGGAAACACAATCAGGATAACCCAAGATCTAGCAGCTTCTACAATAAGGAATTGAAGGGCTTGGAATATAATATTCTGGGGGTCAAAGGAGCTAGGTTTAAAACCAAGAATCACCTACCCAGCAAAACTGAATATAATGTTTCAGGGGAAAATATGGTCATTCAATGAAATAGAGGACTTTCAAGCATTCTTAATGAAAAAACAGGAGTTGAATAGAAAATTTGACATTCAAATACAAGAAGTAAGAGGAGCATGAGAAAGTAAACAGGGAAAAGAAATCATAAGAAACTCATCAAAGTCGAACTATTTACATGCCTACATGGAAAAAATGATAATTGTAACTTATGAAACTTTTGTCAGTATGAGGATAATTGAAGGAAATATAAATGTATATATATGTATACATACATATATGTGTCTATATAGGAATGTACATGTGCATATGAATACATATATGAATGTGTGTATATATGTGTACTGGTATACATAGACAGAGAGCACAGGATAAATTGAACAGGAAGGGATTACATTTTTAAAAATTAAATTGAAAGGTAAGAGAGGAATATAATGAGAAGGGATAGGGAGAGACAGAATGGGGTAAATTATCTCATATAAAAAAGCCAAGGGAAAACTGTTACAATGGAGGTGAAGAACAGGAAGGCAAAAGGGAATGGATCAACCTTACTCTCATTGAATTTGGAATAACATACACACTAAATTGGATATCTTGCCCTATAGGAATGTAGGGGGGAAGGGCATAAGAGGGGGATTGATAGAAGGGAGGGCAGATTGTGGGGGAGGGTAGCTAGAAGCACACACTTTTGAAAAGGGACTGGATCAAAGTAGAAAATAGAACAAGTGGGGAGCAGGATAGGATGGAGTGAAGTATAGTCTTTCACAATATATCCACTATGGAAATAATTTGGGTAACTGCACATGTACAACCTATATTGAATTGCTTATTTTCCCAGTAGGGATGGGTAACAAGGGAAGAGGGGAAAGAATCTGGAATTAAAATTTTAAAAAAAAATTATTATTTAGTTTTTTTTTACATGCAACTGGGAACTAAGATATACCGGCACTGGGGTATGGAGATCCATCTTGCCCTACTGGAAAGTCAGAGGAGGAATGAGGGAGGATATAGAAG
The DNA here is from genome assembly GCA_028627135.1 of Pseudochirops cupreus. Classification (NCBI taxonomy): domain Eukaryota; kingdom Metazoa; phylum Chordata; class Mammalia; order Diprotodontia; family Pseudocheiridae; genus Pseudochirops; species Pseudochirops cupreus. Next base: position 260,877,390 of record CM053583.1, read on the forward strand.
AGAGCAGATTGGGGGAGGGGGTATTCAGTGGGATTGCTGTCTTGAGTGGTGGATAGGGGAGAGACGGGGAGAAAATTTGCAGCTTGAAATCTTGTGGAAATGAATGTTGTAAACTAAAAGTAAACATAAAATTTAAAAAAAAAGAAAAAAATTGTTGATATATTGTTTTTATATCACCTTTATTTCTCAATATATTCCTCTCTTCTCCCCAGTAAAAAAAACCCATCCATTATAATGTAGATTTTTAATAAAAGCTTAAGAGTCAGTTCTGCAAAACAACAAGCATATATTAACTGACTGACTCACAGTGTTCCATTGCCATAATGCCATTTCTGCAAAAAAACAAAAACGAATTCTCAGTGCTTTCGTGTAGCAATAAATGACTTTCCATTCATTCTTTGGGAAAAAAAACTTCATCATTATAACTATACAACTTTTGGTTTTATTAAAAATATTTATTCTTAAAATGCAGAGATTGACCTATTGCTAGGCCCTAGATGGCAGCAGCTAGGTGGTACAGTTGATAGAGTACCAGGCCTAGAGTCAGGAAGACTCTTCTTCTGGAGTTCAAATATTACTTCAGACACTTATTAGCTGTGTCACCCTGGGCAAGTCACTTAATACTGTTTGCCTCAGTTTCTTCATCTGTCACATGAGCTGGAGAAGGAAATGGCAGACAACTCCAGTATTTTTGCCAGGAAGACCTCAGATGGGGTCACAAAGAGTCAGATAGTGTTGAAGTTTAGAGTTTAGGGGTGCTTGAGAACTCAAAATACCAACAGACTAGATCTTGTCTAGTGAATTTGACCCAAGTCTTCTCTCAGCCAAAGTAAAAGTAAGTTTATTAAAAATTTGCTATAATGAGTATGATGTGGATACAAAGGTCCTCTAAGGGTTACTAGTAAGGGTTACTTTTCCAGGCCCCCTGAGGGGGTTTGAGGCTTATTCTTAGCCCATACTGTAACTTGAGAGTGCCTTAATGCCCCTTCCCCCTAGCTGAAAATACCATGCAACTTGTACCAAAAGAATTGCTTGTCCCACTTATCCTGTGTTCCCCAATCTGTGTCATTCATTTCCCTATCCTATGTCATGAGAATTTCTCCTTATCTTGCAAGCAACCACCTTCCTTACCTTGTTTGCACTTATCCAGTTCCTAAATATCCAACCCCCATTAGAAACTGTAATATTACATCATCATCCTATAGGCTGTGTAACTTTCCATGTATATAAGTCTCGTCCTTTTCCTATGTCAAGGCCTTTGTTCAGCTCCTTGCTAAGTCTCAGGACCACATATTTTTGTGTCAATAAAGCTCTGAGAAGGTCTGATTGAATTCTTTCAAACATCTGAACCAGCTCTCATAACTCTGACCATGACAAATAGACTCTTAAGGAGCCTAAGTATTTGTGATGCTTGTAGTGGACAAGCCAGAATAATCTGACACAGACTGAGTCTTGGCTAGATTAAATATCAGCACCTTCATGGAGGTAAGATTGATTTTATATACAGACAGACTGTGGGAGGGATCTAGAGGTGGTCTAGAGGAGGGGTTTAGGGAGGGGCTTGAGGAGAAGTCTAAGAAGGATCTTGAGGGAACTGAAGTTAGACTTTAAGAATGGGATTAAGCGTGGGAAATAGTTGAAGGCTACCTGGAGATGACAGTTTGCAAATGAGGAAACTGAGGCTTAGAACCTCAGGATAAGGTTAAGTGACTTGACCAAGGTCATCCAGTCAGTGGAAGGACTAGAATTTGAACCCAGGTCCTCTGATTCCATGGTTGACTCAACATGACTCCTCTGACTCATGACTGAAAGAGTCAATGCTCTTTCAGCTATATCACCTCATTTGCAGATGAGGAAACTGAAACTCAGAAGCTCTGAACAAGGTTAAGCTCCCTGATCAAGATTATGCATCCAGTAAATGGCAGGAATAGGATTTGAATTCATGTCCTTGGACTCCACATCTAGAGCTATTTTTACTGCATCAATTAGAAAAATTTCTCATTATCCCTTTGTCTTGGAAGTGAAATGACTATATTTGGTGGAGGAGCATTGTTTTTACAATATCTTGTAGACTCTTGTTACAACAAAGATTTTATTACATAGATTTGTCTGCTACTATGGGACACATCACATCTCAGAATATATTCCTGGCAGTAAAATCCTTCCATAAAACTGCCAAAAGGCAAATGGCAGCCCTTTTTCTCAACTCATGCCTCAACGAGGGTGTTCACTGTGTCTGGATGTTGCCTTGTCATATGGTATTAGATCAGGGTAGGTCCTAGCTATCATTGTGATACAGTTCATCTTTGGAACCCAGGGCTTCTTTCTCCTCCTCACATCCTTATCCCCTAAAATTATGACATATAACAATTAAATGGAACCATCTTTCCTATATTCTACATTACACAGATGAGAAAGCTGGAAGCAAGAGATGGGGCATGATATGCCCAAGGTCATAGGGACATTAAATGGTAGGACTTGGGGCTTGAAACCCACTTCTTCTGACTTTAAGTCCAGTTTTCTTTATACTTCCTATGGTTCTTTCATTCCTGCTTCCTAATCACTCACTATAGCTCCATTCTCCCCACTCCACAGCTTAGCTTTGCTGCTCAGTCATTTTTCAATCATATTCAATTCTCTTTTTTTGGGGTTTTCCTGGCAAAGATAATGGAGTGGTTTGCCATTTCCTTCTCTAGCTCATTTTACAGATACAGTAGTTGAGACAAACAGGGTTAAGTGACTTGCCCAGGGTCACACAGCTAGTAAATGTCTGAGGCTAGATTTGAACTCACCAGGATGAGTCTTCCTGGGCCTAGAAGGTTACCTCTATGACTTTGATCATGCCAATTTTCTGCCTAGAGTTCTTTTTCCTATCTCTCTTCGTTGGAGCTCTGCCCTCTTGCCATCTTTCAAGGGCCAGTTCAAAAGCTACTCCCCCAATGAAGCCTTTTTAGAGATCTCCCCCCTCACTCTCTACTTCCATCATGTAGGAGCTCACTCTTTCTCTCAATTCCAAGAGCACGTTGTTCATTCTTCTCTTAGGGCCCTTATTGCACAATGTGTTTTCTATTCACAGAATTTTAGAATTGTAAGGGCACTTCAGCAGCCAGGCTGTAAATAAAAGTATTTTCTATTGTTACATAACTTCACAAAAACTTTTTGTCATGTCTATCCCCACTTCCACTAAACTGTACATTCTTTTAAGCAACAGCTTATGGTTATGGTTGCAGATGGCATGGTAGCAGTACCGAAAACCCTTTCTGGATGGTCTTCAAGGTCAAAATTTTTTTCACAATAATATTAAGACATTATTTGCCTATCAAAATAGACTACAATCCATGTGAGGCAGAATTTTCTTCATATACTTCAAACATACATTGCAACAGACTGAGTAAAAAGGCAGTATGAAAATCCAATTATCTTCTGTTAAGTCAGAAATTAAAGAGATTTGCAAAAATATCCAAAAAGTCTTCCTCTTTTCCACCAATTTTTAAATTTTCAGATAATATAGTTTGTTTTCATAAAAAATATTTATCCTAGCCTATAATTGAGTTTATTATTATTATTACTTTTAAGTTAATTGAGAAATATTTTAGGATTTTATTAGTTTTAATTGCTGATATGGCAAATATCAATAGATATAACTGAGGGTATATCGGAAAATATTTAACAATTGACCTTCTGAAAAAAATGTGAGCACCACATTTTTAAGTTTAATCTTCATTACTGATATTTTCTTCATCACTTTCTTAAGTCTAGACAATCAACAAAACAATAGATCAAGCCCTGATTTGGAGCATTTGCAAATTTCTGAGGTGTAAATGCTCACATTGAAAATTTAGCAATTTGTTCTCATGAGCCACTTTTAACTAGCCACAGTATACTCTTGAATATAATCCAAATGAAAAAGGAGTCCTCAATTTTTAAGACTGTAAGAGTATCCTCAATACTTTTTAAGCTTACAAAGGGGTCCTCAGACCAAAAAGTTTGAGAAATTTACGGATTTAAGATATGACTTTAGGACAAATCACATCTTATTAATCTTTTATCTATTATGTCACAAAGTCCTTGAGTTATCACAGCATGGTGGAAGAAGGTTCTATTGGGAGTCACTACCTGTGTGGCTTTGGACAAGTCATTCAACTCCTCTGAGACTCATTTTCCTTATCTATAAGGGATAGATAGATAGATAAATAGATGGATAGATAGATAGATAGATAGATAGATAGATAAGAGATATCACTATCAAAATCTATATGAAATATAGCTGTAAGGGATCACCATGTAGGGCAGCGGTTCTCAACCTGTGGGTCGTGACCCCTTTGAGGGTTGAACAACCCTTTCACTGGGTCACCTAAGACCACCTGAAAACACATATTTCTGTTGGTCTTAGGAACTGAGACACTGCTCCTCTATCTGTCTCCAGGCAGGTCCACCCACATGTAGATATGCCCACATACAAGTATTAAAGGGTCGCGGCATTAGGAAGGTTGAGAACCACTGATGTAGGGACAATACTATTTCTACTGTCTACTTCATGGGGTTGTTATCAGAAAGGCAGAGTAGATGGAGTCCTGGCTTGGAGTCAGGAAGACCTGAGTTCAAATCCCACCTTAGACACATACTAGCTATGTGTCTCTAGGCAAATTATTTAGCCTCTGCATGCTTCATGTTCTTCATCTGTAAAATGGGAATAACAGTAGCATCTTACTTATAAAGTTGTAGAAGGGTCAAATGAGATAAAGTACTTTATAAACCTTGAAGTGCTATGTAAATGTTATTATTATTAGTCAGTTACATAACCTTTCTGTGCCTCAAATTCATCCTCTGTAGAACAAGGACATTGGACCTGATGAGCTCTATCATCCTTTCCAGTGGCCCTTTCCTGCTCTTCCCACAGTAGGTGTTGAATGAAGGAGTGAATTGATGAAGAGAAGGCTAGAAAATGACCTTTAACTCTGGAAAACAAGCAAGCAAAAAACACATTTGGAGACCAGAGGCTGTAAAGCTTTCCATGAAAGGCAGTTATCCTTCATCGGCCAGTAATTGGTGGTAGAATCCAACCTGGAGGCGGGGGTGGGGGGCTGGGGGGGGGGGTGGATCAGCTTTGAGTCTCCATCCTGAGATTCTCTTAACAATGGTTGGCTGATACTGGCCCAGGTTGGAGTGGATATGGCAGGGAGACAGATATTTACCACCTGGAAGGATCCCTATGATTTCTAGGACCATAATTTCAGAGCAAGAGTTGACCACATATTTCTACTCCTCTTTTTTAAGTGGATTACATAAAACTGTGTTTAATTAACTACTAAATGTAGTTAGACTGATATTGGTTTATTAGGTGAAGTAGGAACTGCTAACTTTGGGTGACTTCAAAAGGAGAAAAGCCAAATCTGATTGGTGTTGACTATAAAGCATCATTTTTTGATCAGCTTAGCAGAGGAAATATCATCTTGGTTTGCTTAGATCACTAACTTCTGGAAATAAAAGCACAAAGACAAGTACAACCTTTGAAAATGTCTGACCAGCCCAAACCTCAGACATTTTACTATCAGATGGAAGGTAGGAAACGCCATGTATTTCCTTAGCTGTGTCAACAAACACAAGACCTGCCCCTTGACTTCTTCCCAGTTCAAGTGGAGCCTTCTCCTGTCCTATCCTGCTCCTCCTTCCAAGATGCTGCCCTTGGTCTCTGGCTGGGGGACTTTGGGAAGCAAAGACTTAGCTGCAAGAGGTGAGAGTGGCCAGGGGAGAGAAAGTCCTTATTAGCATTTCTTAGTTATTTTAACTGGGTAGTGATTTGATTATCATAAATCCTAGGTGGAGCCATCTAGGGGTAAGTAAACAGCATAGTAAAAATGTTATGTAAACCAGAAATTAGCAATCTTGACAGGAAATGAGGAGTCATCTGGTGAAGGGAAAGTGGGACAGCCTTGTTTGCTACTATAAAAGTGAACTCCCAAGGAGGAGGCCACCTTTCTTCTTCTAGTATATTCTTCTTTCACTGAAGACATTAACTTTGGCATTGTGAGGGGATCACAATTAAGTATCCTCTTTATAGGAAAAAAATTGTTTTTCAATTAATAAGCATTTATTTTCTCTGCCTTGCCACCTTCATTCTCTGAAAATTACAAAGAAAACCCTTGTTTCCCACATACCTAGTGAAGGAAATAGAATTCCCACATTGAATAGGTACAAAAAAACCTAAGTCTCATTTGTATTCTGAATCTATCTGGCCAAAGATGAATAGCGAGAACTTTTGTCTGACAGATTTGTGATTGGTCATCATATTAATCAGAGTTCATAAGTTTGTCTTGGTTGCTTTTCTTTGTAAAGCTATTATTATTGCCTAAATTAGCCTCCTAGTTATGGTTGCATAACTCTGCACTGGTTCATACAGATCTTGCCAGTTTTCTTGGAAGTCATGTATTTTATTGTCTCCTATGGCACGATACATTCCATTACATTCATCTATCATAATTTGTTCAATTTTTCCTCAATAGATGGGAACTCTCTTGGTTTCCAGTTCTTTGGTGCTGCAAAAAGAGATTCTATAAATATTTTATATATCTGGATCTTTTTCCTCTTTCTTTGACCAATTTGGGATAAAAGCCTGGTAGCAGAAACCATAGCTAAATATTCCAAACAATCTTCCCAGTGGGAAGAGGGTAGTTGTCACCAGAGGATCTGGCTTCTGCTAGGTACTACCTTTATGACCTTGGGCTGAATCTAACTTAATTCCTCTTTTATAGTAGCAAACAAGGTTGACATACTTCCCCTTCACCATTTGACCCCCATGTCCTGGCAAGGCTGTTAATTTCTGGTTCATTTACTTTTTAATTTACTCTTTCCCTTTACTTACCAGGGGACTAGATATTTCACCTCTCTGTACTTCATTTTCCTAATCTGGAAAATGGGCATAGGGGTTAATTTGATAACCTTGATTCCTTCCAAAAAAACTAGAAGTAGGAAGACTAAGAGCACAAACATATGTATATGAACATACTTCTTTATCTTGCATTGTGTTCTATAAATATATACACATATCCATATATATGTATGTATGTGTGTGTATGTGTATGTGTGTGTGTGTGTGTGTGTATACACACACATACATACATATATATATATATATATATATACATATACATATATACACACATGTATGTATATACTTAGGGAGGAACTATATGTAAATGAATTAGGCTGGAAAAGAGCAGAGGACTAGAAGCAACTTGACAGCTTCAGCCCAGACTCATCTATCCTGATCCTAAGCACACACAAGGATTTGACCTAATATGCTCAGTAGTTAGCCTCAGCTAATCTCCTACTCAAAGCATTGTGGTTACAATATGTTCCTTTCTCTCTTTTTCCCTTTCTGCCCTTTGGAAAACTACCTCAAAAATTCACCTTCTAGGTATAACCCAGGGTATGTGCATGGAATGCTTGAGCAAATGTCTAATAAAAAGCTAGGAGCCTCACAAAATAATTTGTATGCACAGATCAGGTCATTTGTATGTATCAGCATACCAGTGCCAAAACCAATATAGTGCCATTGATTTCTGTCTTTCCCTTTTGGATGTCTGGAGAGGAAACAAGAATGATGCTTGACACTACTCCCTTAATAGACCTATGAGATATTCTTCAAGCATCCAGAGGCTACTATCCTGCCAGGGAATTTTCAGATGTCTAGACCTTTTCTGGTTAATTAGGAGAGGTCTAGTCTAGGGAAAATTATATCAGCTATCAACTATCATGAGAAAAGTAATATAGATCAATAATAATTAGAGAGATGCAAATTAAAGCAAATTTGAGGCTCCTCCTCATACCCATCAGACTGGTCAAGATGACAAAAGAGGAAAATGACAAATGTTGTATGGGCCTGTGGGAAAACAGATTCACTGGTACACTCTTGGTAGAGCTGGGAATTGGTCTAACCATTCTAGAAAGCAATTTGGAACTGCGCCCAGAAAGTTAGTGTGCTTTGATTTAACTCTACCTCTTCTAAGCCTATACCCTGAAGAAAGCAAAAAAGAACAGAAGGATTTAAATGTACAAAAATACCAATAGCAGTTCTTTTCATGATAACCAAAAATTGGCAACTGCAGTTAACTGTAGTTAAACAAACTGTGGTATATGAATATAACAGAGTATTGTGCTGTAAGAAATGATCAAATGGACAATTTCAGAGGAAGCTGAGATGTCTATGAAGTGATGTAGAGTGAAGAGAGCAGAACCAGGAGAACAATCTACATACAATTATACCAATTTTATAGAGAAAAACAATTTTGAAAGACTTTAGAGCTTGGATCAATGCAATGATAAACCATGAGTCCAAAAATATGATTATGGGGGTGACTAGGTGGCACAGTGAATAGAGCACTGGCCCTGAAGACAGGAGGACCTGAGTTCAAATAGAGCCTCAGACACTTAACACAAAAACTAGCCGTGTGACCTTGGACAAGTCACTTTACCCCAATTGTCCTAAAAAAAAAATGATTATGAAACATGCCACTCAACTCCTGTGGGAGAGGTGACGAGCTTAAAATGCACAGAAATGTATTTCAGGCATGGCTAATATGGGGATTTGTTCTGTCAGACTGTAAAGCTATGTGTTCACTACTTTTTATTTATTTTTATTTACTCAATGTGGGGGTGGGGAGGGCAGAGATAAGAGTAAGATTTAAAAATTTTAAAAATGTTTCTGACTTAAAATAATATAAAAACAAAGCATTTTTAAAAATAGCACCAGATATGATACAAGTTCCCTGGATGGAATGATATCTTTCCTGTTTCAGTTTCAGAGAGCTTATCTCATGAATTCATATAAGTATTCATACATTCAATAGTCATTAATTAAGTTCTATTACATTCAGGAGAGGAAGTATGGAGTCGTGGATAAAGGGCTAGCCATGAAATCAGAAAAACCTGGGTTCAAATCCTGCCTAGGACATATAACATTATACGCTGAAACCAGGGGAATATTACTTAACCTCTATGCCTCATGCAACTTTGTAAGATTATAAGTTATAGATGATCTGAATTGGTGGAAAGAGTTCCTATTTCCAGAGACATGAACCCACAATGATTTGGTCACCCCTTCCCCCCCAAAAAAGTCAACTATATACTGTGCTATGGATACAAAGGACTGCAAAAACATCACCCCTGCTCTCACGTGTTAGCTGTGTGACCCTGGGTAAGTCACTTAACCCCTGCCTCATTTTCCTCCTCTGGAAAATAGGGATGATAGCACTTACTTCATAGGGTTGTACAGATCTAATGAGATTCAAATAGGGCACTCTGCAAGCCTTAAAGTGCTATATAAATGCTTGGAATTATTATTATTTCTCAAGAGCAGCATAGTGGTGCAACACATAGAAAGTCAACCCAAGAGAAAGGACTACCAGTGTTTCAAGCCTGGACTCTCACTTAATTTCCCAGCACCCCAGACAATGTCACAGTAAAGTTGTTGATCTGCATTGATTCCTCACCTAGGAACTCCCTGAGCTAATGCAATTACAAAAATATTTAGAGAGATGAATGGGTAGATAGATGGATGGATAGAGAGATATTTATATGCATATATATGCATGAATGTATATCATATATGTATATATTATATGTCTATACACACATCAACACCCACACATACATGTCACAAGAAGTGAGTAAAGCCAGGACTTCAGCTGTTGAATCTGCCCATGTTGTTTCCCCCCAAAAGGATATAAGCTCTTTGAAGGCAGGCACTGTTAACATTTTTGTCTTCATATTTCCAATTTCTAGATTTGTGCTTGGAACACAGGAAGTGATTAATAAATACTTGTTGAATGAATGAGTGAATGAATTACAGACAAGGGAAAAAGTAATTTCTCTTGGAGAATTGGAAAAATAGCACAGTGAAATAACATTTTCTCTGGCTGTCCCCCGTGCCTGGAATGTTCTTCCTTCTCATCTCTACTTTCTAGCTTCCTTTAAGTCCCAACTAAAATTCTACCTTCTATAGGAAGTTTTCCTTAACCCCTTTGAATTCCAGTGCTTTCTCTTTTAACTATTTCCTATTTAACCTATATACAGCTTGCTTTATGTATAGATATAGCAAGATAGGTCTGCACAGTGTCTCCCCCATTAGATTGTAAGCTCCTTGAGGGCAAGTACTTTTTTTTTTTTGCCACTTTTTGTATCCCCAGTGCTTAGCATAGTTCCTGACTCATAGAAGGCACATCATAAATGTTTATTAGTTGATTGTTCGATCTAGATGAAAATAAAGGCAGTGTTTGCACAGCTCCTGTAGTTGTCCTAGGCATCTTTTTCAGCCAGACTTCACCTTTTCCATCTTAAATGGATCAGATCCAGTAGCCTGCTTTATAGTTTCTCCTCTGGGCATGTGTGCCTCAAATGATAAAAAGCCAGTCAGAGGGTGAAGAGAGAACGAGAGAGAGAGAGAGAGAGAGAGAGAGAGAGAGAGAGAGAGAGAGAGAGAGGGAGCATTTAGTTTCAGCTGAAGTAAGCTGGTGTTATGGTAATCTGAAGATCTTCCCTGCCCCTAGGCCCTTTGCTAAAGTGTCTACGTGACTGAGGACCCTTGGATATTTGAAAGTATACTCTGTTCCCTAATAGGCTGAATGTGGTCACGTGGAGCCTGTGGCGCCAGGCTTGCTTTCCAGGAATGCC
>CM053583.1:260888560-260919319 GCA_028627135.1 Pseudochirops cupreus
ATTCTCTAGGACCAATATTGAGGAGGGGGGAGAGATTGAGGAAAGGTGAATTATATGTAAATGAGCTGCCAGAGATTCATTCTCATTATCATGCAGGCAGCCCTGGTATTAATGACAGGAGCGAGGTGGATACTGGTTAATGTGATTTCTAAAGTGGGCCTGGCAGTAGAAAGCTCTGAAAAGTAAGGAAGTCTAATTATCTTCTCAGATTCAGAACATCTTTTCTGTTGTTTTCTATCCCAGTTTTGACACTTATTAACAAGTGCTTGTTGGACAAGTACTGTAATAGGACCATAGGTCTAGGACTGGAAGGGACCTCAGAGGCCATGTTGTCCAATCCCTTCATTTACAGATAAGGCAACTGAATCCCAGAGAGATGGAGTGAATTGGCCATGGTTATGATGAGGTTACCGATAAAGAGGGTTAGGGTTGCTCTGGAGACTCCAAAATACTGACACACAAGGTCTTGCCAAAAGAACTAGACTCAAGTCTTCTCAGCCAAAGAAAGACAAAGTTTGTTGAAAGTTCTCCATATTGGGTAGACTCTTAAGGAGCCTAGGCATCTGTGACACTTGCATTGGGCAAGCAGGCCAGAATCATCTGACACAGAGTAAGTCTGTGCTAGGTCATTCTATGGCACTCTCACACCACAAGGAGGGAAGATAGGATCTTATGTTGTGGGAGGAATCTAGGGGTGGTCTAGAGGAGGGGTTTGGGGAGGGTCTTCAGGAGTAGTCAGATGAGGTCAGACTCCAGTATTAAGGGTGGGAAGTTGCTGGAGGCTACCTGGTGCTGACAGACAATGGTGGGCTAGGCCAGTTCAAGGGTGAAACAGGGGGGATCAAGGGTGGGAAATTGCTGGACAAAGGAGGGCTAAAGACTTGGGCAGAGCCACAACTTAAGGCCCATGGCCTCAGGCAAATGCTTTAAGGGGGAAGTTTCAAAGAGAACTCAAGGGGCTCCCAGAACCTGTACTTCATCATTTACATGATTACATAAGAGGTAGATTTGAACCCAGATTCCTTGCTTCCAGATACATGCTCATTCCACTGTGCCACATGTCTGTAAAATAAAGAGATTAGACTGGGTAATCTCCAATGTTCTTTTTCATAATTAACATTCTATGAAATACTGTCCTCTGTCAGTAGTAGAATGGTGGATTTTGGTACAAGGAAAAGTAGAAAGAATTCCTTATAAAAGAGCCTTGTCAACTAGTGACCAAGAATTTCATGGGAGCTCTAGGTTCCTTTGAGGTGACAATTTTCAAGGGGACTTTCTTTAATGAGATTCTAGCAGGGGCAACAGAGCTGGATAAATGAAGAGATACAGGCCAGAAGCCAGTAAAATAAGGTAGCCTTGGTACTGGTTGAATGGACAGAGTCAAAGAATTGTCCTGTTTGTGTGTGTGTGTGTATACACATACACACACACATATATATGTATATATATACACACATACATATATATACACATACATACATACATATATATACACATACATACATACATATATATATGTATATATATATATTTTTGTCAGTGACTTGCAGAAAGGGACACATGAAGTGTTGTTAAAGACTGTTGTTATTACTGTTGCTCAGTCATTGCTCTTTGTGACCCCATTTAGGGTTTTCTTGGCAAAGGTACTAGAGAGGTTTGCCATTTCCTTCTCCAGTGGATTAAAGCAGAGGCAAATGACTTGTCCGGGGTCATATAACTAGCAAGTTTCTGAGACTGGATTTGAACTCAGGTCTTCCTGACTCTGGGCCTGGCTATCTACCCACTGCACTCCCTAGCTGCACGTTTGTTGTGTTTGTCCTTTGTTCTTAAAGAGGGCCATAACATCAGGGACATGGTGACGTGACTTGCAGTGAACTTTGATTTGAGGGAGGGAGAGCTGTGCAGCCCCACTTTCTCCTCCAGAGCCATGTGGGTCCAATGGACTGATACTGGAGATGGGCCAGGATGCAATGGGAGACCCTGGCCTTTTTAGGCTAAGACCTTTTCGGGTTCTCACTTTGAGTGAGATAATGCCCATTCAGAGAATAGGCCTCATTAAGGGATTGTTAAAGGGATGGCCCCTTTAATGATAATAATAAAAAAAAATCAAACTGGGAGGGGAAGACCCTCAGGTTTCTGGCCAAAAGAGAAGTAGTTACTACTTAATATTTACATTCACTCTGTGCTGGGAGGGCAGGGGCCTGTAGTCAAATCTATGAGCTCCGGAGTGAATTGGGTTTAAGGCTTGGTCTTTGAGAAAGAAATCTAGCCAGTCAACCCAAAGGAAACCAGGCAACTTTTGGTCATGGAAATTTACCTTCCCCTGCGGGAAGTAGAGGAGACTCTCGGGTCCTGTTCGTCCTTCTTTCTTCAAGAGGACCATAACATCAGGGAGATATTTCATTTGAGTGTTTTGCACATGTTTACTAAACATCTAAAAGTAGGAAAGCTAGTTTAGCTAATAGGTTGCACAGCAGAGCCAGTAGGCAGAAAGATCTCTACAGGGTAGAAAATTGGTCTGATTCTGCAAAGATGGAATTTAATACGGGTAAATGTAAATTCTCATACTTGGATTAAAAAAATGAACTTTTAAAGTACAAGTCATGGAAATCAATTTCTGTGAAAAAGTGTTGATGATTTTAGTAGGCTGCAAGTTTAATATACGGCAGTCAAATAAAGTTAATAATATAAATTTAGGGGACATTCAGAGAACACGGTGCCTGTGACTAGGGAGGAGATAGTGGCAGAGGACTTACTTCTGCCCTGGCTAGATTCCATCTAGGGCAAAGGTCTGTGAACTTATCTCTAAAAATATTTTGATAACTGTTTTTAATGTGATTGGATTCCTTTGTAATCCTATACATTTTATTTTATGCACAGTATTTGGGGGTGAGGTGGGAGGGCAGGATGGAGGATTAGCATCACCAGATTGCCAAAGTATTGTGCCCAGTTCTGGCTTCCGTATTTTAGTAAGGATGAAACCCCAGAGGATAACCAGTATAGTAAATGGCCTCAAGTTTATGTTATATGAGCATCTGTAGAGCAACTCGAAATGTTTAGCCTGAAGAATGGGTGGATTGGGGGTAGGGATAGGGTGCTGTCTTCATATATTTAAATGCCTTTCTTGTGGATGAGGGATGAGACAACTTATCTTCAGAGGACAAAAGTAGGAGTAATATAGAAACTGAAGGAAGGAAATATATTCTAACAGTTGGAACTATTCAAAAATCGAATGGGCTGCTTTGGGAAGTAGAGGACTTTTCTGTATTAGGTGTCTTTAGGCAAAAGTTGGAGGCCACCCTACTTACCAAATTATGCCCTCCTTTTACTAAGCCCTGAAAATACTAGTCCAGGTTTCATTCTTTTGACTTAAGGTACTTCAGATGAAAATGCCAGCTAGGACCATAGGAAAGAGGTAACATTTTAAGCCCTATCATCCATTTACATCTTAGTGTGAATCAGTGTTTCTAGATCCTTTCCTAAGAGAAGTCTTTGTTAAAGCAATCTATAAGATATCACAAGGACACTGAGCATAGAAAAACTGCACCAGGGAAAAAAGATTTCCAACTCTGCAATTTTGTTCCTCCTAAGTTTATCGAGTTTATAGAGGTTATCCTCTATGGAGGGATGTTGGTTATAATAAATACTTCTAGAATTAGAAAGCAGTAATAACATCGTAATGATGGGTGGCGTTTGTGAAGCACTTTTGCAGAAGTGCTTTAGAAACTTGTCTTGCTCCAGCTTCACAACAACCAGCGCGGGGTCAGTGGATACATCACAGGATGAGAAGTCAAGAGGATTTGGATTCAAATCCTCCCTCAGTAACTTACTAGTTGTATGACCCTGGGCAAGTCACTTAACCTCTCTGTGCCTCAGATTCCCTATCTGCAAAATGAGGATACAGCCCAGTACAGTGGTAGGCATGTCAGAGGGTTTGGTTTTGAATCCTGGCTCTGCTATTCACCACGCTCGGCACCTTGGGCAAGTCACCCGCCCTCTGTGGATCTCATCTGCAATGTCTAACTTCTGAAGTTCTTATGATCAGTAGTACTTATACCACAGGGTTGCTTTAAGGAGCCAATGAGAGAAAACTTTTGAAGTGTTTTACAAATCCTGAAGACCTCTATTAATATCAGTCAGCAGTATTATCCTGAAATTACAATTCCTGATCATTAGAGCTTGAAGGGGCCATGGAGATCAACACAATCCTGGCACAACGGTGTTGATTACAAATTCTCTGGACCAGGGAGCCTGGATGGCTAGCCTGAGTTTGTGCATCCTGCCTCCACTTGGCTTAGTGGACCCTTCTGGGGAATCACTTTTGCCTAAGAAGAGATCTTTCCTTAAAATATGTTCTGCTTCGGATGCTGCTAATTGATGGTGTTTACGCCAGTTGTCTCTGTGCGCCTGCCAGATGAAGCACCTCAATCAGACTGCTGCTATTTTAATCAGTCTAGGCCTCCCAGGGATACGCTCGATCCATGTGAAACTTTTGGCAGGTGGGTAATCCTCTGACCTGCTTTAATTTATTCTAAAGGGCTGGTGTCCCCTGGAAATAAAACTCACATTGGTTCCAGGAAAACTTCGCCTTTCTTTTTTTAATGCCCTCACCCACTTTGCATCAATCAATTTATAAGCATTTATTAAGTACCTACTATGAGCCAGTATCTTTGCCTAGAAAACCCCACTAATAGTAAGGCTCATAGAGGTCACAAAAAGTCAGATGCTGACTGAACAACTGAACAACAATATGAGCTAAACTTGTACCAGACACTGGGAACACAGTGAAATCATTCCTATTTTGAAGCAATTTGCATTCTATCTGGGTGCAATTCACTATTAGAAATACCCAAATTAACTACAAAGGACTTATAAAAGAAGACTATCTGCATCTGATGAGGTACAGGCTCTGGGAACCCCCATGAGCTCTCCTTGAATCTTCCCACAAGAGACATTTGCCTGAGGCCATAAGCCTTTCATTATAGCTTGGCCCAAATCTCTTACTCTTACTAGCCAGACCTCCATTGTCCAGCTAGCCCCCCACCCTTGATCCTCCCAAAATATCTATGCCCAAATCTGTTACCCTTAAACTAGCCTAGTCCTCCATTGTCCCCCATCTCCAGGTAGCCTCCAGCTACTTCTCACCCTTAATCTCTCATTACTGGAGTCTGACCTCATTTGACTCCTCCTGAAGACCCTCCCCAAACTCCTTCTCTAGACCACCCCTAAATCCTCCCACAACCTTTCTGTATATCAGTTCCATCTTGCCTCAATGACAGAGCAGAAAATTATCTAGGGAAAACTCATTCTGTGTCAGATTATTCTGGCCCAAATACAATAGTCACAGATACTGAGGCTCATTAAGAGTCTACCCATTATGGTGAATTTCTAATAAACTTTGCTTTTCAGCATATATGGTTCCCTGACCTCAACACATCCAGAGAAAGAAATGATAAATAGAAGCATGTATAGAATGATTTTACATATATACATATTTGGTCTAATGGTAGCCATCTGTAAAGTAGGGAAGAGGGAAGAAAAAAAGAAAAAAATTTGCTTGATAACTTTTCTATATATTTAAAAAGAATAGCAAATCATACACAATAAATTTGCAGTTTCATGGGTGATCAGAGTTTTTTTTTAATGCTATGTTATGGAAAAACTTGTTTTATTTCATCAATTAAAAATAAAATAAATAAAATTTTAAGAATTAATCCCATTTATAAAAAAAGAAAACCCATGATGAAGGGAAAGTTAATGAGCACTATAAGTAACTATATATAAAATCAATTCACAGGTAATTATTATGCATATCCTATAAGTCCTGGGGTGCCAGGCTCTGGGGATAGAATGACAAAAATATCTCTCTTTTGAAGCAATTTGAAATTAATTAGAAGAAAAAGCATTCTAAATAGATTATACACATACACATACACACATGTATATATGTATATGTAGATAAATAATACATTTGTGCATTCATATATTATTTATAATATATAAAATAATATATATTTTATACATGTGAGTATACATAACATATATACAATAAATATGAGTTAGTTATTTTTTAGAGGGGGGATCCTAAAAATTAGAGAGATCAGGAAAAGCCTCTTGGCACATGTGGTGTTTAAGCTTTCAATCATTCAATTAAATATTAAATGACTAGCATTATTCTGGGTGTTAAGGATACAAATATAATTGATGAAACAATTGCTACTCACAAGTAACTGACATTTAATGGGGGAAACAACAAGCATATATAAATTTATGTTGTTCAGTTGATTTTCAGTCACATTCAACTTCATGGCCCCTTGGGCTTTTCTTGGCAAAGATACTGGAGTGGTTGGCCATCTCCTTCTCCAGGTCATTTACAGATGAAGAAACTGAGGCAAACAGGGTTGAGTGACTTGTCCAGGATCACACAGCTAGGAAGTGTCTGAGGCCAGATTTAAACTTGGAAAGAGATATCTTCTTGACTTTAGGCCTAGCCTAAATATAAGTATAAAAATATAACTCTCTCTCTCTCTCTCTCTCTCTCTCTCTCTCTCTCTCTTTCTCTCTCTTCCTCTTTCTCTCTCTCTAACTGTATATATATATATGTAACTGTATATATATATATAATTATACATATATATGTAAGGATAGTTGAGTAAATAGATCCATTCATTCCAGCCCACTTGACATAAGTGATAAGATTAAAAAAGAAATAATCAATCTTGATCATAGGTTTTAGTTTCAATTCATCAATCAATTCTAGGCTTTAATCTAAGAGCACAAAGTCCTTAGAACTCATACCTCATAGGAATTATGCTCAGATAGGCTGAAAAACCTAGTTCCCATTCTAGGGGGGTAACTTATGGAGTATCAAGTGAGTGGAGAACTGCAATTATTCTAGAGATTGGAGAAAGTGCCTCATTTTTGCAAGGCCCACTTGAGGAGGAGTAACTTGGCTGGGGAGGGGAGCCCTTTACCTTTGGTCTATTCTTAGTAGGTGCAGTGAATAGAGAGAGCTCTGGGCCTGGAGGCAAGAAGGTATCTTCATGAGTTCAGATCCAGATTCAGACACCTACTGACGCTGGGCAAGTCACTTAACCCTGTTTGCCTCAGTTTCCTCATCTATAAAATGAGCTAGAGAAGCAAATGTCAAACCATTCCAGTATATTTGCCAAGAAAACCCCAAAAGGGGTCATGAAAAGTTTGACATGACTGACAAACGATTCATCATTCATAGTCTCTATATGACTCCATTTTTGAGGAGATCTCTAAATAAATTATGGAGGGGCCTTCCAGTTGACAGGACTAGGCTGATCATTGTCATGATGTGGAAAGAATTTGGATTCAGAAGTATTCTCAGTTCTGTCACTTGCTAACTTTGTGGCCTTGGGCAAGAATTTTCCTTCTCTGAGATTTAATTTCTTTATCTTAAAAAATGAGGAAAATAATTCTCACACCACTGACCTCATGAGGTTATTGTGAGGAAAGAGCACTATAGCTTCATGAGCATTTGTTACTGTTATTACTCCTTTCAAGAGATTTTGCATTTTGCAGGTAGTAGAAAGGGTAGTAATTCACCTAAAGGAATGTAACTCAGGTGCCTGGGAGGAAGAATTCTGGGCAAGACAACAGAGGCAGTACAGTACAGTGAAAATGAGTGGTAGATTCGGAGTTGGAGGGCCTGAGTTTAAGACCATTTGCTATCTGTGTGACTTAAGGCGTGTCTTTTATTTAACCTCTTTGACCTTAGTGTCCTTGTCTATAAGATAGAGGAAGTTAGACAAGATGAGCTCTGAGGTCCCTTCCAAGTCCAACACATGCATATCCATGTGTCATTGGTTCTTTACTCAATCAGAGAAGCAGATAACAAAGCCTTAAGCATCTACATGGGCTTGACTTGTGTGTGAATTGGATTTAAGTGAGGCAGAGCTGCCCAGAGTCATCAGCCTAACTTTCTTTTCCTGAGTCATTGCGGTTCAGTGGTAGGATAAAAGTCAAGATAACTCATGATGGCCCAGGATGCAGTGGAGGGCCTTGGTGACTTTGATGTTGGAGTAAGCCCAAAGTGCTTCATGGCACCTACTTCAGCCCCTTCATGACTATGGGAACAAATTGTTCTCATCCATTCATTCCACTGGGGCCAGTCTTCACCTGCTGCAGGTATAGACATCCTCCTGCCACCACAAGGTTGGAGGTCTGTAGTTTACCCTCAACTTGGGTTCGCCTATCTGCCGAGATAGTTTACCAGGGTGTGGCTCTGTACATGCCACAGCTTCTTGGGGCCACAGGTGAGAGTGGACACCAAAGGTGGATAAGCGGCCCTGAGAAGGGCTCATTGAGCCCTCACACCAGATGACCTGGACTCCTGAACACCCTAGATACTTTATGGTCTATGTAAGAGTATCTGGAATCACATCATTTCAAGGCTGGGTTGAGACAGAGAAACACAAGTATTCATCATACTTGTAAGTAGGTTGAAACATCAGCCATCTCATTTTCCATTCTGACCTACATGGTTGTAAAGCCAAGAATGAGCAGCTTTCCAGAAGAATGCTTCTGTGAACAGCTTTCAAGGTTCTGATTACACAGTATAGTGAACTCTCTATTTATTCAGTAACAAAGCAAGACAAAACATTCACAGAAATTAAAATACAGCATTCAGAATATTATGGTATAACAACTTATCACTAAAATGGCCACATAGTTTTCACCAAAGTGGTCACATAGTTTTAAGCAAAAGATAACATTCATTTAGTAAGTCCTTAATTCAATCACCCTTAAGGAGGCTTGTCTCCTTAATTGACACAAAGTCAAAGTCCTCCACCTCTAGGTCACATTGTCTTAATCTCTTCAATCAAAAAGTCTTCTTTATTGCTGATTGGAGATTAGTTTTCAATCATCCTTAATTAGTAAGTCTAAATCATCTAAATGTAAAGATCAAAGTTCTCCACCCCTAGTAAATCATGATCTTTTCAGTTTGCATTAAATACCCAAGGAGAGGTCTTTTCATCTTGACTGGAGACTGGCTCTCTGCTTCCAGGTTTCCCTTTCCATGGTCCCAGCTCCTGCCAGCTCCTTGTTGTCCAGCTCCTTGTCTAGTTCCTGTTCCATACTGAAGCTCACAGTGTCTAGTCCACCACAAATCCTTCATAGTTTCCTTTCCTGGGAAGGCAAATCTTAACAAAGCCACAACAACATCCTTATAGATTCACTTTCTGCCTGTGAAATCAACATAGACCCAACAACAAGGTCTGAGGAATCAGCACAAGTCATTAGTATAGTTCCAGGACCTCTGAAAATGTCAGCAAGACCTTCCTCCAGGATTTCTGTAAACATACGACAACAAAATCCTCTTTCAGGGCTTCTGAACCAGCAGCAAGGTCCCAGGGCTTCTGTAACAACAGCACCATCCTCTATCAGCAGATGAATCTCACAAAGTAACATCAAGACAGAGAAAGTACCAGCACCACAGTCATGTTTCCTCCTAGTTCTACTGTCTTCTCATTTCTTAGAAGTTCTCAATTCCATTCTCAGAAGAAGTTCTCAGGAGAAGTTCTGGCACCAAAAGTTCTGTTCTCCATTCTATTCTCAATTTGTAGCAGTTCTCAGAAGTTCTCAGGATCCTGGCAGTTCTCTCTCTCTCTCAGCAATTCTTGTTCCTGGAAGTTTCTTTCTCCAGCAGTAGCTGCTCTGCCTCCATGATACTCACTCCCAGACGTCCTGGCTCTCTAGCTTGGGCTTTTCTTTATATAAAGTATTAGCTTCTCCCTGTTCTGCTCCTTCCTGTTACATTACCAAGTCTATCCCACTGTGGGATTCACAAGTTCTGGGTTTTAATACTTGACATAATCATGAACTTGGAACAAGGTGCTAAGTACCTGTTTGGTTACAAATACAAGGGGCAGGGAAGATCTTCAAATTCCCATTACCATTACAATGGTGTGGTATAGTAGAAAGAATACTAGACTCAGTTGAGAGTGTTGGATTCCAAGACCAGTTCTGCTACTCTTCCCTTGCCTATTCCTGGAGTTTGCTCATCTACAAAGGGAGGATATGAATTCAATGTGAAAGCATTTATTTAGTGCCCAATGTGAAAAGTACTATGCTAGGAATACAAAAAAGAAAAAAAAAACAGCAGGCACAGTATCCCTGACCATCACCCCTGGTGAAATTGTTGTGAGAAGAGGACTCAGTGAAGGAAAGCCAACACTAATGAGGGAACAAAATTAATCAATCAATCAACAAGCATTTATTAGAGCTTATGATGTCTCAGGCATTGAGGATATACCAGACATATCAGATATTGAAATACAAAGACCAAAATTAAATAGGCTCTGCAATCAAGTAGCTTGCATTCTATTGTTGGCAACAACATGTACAACAGAATCAGTAAGGTATTTTAAAAAGAGATCATTTTAAAACCTTATCTTTTTAAAAAATTCTTTTTGTTTTGGAGGGGGGAAGGCAAGGCAATTGGGGTTAAGTGACTTGCCTAAGGTCACACAGCTAGTAAGTGTGTCAAGTGTCTAAAGATAGATTTGAACTCATTCCATGGCTGGTGCTCTATTCCCTTTGCCACCTAGCTGTCCCTGAAACCTTGTTATCTTTATAGTTCTAAACCTAGAAAGATCATTAGTAACCATCTAGTCTAATCCTCTCATTTAAAAAATGAGTAAATTCAGGTCAGAGATATTGAATAATAGTAACAGTAACAACAACATTACTAGTCTTTCTTTAGGGCAGTTAGGTGGTGCAATGGGTAGAGTGCCAGACTTGGAGTCAGGCAGATTCATCTTCCCAAGTTTAAATATGACCTCAGATACTGTGTCAAGTCACTTGGGCAAGTCACTTAACTCTGTTTGCCTCAGTTTCTTCATCTGTACAATGATCTATAAAAGGAAATGGAAAATTATTCCAGTATCTTTGTCAAGAAAACCCCAAATGGGCTCACGGAGTCAGACATGAATGAAAATGACTGAACAATAAATCACATATGTTATGTCCATTTAAATGACTTGCCCAAGGTCACACAGGTAACAGGCACCAGAGGTGAAATGAGAGAGACATTCTCTTGGGAGAGACAACATTTGATTGATTATGTAAGTTTAAGATTTATACAGGTTGAATGGAAGGGTAATCTCTCTCTGAGGGAAGGTACTAGGATGGAAAGGTTTGGGGGGTCGGAGGGGAAGGGAAAGTCCTGCATAAAGTGGAATTTGGGCCAGGTCTTAAAGAAAACCAGGGAAGCCAGGAGAAGCATGACAGAGAGGTAGTAAAAGGACATAGGGTTATGAAATGGAGTTCATACTCAAAGAACAGGAAACAAGTCAGTGTTGAAGGACTGTAGAGTAGAAAGGAATTAAGCATAATAAGACTAAAATGTTGGAAAGGGCCAGGTTATAAAGAGATTTAAATGACAATCAGGATTTTTATATATCAATCTACAAGTAATAGGAAGCCACTGAAGTTTACTGAGCAGGGGATTGATAGGTATGGTAAGCCTAGGTCTTTAGGAAATTCACTTTGGTAGTTGAATGGTGGATGGACTAATGAAAAGGATGAACAACAAAAGAACAAGAATATGGAGGATGGATTGGAGTGAGGAGAGGGCTGAGGCAGGAGACCAAGTCGAAGTCATGCTGTGAGCCGATGAAGGCTTGCACCAGGGTGCTGACTGTGTAAGGGGAAAGAAGGGAATACACGGGAAATAGATAACCAGGATTATATCTGCTGGCAACTAGCATGAGCCTTCCTATCAAGGAGGCAATAGGGAGCCAGTGGGGCTAATTGAATATATTCAGGTTAATATTAACAGCTGGCTCTTCTGGGGAAAAAAAAAAGTACATACAACACAGTTTTAAATTTAATCCGCTTTATTAATTTTCTCCATCACTTTTCTAAGTCTAGACAATCAGCAAAACAATAAATCAAGCCCTGCTTGTGACCTTTAAGTGCTCTAGAAACATGTGTCACTGTTATAACTATTACCTTATTTTGGTTTTTGGAGGGGGAGGGCCGGGCAGTTGGGGTTAAATGACTTACACAAGGTCACACAGCTAGTAAGCGTGTCAAGTGTTTGAGGTGGCATCTGAACTCAGGTCCTCCGGACTGGAGGGCCAGTGCTCTATTCACCGTGCCACCTGGCTGCTCCTGTTATAATTATTATCACCGGTAGCTTCTCACTTGCTTGCCAATCCTGCCTTTTAAATTCTTGTGGCTCTCTTGGTCTCCGATTATTTCCTTAGATTTTATTTTGATCACTTGCCTTGTCCCATCTCTATTTTTTTTATTTTAATCTTTCTACATCCATCTGTGTTGTTGTTTCCTCTTTATTTTTAGCTGCCTGACTGGCTTTCTGACCCACTGTTAGTTTTAACCTTAGCTCCTAGTACTTTCCTTTATTAGCCTATATGCTTCTTACTCAGTGGCCTGCCCTTTAGGATATCCAGGCCCTCCTGGTTGTCGCTCATCCTTCACTTTTGAAGAGGACTGATGACTTCCCAACCCTGCACTCCCAGTTCTTCATCCTTTACACCCCATCAACCACTGGCCTGGCACTGACAGGTGGAGAGGGAAAGGGAAGTGGGATGACAATCCATCTTTCATGGGTTGATTTGGGAGAGAGAGAGTAAAGCCAATTAAATTTGTTTTTTTCCTCAATCCAAGCCTGCAAGTCTAACCCTAATCAGACATATCACATTGTAAGGAGCCAGAGAGAGTGTGGATAACTCAATACAAAGCTATCAACACCAGCAAAACACAACTCAAAGTGAATACTCTGCTGACAGGGGTGCAGCTCAGAGCCAGGCTTGCTTGCAATATTGCCAATGATCTGAATGAATCTTGCAGAAGCCAGTATCCATTCTTCTCATAATGACCTTCACTGGGTTTATAAGAAATAATACTACTTGCTCATTTTTGCAAAGCAACTTTTATCAGCTTGTTTTTTTTTTAATTTAAAGAAATGCCATACATGGGACAATAATAATAATTTTTGTTCACGTTACACCTAACAAAGACATTTTCTCAGAACAACCTTGTTGAAATAGGTTAGCATAAGCATTATTATTATTTCCATTTTACAAAGGAGGAAACTATGACTTTGACAGATTAATTGACTTGCCCACAGCCAGATACCAAGTAGGTGTTGGAACCCACACTTGAGCCCACGTCACTTGCCTAGTCAGGAAACTTAGAAACTCAGTGGCTTTCTATTACTGACGTTAGGATGAAACCTGAACTCCTCTGTTAGGCATTTAACACCCTTCACAACATGGTTCCAATCTACCTTCTAGACTTATTATTTCCCTTCACACACTTTACTATGTTGTATAACTCACTGTCCTTCCTTGCTGCTTCTTGTCATGTGTCTGTATATGTATACATATATTCCATGGTGTTATAGTTCAATTGTGTCCAATTTTCCATGACCCCATTTGGGGTTTTCTTGGCAAAGATACTAGAGTGGTTTGCCATTTCCTTCTCCAGCTCATTTTACAGATGAGGAAACTGAGTCAAACAGGGTTAAATGACTTGCCCAGGATCACACAGCCAGGAAGTGTCTGAATCCAGATTTGAACTCAGGAAGATGAGTCTTCCTGACTGCAAGCCCAGCACTCTAACCAGTGGGGATCCTGCTGCCCATTGTCTCCCATACATCCTCTTGAATGGACACTCCTGGAGATTAGGAATTGTTTCATTCTTATGTTTGTGTCCCTAGTTGTTGGCACAAATTCTGGGGTGTCGTAGGTACTTATGAGTGCTGTTGCTCAGTTTCTCACACTGTGACATTGCCTCTCCCGCTCCATGCCTCTGTTCAGGCTGTCATGCCTAAAATGCCCTCCCTTTTCACCTCTGCCTCACTCAAAGCTTGGTATAGGAGGCCTTCTTTTCTTCCCCTTTGCTAGAGCCTTCCCTTGCTTTTATTTTCTTGTATTTACTTTTTTAGGTTTATTTTGTATATTCCAGCATTGTCCACATGTTATTTCCCTCAGTAGACTGTAAGCTCCTTGAAGGTAGGGGACAATTTTTTGTCTTTTTATTCCCAGTGCCTAGCACAGTGCATTCACATCAAGAGTTTTTAACCTGGGCTCCATAGACCCTTCAGGGTTCCACGGATAGATTCCACAGGGTGAATCAATCAGTCCTTCAACAAGAATTTATTAAGGATTTACTGTATGCTAGGCACTGTGCTAAGCACCGGGCTCATAAACTCAAAATGAAAAAAAAAGCAAAACATTTTCACTAATCTGTAACTGAAACTTAGCCTTTGCTTCAATTATTTAAAAATGTTATTGTGAGAAGAGGTTCATAGGCTTCATTGGATTACCAAAAGAGTCTATGACACACAAAAAAATTAAGAACTGCAATAGATGCTTTTCAGTTGAACAATCTGACTTTAAGACCCCCTTTCATTCCATTATACCCATTATACCATACCATTCTCAGAATTTATATAGAACTTTTTCTCCTGGGAGGTCGGAGTTATATTAACCCATCCATCTCCCCTCAATTCCTGTAATGTAGTTATTATTATTTTTGGGTCTCTCTCTCTCTCTCTCTCTCTCTCTCTCTCTCTCTCTCTCTCTCTCTCTTTTTTGGAGAGGGGAAGGCAGGGCAATTGGGGTTAAGTGACTTGCCCAAGGACACACAGCTAGTAAGTTTCAAGTGTCTGAGGCCAAATTTGAACTCAAGTCCTTGTGACTCCAGGGTCAGTGCTCTATTCAATGCACCTCCTAGCTGCCCCTGTAGTTATTATTTTGATCTCACAGATGGAGAGACTGAGGTATAAAAAGTAACTTGGTCAGGGTCACACAAGATCAAGGGCTCACAAGTAGAGCCACAATCAGAAACTGGGTCTTCTCACTGTTAGTTTCGTGCTCCATCCATGGCTCATGGACAAATGAATAGCTGGCACACAGTTAATACTTTCCTGTATGTAAAAAGAAAGACACCAGTGAGCAGATGGACAGCTCAGTCCCCACAGAGCCCAGTTACAAAAAGAAAGTCCCCCTTCAGTGACTTTATGAGTTGGTCACTCTGTCACTCAGATGGATGACAAGTGCCATCACTGGCTGAAGTCTATTCTGCAACAAGTGGTTAAAATCTGTCCTATAGCAAGTCCATCAATGAGTAAAATGTGTTCATTCTGTACTTTTTCTCAGCATTGGTCCTGCAAATTTTGCCTTTTGCTTCAAACTAACAAGATGCCAAAGAGATGAATTCTGAGGAGGATGTGGAATTTAGCAGTTAAGAAGAGGTCAGGTGAAGCGGCATCTACTACGTGCAAAGCACTAGGGATCCAAAGAAAGGTAATAAACGATCCCTATCCATGAGGAATTCATAGTCTTATAGGAAAGACAATATGCAAACAACTATGTAAAAACAAGATATATTTATGTCTATATCTACAATATAGATTATGATATGTAAATATAGATCTATCAGATACAAGATTAGATATATAATACATACACAATTATGTGTTATATAAAATATGCTCTATATAAGATTAGATATGTATAGCTAGATGTTATATATTTGTCTAGTCTTACATATAATAGATAAAAAATAAATATCTTTTTATAAGATATATCATATCTATCTTTTATCTTACATCTATCTTATATCTTATCTTATATCTATCTATCTTATATCTAGATCTATCTAATCCATCCCTCCATGTATCCATCCATCTATCTATCTATCTGTCTGTCTGTCTGTCTATCTATCTATCTATCCATGTATCTCTCTTTTTCTCTCTTTCTTTCTCTGTCTATTTTTGGAGATAATCACACAGAGAAGGGGATTGTCTCAATAGCATTAAGGGGAACTCAAAAAAATTTCTTGTAGAAACTAGGACTTTAGCTAGGACTTGAAGGAATCCAGGAAAGCCAGAAGATACAAATGGGGAAGGTTGAGTATTTCAGGTCTTGTAGGTGAAGTTTCCCTTCAGCTTCTTTCCTTTGCCCCCAAACTATCTGAGTCTTTCTAGGTTTAGGCCATTATCACCTCTAATCTCCAGTATTGAATAAGTCTTCTTACTTGTCTTCTGGTCTGTAAGGTTAATGGGATATAAGATCTTCCCCACCCATTAATGGGCCTCACATGGAGCCCTGTAGAGTCAATTAGGCTCTGGGTCACAGGGATGCCCACACCTTTCTGATTAAGTGCTGATTTCCAAGCTTCTCTAAGGCAAGAAGCCAAGCATGTCCTGAGTCTTTGATTGGAAACAGTGTATATATTGTATTGCTTGGAGGGAGAGGTGTGGGTGGAGAGAGATGGCCCTGAGAGAGAGGCACAGGAGAGAAGAACTAACCTAGGAGAACTTGCATGTGAGGAGGCTTGACAGAGAGAACGCTAGGGAGGTCAGTGCTCCCTGGATTGGTGGTGAGTACCTTACTAAATCTTGCTTTTTGGTATCTTAATAGCAATGTCCCAAAAAAATATTTTGGTTTTGTTTTATAGGAGGAGGGTTTATTATGTTTTGAGAACAAACCCTGGGAATACGTATGCATATTCATAGCAGCTATTATGGGTATCATATTGGTGTTACATGTTCTTTCCTGTCTCATCTCCTGTCCGTACTTCTTATAGCTGCGAAAATAATATTTCTGAGGTGCTGTCCACATCACCCCACTCAAAACCCTTCAGTCGCTCCCTATGACCTTTAAAATAAAACACAACCTGTACAACTTGGTCTTTAATACAATCTAGCTCCAACTTACTTTGCCTGACATTCCCACGTTCCATGTTTCAGCCTGACTGAACAAATGGCTGATCCTCAGTCTTTACCCACCATTTCCCAACTCCATGGTTTGAAACAGATTTGGAATATACTTCCTCTTGATCTCTTCCCTTTGAACATAGTCTCTTTCTTCAAGGCTTCCCTCAGGTGGAAGTTCTCCTTGGTCTACTCCACCCCTATGCTAGCTGAAATTGTTGTGTCCTGCCTAAACTTTCCTATTTCAGTGTTGTTTGGTTAGTTTCTTTATGTCTTCCCCACACTACCTTGCATCCTACTTCTCTTTTTACATGTATAGGCTGTAAATTCCTTGAGAATAGGGGCTGTATCTTTTTATATCTTTGCAAACACAAGGGTGGGCATTTCCATTTGCTGTTGCCCATACCTGGAATGTTCTCCCTCTTCATCATGGCCTCCTGTTTACCTTGTCTTCCTGGCTAAATCCCAGCTAAAATCCCATTTTCTATGAGAAGCCTTTCTTTATCCTTCTTAATGCTAGTATCTTTTCTCTATTGTTTATTGGGTATAAAATTGGATACAAAATATGTTTTGTTGGAGAGAAAACATATATTTGTTTTACATAATTACTTTCATAATATTGTGCATCACCCCAACTGTTAGATTATGAATTCAAGGGCAAGAAAAATCTTTTGCCTTTCTTGTATCTCTAGTGCTTAGTGCAGGAAAGGTGCTTAATAAATGCTTATTAACTGATTATCCTAGCAGAGTGACTTGCATGTATTAAGGACTTAATAAATGTTTGTTGGATTAAATTGAAAGATCCATCAAGCAAGTGTTAAAGCATCATATTTTCCAGGTAGATTTTATTTTAATAGGACTCTTTTGGAGACAGTGTTTTGGTGTTAAATCCATTATAATGGATCAGAGCAGGTTAGGTGGCTAGTGGTTAGGGTGCCAGGTGTGGAGTCAGGAAGACTCTTCTTCCTGAGTTCAAATCTGCCCTCAGACTTTTACTAGCTATGTGAGCATCGTCAAGTGACTTAACCCTCTTTGCCTCAGTTTCCACATCTGTAAAATAAACTGGAGAAGGAAATGGCAAACCACTCAATATCTATGCCAAGATAATCCCAGATAAGGTTCAGTCCAAAACAACATTTTCTTAGATACTTCAAAATAGTACTCTCTCTGCTGATACAGATTATAGCCTGTCCCTGCCTTCCTGCATTTGTGTTGTATGATATTTGTCCACATTTCCTCATAAATCATGCAGAGAGGTTACGTACAGGAGGCTGGATACATTCACCCATTCATTTCTATAACTTATGGAAGGGTGCCGAGATACCACTTGGGTTGGTTGACTATTCTCTCATCTTTCCTTCATGACCAATCCCTACTACTCTTCCCTTCACAAACATCTCTAATTTTGTCTATTATTGTTTTCATGAAAGTCAGTGTTGGAGCCAATCTGTGGTCTACCTACACTGAGCATGCAAACTATGTACCTTCTCTTTAAATGGTTTGTCATTTTAATTCTGGGATTCTACAATTCTAATTTGGTTTAAATAATTAAGGATCTGGAGTTTCACTGATGTGTGTATGTTGACCATGGCAGATCTAAGTTTGGGAATTGTGGGGAACACCATGGCAACAAGAACCACAATTTAGTAGCAAAAATAATTTTATAAAAGCTATAGAAATGATTAGTGCTTGTGTGGGAATGTATACTTCTAACAGCAGGAGTAAGCCCTGAAAACATCTCTGCAGAGTTGGGCAGTCAGATGCATCATGAATTTGAATAGAGTAGAAACTTCACTGAACTAAATGAGAACAGTACTTTTAAAATGTAATTGAATTAATTATCTGGGGACCAGTTCAGCAATTGTATCTGGAACAACATGTATGGCCACCCAATGGTTAATATATGACTTGGGTGTTGTACAATATATTGGAATAAATAGGGGGATTCTTGTGGCAAGGTTTAGGGCCAAGGTCACTCCTGTTAGAATCCTGTAGAAACTCTTTATTCTACTTGTTTATGTAAATAAACTCTTCTGCAAAATTCCCTATCAGCTATAAGAGTTATATATAAGGAAAGATGGAAAGGGAGGAGGAGAGAGAGGGAGGGAGAAGGACAGGGAGACAGATGGAAACAAAGAGACAGAGAAAGGGAGACAACATGCAATTTCCATATATAAAATAGAACAGAAAACAAGGATTGTAAGTAACACTATGAATTTGCACAGAGTACTTTCACATACACTATTTCATCTGATTGTTATAACAGCCCTGTGGGGTTGGTCGGATGAATTTTATTATCCTTATTTTCCAGATGAGGAAACCAAGCCCGAGTCACTATCCTGATACTGTCCTTTCATACTTAATGTTCTGTAGACCATTGCACAAGTAGATAAAATAACTGCTTTGTATAACTGAATAAAAGTGTTGAGAGGTAATTTCATTTTCCATAGGTTCACTAAAAGCATCTTCAAGGAATCACCAATAACAGACAGGATGACGAGGACAGATTCCTCATCTTATTGCCACATGGTTTTGATTTCATCTATTGGTGTCTAAATTTTGAAAAAAATTATTTCAAGCATCTTGGAGATTGTGTATATTTGGTATGACACCATCTGTTAAAACCACCATTCTTAACTTTTTATGGATCAATGTTATGCCCATGGAATTGTGGACAATAGTTCCAATAAAACGCACATGTACATATACAATGCATATATGTAAATACATATAATATACACATGTGTATATATATCTCTTATATACATATATATATAATAGATATATACACACATATATATGCATACACACATATATCTGGTTCCAGTAAAATTTGTTTATTAATTTTTCAAGAATACTTGGGTAGTGCAACAGATATAACCCTGGGCCTGGAGTCGGGAAGATGGGAGTTCAAATACAGCTTCAAGCACTTACTAGCTTTGGGACCTTCTTTGAACTTAACCTCTTTCTCCTTCAATTTCCTCATCTGTGAATGTGGATATAGCACCTACCTCCCAGGACTGTTGTGAAGATCAAACGTGTTAGTCATTGTAAAATGTTTAGCATAGTGCCTGGCACTGACTAAGATCTATATAAATGTTAACCCTAATTATGATTGGCAGCTATGAGGCACAGTAGGTAGAGCACCAGGTCTGGAGTCAGGAAGACTCATCTTCCTGAGTTCAAATCTGGCCTCAGACACTTACTAGCTGTGTGACCCTGGGCAAATCATTTAACCCTGCTTGCCTCAGTTTCCTCATCTGTAAAAAGAGCTGGAGAAGGAAATGTCAAATCACTCCAATAGCTTTGCCAAGAAAATCACAAATGGGGTCATGGAGACTGGACTGAAAACAACTGAAAGAAAAAAAATGATTATGATTATTATTACTTTGAAGTCTATATTTTTTTGGTACAGAGATTTTGTCATCTGTTAGTTTATGAAGGATAATAAGCTTCTTGTGTGTAATTCTAGTTACCCAGTCATGTCTTACTAGGTTGTCAGTAGGTGTTAAAGTTTTGCAAATGGCAGTGATCAATTACATTGCTTTTATTTTCACTTAAAGCCCTATGGTAGAGCTGACGTGTCCTTCAGTACCCCTTGTGGCTGAAATTGATACTAATATTTAACCACTGGTATTTGGGGAGTGCTTTTAAGGTTTAAAAGGCTTCTTAGAAACTTTAACTCATTTGATGTCCCAAATAATCCTGTGATGTAGGAACCAGAGACATTCTTTTACAGATGAGGAGACTGAAGAGCTCATCGCCGTGTAACTGGTAAGTTTCAAAAGCAAGATTTAGAACCCACATCTCTCCTGACAGTTTGGTGTTAATTTGCATTAACTTGAGTTGGGAACTCAGGTCCAACACTTTCAGTTTCTGGGCAAAAAACAATGAGAACTTTGGTTATCAAAATGAGACTGAGATCAGAGAATATATATTTAAAACTGGAAGGGACCTTAATGGGCACTGAATGTAACTCCCTCATTTTTATAGATAAGGAAAATGAAGCAAATTGGGGTTAAGTGACTTGCTTAAGGTCACACAGCTAATAAATGTTTGAAGTAGGATTTCAATCCTGGTCTTCCTGAATCCAGATTCAGAACCCCATCCACAATGTTAGATTTCAAATCGAAAAAGAAACCTCTTAGTGCTTCTAGGATTTTTTTTTCCAAACAAGACTTTCAGAACTGAGTTCGTATAAAACCCTTTAGAACAGTGGTTATCAACCTGTGGATCACCACCCCTTTGGGGGCTGAAGGACCCTTTCACAGGGGTTACAGGGGTCGCCTAAGACCATCAGAAAACACCTATTTCCGATGGTCTCAGGAACTGAGACACTGCTCCTCTATCTGTCTCCAGGCAGGTCCACCCACATGCAGATATACCCACATATGAGTATTAAAGAGTTGTGGCATTAGGAAGGTTGGGAACCACTTTTCTTTATTAGGAAAGTGGAACAGTAAGGTTGGGCCTTCCTTAGAATCCTCAGACCTATGGTCAATCACAGCCACCTTTTTAAGCCCTTATTTGTAGGGTCTGTCTTAATTTTGTTTCTCACAAGCCATTGGTAGTCTTTGCTCCTTTCAACAGCAGCAAGCATCTGTGTGAGACTCCCCCTGAAAAAGAGGCCCAAAATGATCTCTGGTAAGGAGCTGGCAGGAAGGGAGAATCACTGAAGTGTAAATCATGAGAGACATATTGAACTTTAGGAAAGAATGTACAATAATATGACACTATATTCTGCTGCTGCCTGAGGTTTATATATGTTACTGTCACTTTTAAACTGTTCTCCCCCACTAGTAATTTTCTCTCAATCTAATTTTTATTTCCCAAGGGTCTACCAAGGTTAAAAGTGCTGGAAAACCAATGACTGTTTTTTTGCCAAAGGACAATAAATTAAATTAACCGTTGTTGGTGGCTAGCTCTGGTCAGGATTATTTATATGTAAATAGGTACAAAACCCTCATGGCAGCTCTATGCTTATTAGTTGTCCATTCCACATGCTGTACATAAAATGAAACCCATAAGCAGAGCTGAGGGTTTGACAGTACCCATTCAGTTGGTTCCTTTCCCTATAGGAACTCCTGCCCAATCTCTTCTCTTCCCCTAGTTGTGTTTATAATATTGGGTCAATGATACATCTTCTCTAGGGAATTGGGGAAGAAGGGAGGAGGGGAAGTTATTACTGTCCCCAGTATTCTGGTTAAGTGGAAGGAAGGGGGAAAGATTGGTCATCCTGTACAGGGATTAGTTTTTATGTAAGCTAGGTTTCATGCTACTGTTATTATTATGTAAAAGACCAACATCATAGTTATGAGGTGAGGAAGGGTAACCTCTTGATCCTGATAAAGTGAGAATATCTTGGGGAACAATTCAGTCATTCAACAATCACTGAGCCTACCATGTGCCTAGCACTGTCCTAGGTGCTAGGAATACAAATATAAAAGCCAGAGAATCCATACTGACTGGGAGCTTACATCCAATGGAATGTAACAATGAGAATGATTCTGCCTACTCTAGGACTGATAACTTCTTAGCTTGTGTGACTGAGCAAGTCACTTCCCACTGTATCTTCATTCCTCAGTTCTAAAATGACTGACAAAGTAATACTAATTTTAATAATGGTAAGAAAAATAATTTTTAAAAAAGCTGCTGTTTACATAGCTCACACCATAATAATGGTGTTGACTCTGCAAGGTAGAAAAGAAAGAGAAAATTATCATTTTATGGTTATAATTTGACCAGCACTCTTCAAGGAGCATGAACAAGCAATATATATCACTCTATCTGGAATTCACATAGTGCTTATGGGTTTACAAAATGCTTTAAATATACTATCTCATTTGATCTTCATAAATATCCTATGAGGCAGGTCCTGGTATTATCCCCATTTTATAGAGGAGAAAGCTGTGTCATATATTATATATAACATATTATAAATGTATGATTTTCATATACAAATATACAACTTTCATATACATACCTGCATATAAACATTTAAATTAAATAAATGTATGATTTTACATATGCACATTTTATATAAAATTATACACATAAGACATAGCAATAAGTGGGTGGACAGACAAACAGATAAATAGATAAGTAGGTAGATAGATAATGAGTTTCCCTCCTCTTTGGAGGGGTCTGATTGAGATATAATTATAAAAAAGATAACTTTTTTCCTATTACTTTTCATAATTGTTCTGGGTTTTGTGATGTAAACTAAGGAAAGTTAACTTGTCTGGGTATTTAGTGCCTTTACAAGTCAACGTAATTGAAAAAATTATGTGTTTCAAAGAATTGTTTTGGTACTAATTCCATAGTTTGATACTAATTTCATATTTTTCTGATTCTAGAAATGAGTTATTTGCTTAAATAAATCATCTCAAGAATGAATGGATCAAGTTCTCTTTGGGGTGAAGAACTTCTCTGTCCATGAAGGAGGAGACAGATTCAATTCTTTGACAAGTCTAGGGATCTATTTTGTAAATTACTCCTTCAGAGTTGCTTAGGACTTGGAAGGATACCAAATATTTCACTTCATTTCTGATGGTTTGCCAATTAAGCTCTGGGGACGAACAGGGCAGAAGAGCCAGCAACATCAAAGCAGAATTAGAAAATTGTATTAATAGTTAAGCCCAGATTAAAACTGAGTGGTTTATTTTTTAAAAATCCCAAGAGAAATCATAACCATTTCACAAAATCAGTAACTCTGTCAAGAAAAGCACCTATTTTGACATTAATAGGATTGTTTAAAGTTGAGTTTTTGTCTAATATTTGTACTACTGACTGGCAAGAGAGGGCATTAAGGGAACATCCTCAAGGGCAAAATTTGTGCCAAAATTTCTTTAAGTATTTTGTTGTTATAATTTAATTTTACATCCATTTACACAAATCCAGCAAAATGACTAGGGAGATTTATGCATTTGGCCCCATTAATGTAGATACTTTAACAGTGTTTATACAGATCACATGGCAATTGGTACAAATGAAGTATATCTATCTCCTTTAAAATGGGAATTATGTGGCAGCCTTGGGAAATTTGCTTTTTTTTTTGAGGGTTCAGATCATCACTAAATATGCTTAATATTCCTATTTTGTAATCTGAGCATTAAAAAGTCTCGAACAAAGATCACAATCTTGGAAAAGATGATATATATAGATATATATTTAAAGTCCTGGAATTGTGTTTATTTGCTTCTGATTTCTGA
The DNA here is from genome assembly GCA_028627135.1 of Pseudochirops cupreus. Taxonomy (NCBI): domain Eukaryota; kingdom Metazoa; phylum Chordata; class Mammalia; order Diprotodontia; family Pseudocheiridae; genus Pseudochirops; species Pseudochirops cupreus. The sequence continues at coordinate 260,912,492 of CM053583.1, forward strand.
TTTATGTCTGATTAGCATTTGGTGATGAGTATAACACCATCTTAAAGGAATGTATTTTGGAGCATTAAATTTCAGATTTTTGATGATAACCTATTTTTGTGCTGCTATTAAGGAAGCGCCAGCTTGCAGCCACATCCAGTTATTAATCTGCAAAATGTTTTCTCTCTGGTGTGTGCTTTAGAAGTCTGCTACACTTAGCTGTCACCAACTAAGTGGGTTATTAAATGGGAGAAAGAAATGAATCAATCAAGTTATTCAAATGCTAGGTCCCTGTGTTGTTCTTTGACTTCATTATTTAGGTGTTAAATTCCATGCTATGAGGGAATGTAATCGGCTATATACAGAGAAATTTGATTTGTGGGAGACAGGTTCTCTTGGGCAATTATGTTCTCAGGTTTAGAAGCACATCAAAAATACTTCCAATATGGTAACACCATTAATGTGGGCTCTATAATCACATCTTTCAATGGCATCACAGCTGGCAGCGTACAGGAGCTGATGTTGCCATTAGGCCATGGAGCTGGCACTCGTGCTAATACATGAGCCTCTTCCCACATGCTTGCCCTTTGGTTTCTCCAAGTGCATAGATAGAAAAGATTTTGTCCTCAGCTGATAGTATAGAAAGAGTCTTAGATGCACAGGGTCACAAGAAATTGGAAACAGAATAGAATCCTATGGATTAGAGAATGACTGGACAAATTATGGTATATCAGTATGTTAGAACGTGACAATGTCATAAGAAATTATGAGGAAGGCAGCATGGCATAGTGGATAAATCATGAGCCTTGGAGTCAGGCAGACTTGGGTCAAGTGCTGCTTCTAACTAGTTATATGAGTATCAGCAAGTTGCTAAATCTCTCAGCGTCCCAGACAATTCTGTTAGATTGTAAGTTATAGATGAGTTATCATTATGCCTTTTTGGGGGGAGTTTTCACACCAGGAGTTCCCTGCATAAATGAAATCACAGATCTGGGTGAAGGAAGGAGGAAATGAAGAGAAAAAGGAAGGAAGAGGATAAGAAGGAAGGAAAAGACAGTGGGAAGGGGAAAAGAAGGGTGAAAGGGGAAAAGGAAGAAGAGAAGGAAGGAAAAAGGATGGAAAAGTGAGAAGGAAGGGCAAAAGACTGGAAGAGAGGGAGGGAGGAAGGAAAAGAGGAAAAAAAGGGAGGAAAAAGGAGAAAGAAAGGGAAAGAGAAAGATGGAAGTGTTGAGGTTTAAGGTTTAGGGGTGTGCAAGACCCCAAAATACCAAAATTCCAGGTTCTGCCAAATGAATTTTACTCAAGTATTCTTTCAGCCAAAGAAAAACAAAGTTTATTAGAGATTTGCCATAAAGGGGAGACTTTTAAGGAGCCTCGGTATCTGTGTCACTTGTACTGGACAAATGGGTCAGAATCATCTGACTCAGAGTGAGTTTGCACTAGATAATTCTCTGGCCTTTTCTCATGGAGGAAAGATGGGGTTTTATATACAGAAAGGTTGTGGGAGGAATCTAGTGGTAGTCTAGGGGAGGAGTTTGGGGTGGGTCTTCAGGAGAAGTCAAATGAGGTCAGACTCCAGTGATGAGAGATTAAGGGTGGGAAGTAGCTGGAGGCTATCTGGAGCTGAGAGACAATGGAGGGCTAGGATAGTAACAGAGATTTGGTCTTAGCTGTAATGAAAGGCTTATGGCCTCAGGCAGATGCCTCATCAAATGGGAAGATTCAAGGAGAATTCAAGGGGGTTCCAGGACCCTGTACCTTAGTGCTTCTCAACCTTCCTAATGCCCCTACCCTTTAATATGTGGGCATATCTGCATGTGGGCGAACCCGCCTGGAGACAGATAGAGGAGCAGTGTCTCGGTTCCTAAGACCATCAGAAATGTGTTTTCCAATGGTCTTAGGCGACCCCTGTGAAAGGGTCGTTTGGGTTGCGACCCACAGGTTGAGAACTGCTGCTGTACCTCATCATAAGGAAAGAGGAAGTGTTGGAAGGGAGGAAGAGTGGAACAAGGAGAGTGGAAGGAAAGAAGGAAAGAAGAGAAGGTAGGAAGGACAAAAGAAAGAAGGACAAAAGAAAGGAAGAAAAGAAAAGAAGGGAGGGAGGGAGGAAGGAAGAAAAAAATAGAAGAAGAAAGCGGTGACATTTGTAAAATTCAGGAAAACTTGGAAAGATTTGCATAAAATATTGTAGAACAGAGAGAAAGATATACACAATGATCACAGTAATGCAGAAGTATACCACACTAAAAGGCAATAGAACTAAGATCAATAAATACATTGAGCAGCCTTGATTTGTGTAGAGACATAATGGATCACATGTGTGGGATGAGGTCAACATTATCATGATTGATGTCTCAGTTTGCTCTTCTTTTCTACTCTTCCACAATTTTTAGTGGATTGGAGAATTTGAGGTTCTTATGTTCAAGGCTTCCTAGCTAAAGAATAATTGTGTTTCAGAACACCAAACTTTGGAGTGGTGGGGGTGGAGGTGGGCATGGGAGTGAAAATGACAATGGACAATGAATACATAATTTTTAAAAAGCATAAATAAAACTTCTTCCTCTTCTTCCTCTGCTTGTTCTTCTTCCTTCTCATTATAATGTACTTGTAGTTATCTAGTCTACCTACCTAACTTAGTGAGTGTAGAAGAATGGATTGTCTATTAGGGACATGGTAAAGGGGATTCTTGCTCTGGTTGGGATGTGGGGCAGATGATCTCAAATCCTCTCCAAATAAATGATTTAGTGGCTGATTATGGTACTCCCAGGTCACATTCTACGTGAGGTAAAAGGATAATGGTCAAAGATTCAAATACTAGTTTATTCAGTTTCTGGAGTACCCTTGGGTGAAAGCTCACTTTGATGTTCCAAAAGACAATTAACATTCTAATGAAGCCTTACAAGTAAAGGTCTAAAATTTTCCTACCCACTGAAAATGTGTGCCAGCTTAAAAGATGACACAGATAATAGGTTAAGTGAACCATTTAGATAGTTTTTCTGTTCTCCATTATGACAGGACCAGCATTTCTCTGAGGCAACTTCTTTCCTCCACAGCAGGAGGAAGACCTTACTTAAATGAAGACAAAGCTGCTCCAGAACTTAATTGGCCCATGTGATCGGCACCAGCTATCTCTTTTGCATCCCCATCACCCTCCACTTGCTCCCCTCTCTGGGACTTAATTGGTGCCAATTTCTGTGATGCAGCTTTGTGATCACCTAAGGGCATAAAAAGTCCCAATCATGTGCAACCTAGACCCAGTGGACTTGCTGGATTTCTGAAGCCCACATGAATCACATTACCCATTTCCACATGTAATGAGGGGGGCAGCCTCCAGAAAAGCTAATTGCCACTGAATCCTTGTATATCCTTGCCAGGTTAAGACGACGTAAGCCACTTTGGCTTACATGTTGAAAGACTTGTTAGGGTCTCATAGAACCTGAACTAATCTAATGCTGTTGCTTGCCTCCAGAAACCAGTGATACGTACTCTGAGTAAGTCTGAGGGAAGCTATTTGCAAGGCATATAAAAGCAATATACACTTTTAGATGCAATGTGGTTCTGGAGACTGAGTCTTAGAACATTGTTATGAAGCAAAATTAATTCTACCAGTTCATAAGCTGTCTCCCCATTATGTATCCTTCATTGTCTTTATCTGTTCACATAGCAACAGATAGAGATAAATATTCAGATAAAGGTGGTTAGAAGGGAAGTATAGATCTCAAACTTTATATCCTTTGTGACCTGGGACAAATCACTCAACATTTTTGCCTCATTTTCTTCTTCTATAAAATGACAGAGTGGGATTAGTTAACTTGAAATATCCCTTCCAATTTTAAATCCTAAATTGAGTTCAAATAAATAAACACACATTTATTTAGTGCCCACTATGTGCAAGGGATTGTAGAAGGGTGGGAAAAAGCACAGTGTTAAGTGCTTTACAATGAATTTCTCATCTGAGTCTTACAATAACCCTGGGAAGTGGGTACTGTAATTAACCATATTCTTAGAATTGAGGCAAACAGGTTAAATATCTCGGCCAAAATCCCACAGCCAGTACTTAGAGACCAAATGTGAACTCATGTTTTCTTGATTCCAGTCTCAGTCCTCTGTCCAATATGCTACCAGTTGCCTTTGTAAAGGATAAATGAATAAGCAGACTCTAAAAAAGTCTCAGATCCAAAAATGCTTTTTTTCTACTAAGAGAGATGAAGGGTAAACTGATAATAAAAGCAAATATGAAGAAAGAAGGCCCACTAGTAATGAAGGGGAGCAGGAACCTCCAAGAGATGCAGAAGAAGCCCATTCCAAGTATGGGCAGGTAAAGCCTGTACAAAGGCAAAGAAATGCAAGATAGAATTCTGAGTTGAAAGAACAAATCTGTTTGATTGAAATGCTGATTTTTTAAAAAAAATACTGAATTGTAAAAGTGAATAATGTGAAATAAGCTGAGACGCTTAGACTGGAGGCAGATTGAGAGGGTCTTTTAATGCCAAGCTTACATTGTCCTAGATTCCTGAAGACAATAGGGAGCCAATGAAGATTGTGGAACAGAAAATGATTGGACTTGTTCTATCAAGCTCTCTATGCCTCAGTTGCCTTACTGATAAACTGAAAGAATTAGAGTTTGATGATCTAAAGTGTCTTTTAATCTAAACTTCTTTGCTTCTGTAGATTTTATTAAAGAATTCTGAATAAGGAGAATAGGGAAGCACCTTGGAGATAAGCCATTGTTTTTCATCTTTGCATGTCTGTAGTCTAGTAGGACAGTGTCTTAAATACAGAGAGTATTTCATAAACATTTATTGAATTGAAAGGGGCTCATTACATTTTTTTTTCAATTCAATTCAATAAGTATTTTTCTTAATACATTAAAGGCAATGCAGTAAGCACTTGAATTAAAACTAAATAGTCTACATCCTCAGTTTCTTTTTGAATGAAAGCATAAAATGCACATGTGCATGTGCACACACACACACACACACTTAAATATAAGAGGCTGATAGCACTAAAATCTGTGGGGATCAAAACAGGCTTCATATGGGAGTTGGCACCTGAGTTGGTTCATGAAGGAAGCCAGGCATTTTGTGAAGCTGAGGTGAGAACAGAGTATCTTTCAGGTTGACAGCCTGTACAAAAACATGGAGACATGCTATGGAATATTGAATATGAAGATAGTTCAGTGTGCCTGGAATGTAGAGTTATGAAGGAAAATAACACAAGCTATATCTGGAAAGATAGGTAGGACCCAGATCATGGAGAACATACAATGTTAGGCACAGAAATCTATATTTTCTCCTAGAGACAACAGTGAGCCACTGAATGTTTTTGAATAGGGAAATAACATTGATATACTTGTGCTTTAGTATTATCAATTTTTGTAGTTGTTTGGAAGTTGAGTTAGGCAGGGGAGAGGTGACAGATAGAGGAACCAATCAGACTATTGTAATAGTCCACGTGACATGTGATGACTAACTTCAACTAGGTTAGTGGCTGTGTAAATGGAGAAATGGGGACAAATGCAGATCTTTCAGATCATGGGAAATAATTGAACAGAGGACAAAAAGGAGAGAGAAGAGCTAAGGATGACTATAAAGCTGTCATTATAAATGAATGGAAGGATGTTGGTGGTCCTCCACTGAAATTGTGAAATTAAAGCAGGGCAGAAGATATTGAGGGTCATTTTGGATATATATGATGAGTCTAAGGTGTCAATGATCTATCAAATTTAAATGTTTAGCACACAGTGATTCAGGTCTTGAAATTGGGAAAAAGATGGATTAGACACAGATTTGGGAGTCATCTACATAGAGATGATACTTAAACCCATGTAACATAATGACATCACTAAAGAAGAAATTAATATAAAGAGAGAAAACAATATAAGACAGATGATTGTGGCAGAGACCCCTATTCTTTAGAGGATGAAAATAAATGAAGATTCTTTAAAATAGATTGAGAAGAAAAGTTAAGACAGGTATGAGAAACAATGTCATGGGAGCCAAAGGAGAAGGGAACATACAGGAAAGGAGAGCTATCAATAATAAAAACTCCTAATTCTTTTAAAAAATAATATTTGCTTTTTGCCCAACTACATTTAAAAGCAATTTTTAACATTTAAAAAAATTTGGGGTTCCATATTCTCTCCTTTCCTTTCTCCCTCCCCTCTATCTTTCCTCTGACAGCAAGCAATTTAACATAGGTTATACATGTGCAATCATGTAAAACATATTTCCATATTAGTCATGTTGGGAAAGAAACAGACAGAAATCCCACAAAAATAAAGAAATTGAAAAATAGTGTGCTACAGTACGTATTCAAAACCAGCAGTTCCTTTTCTGGAGGTGGATAGCTTTTTTTTTGTTTTTGCTTTTGTTGCTTTTTACAATTTATTGGTTTATTTTTAGTTTTCAACATTCCTTTCCACAATTTTCTCCCCATCTCTCCCCTACCCCTCACTCCAAGATGACAAGCATACTGATTACCCCTTCCCCCAGTCTGCCTCTCTTATATCGCCCCCCATCATTCTCCTTACCCCTTTATTTTCTTGTAGGATAAGATGGATTTCTATACCCCACAGCCTGTATATCTTATTTCCCAGTTGCATGTAACAACAATGTTTTAACATTTGTTTTAGGGGCAGAGCCAAGATGGCAGCGTAGCAGCAGCAACATATCGCAGCTCTCACATAGCCACCCCAAAATACCCATAAAACAGGACTCTAAACCAATCCTAGAACTCCAAAACACACACAAAGATACTTCCCACTAAAGTCAGCTTGGCTATGAGAAACCATATTGGCACGGCGAACCGAAACCAGCCTGCCCTGAAGCCACGGCTGTGCCCCGGGAG
>CM053583.1:260919819-260950968 GCA_028627135.1 Pseudochirops cupreus
AGAGACTAAATCTGAAACTCAGGGGACACTGGAACTGAATGTTGTAAACTAAAAGTAAATAAACCAAAAAAAAAGCAATCAAGGAATTTTGGAATCTAAAAAACAAGATGTGTTGCAAAAAAAGAGGGATAAACAAAAGCCTTTTAACAACAACAAAACAGCTGAGCTAAGAAAAACAAACTCCCATATTGGCTTCATTGCTAGACTTTTCTTTTAATTCCTCATTTAGTATTTTTCCTTCAAAGTTGAAGTCTATTTTGCTTGTGACTATTTATTCACTCCGCCACCTTCATTATTAAGTCTCCTTCTATCTCTGTGGAATTCAATGTATACCTACAGCAAAATGTGTGTGTGTGTGTGTGTGTGTGTGTGTGTTAACTGTCATCTGTTTCAACTAATAGAGTGAGGTTCATGAAATACCTATTGCCTCTAGTCCCTTATTCATACTTCCATATTTTTCTTCTAAAGAACTCCAATTTATGAGAAATTGAAAATTTCTCCTCCTTTTTCTTCATTTCCTTTTGAGTAGATTACTTTTCCCCTCCCTTTTCTAAGTTTTGAATTAGATGATTTCTGATAGCTCTTATAAATCTGAGATTCCATGATCCCAGAATGTCATTCAGTGTTTTATACTAAGTATAGTATCAAGTGAATCTTTCTCTTCATATAAAATTTTAATTGTTTAAGTTCTTCTTCAAAATAATTTTTTTCTTGCATTGTAAAGCCAAAATTTGATGATTGTTTATCCTCTTTAAACTGCTCAAATGTATTTTTTTCTTCTAGGTTTCTATTGTCTCCTGTGTTTGTATTTCAAAGATTACATTTAATTTTTGTGTCTTCAAAAATGCTTGATGGTCTGTAAAGATCTTCCAGTCCATTAAAAATATATTTTTCCCACTTAGGATTATATTCAGTTCTGCAGAATGTTATTCTTGGTTGTAAAACATATTTATTTATTTATTTTTACTTTCAGCCTATGTAGTCCATGATTTTCTCTGCTTTCTAATAGTTTCAGTTTAGTTCTGTGCAAACCTGATGATAGTTCTCAATATTTTTTGCTTCTGTTGACTTGAAGTTTTTCTTTCTCAACAACCTAATAGCTCTGAATTTTGACTCAGTCATGCCTAGGTGTTTTTATTTTAGGTTTCTTTCATGAGATGAGTGTTAAATTCTTTATGTTTTACTTTTGCCTATTTTTATAATAGGTCTAGGGGGGGGTGGAGCCAAGATAGCAGCATAGAAGCAGGAAAACTCCATGGCTCCCCCCATAACCACCTCAAATATCTATAAAATATGAGTCTAAACAAACTTTAGAGCTACAGAACCCACAAAGTGACAGAGAGAAACAAATCTCCCTCTGAAGTTACCCTGGCAGGAGGACAGGAAGGTTCCATTGCAGCACCCTGGGAGCAGAGCCCAGCCCCATGTGAGACCGTGGTTTTAGCCCCAGGGTGGCCCCTATCAGATGTGGTTCAAGGGACTTCAGGAGAGTGGATCACCAACAGCTGTGGCCATTTCCAGGATTATCAACCCATAAATGCCAAAGAAAAAGTGAGAGGTCAGTGTGGCTTTGGGAACAGAGGGACTGAGAGTGTAGTCCAGCCTCTGCCCCTGGAAGGGAGAAGCAGCTCAGGCCTGGTGGCCATGCAGTTGCCTCCATGTGGCTGCTTCAGAGCTCCTGGCCTGCAGATTGTAGGGGGACCAAGGGACCATTGTGAGGGGCAATCACGCTTGCTTTAATCTGCTTGGATCTGGATTGCTGTCTTGGATGGAGGTCCTGGGGTGTGTGAGCAGGTGCCAGAGCCTGTGGAGGCTTCGAAGAGAACCCAACTAATAACTCTGGCAGCTGCAAATACCCCAGGGATTTGAGAGAAAGCTCTTCTCTCTGGAAGCATGCTTCCACTGTGGCAAAAAGCTCAAAAGCCAAGTAATTGAGTGGCAACATGATCAAGCAAAGGAAGCAAAGCAATTTTAGCAATCCAATTTTAGATTCCTTTTTTGGGGAAAAAAGGATCAAAGCATGGAACAGCAGGAAGATAACAAAGGCAGAATTCCTGCACCAAAAGCTCCCAAGAAAAATATGAGCTGGTCACAGGCCATAGAGGAGCTTAAGAAGGATTTTGAAAACCAAATAAGAGAAGTGAAGGAAAAATTGGAAAGAGAAATGAGAATGATGCAAGAAAATCATGAAAAAAGAGTCAACAACCTGACTGAAGAAAATAACGCATTAAAAGATAGACTAACTTTAAATGGCAAAAGAGGCTCAAAAACCCAATAAGGAGAAAAATGCCTTAAAAAGCTGAATTTGCCAGATGGAAAAAGAATCTCAAAAGCTCACTGAAGAGAATAAATGCTTCAGAATTAGATTGGAGCAAATGGAAGCTAATGACTTCATGAGAAATCAAGATACTATTAAACAGATCCAAACAAATGAAAAAATAGAAGGAAATACGAAATATTTCCTTGAAAAAAACCACTGACCTGGAAAATAGATCCAGGAGAGATAATTTAAAAATTATTGGACTACCTGAAAGCCATGATCAAAACAAGAACCTAGAAATCATAATTCAATAAATTCTCAAGGAAAGTTGCCCTAATGTTATAGAACAAGAGGGCAAAATAGAGGTTGAAAGAATTCACAGATCAGCTCTTGAAAAAGATCACAAAAAGAAAACTCCTAAGAATATTATAGCCAGGATTTTCCCAGATCAAGGAAAAAAATATTACAAGTAGCCAAGAAGAAACAATTTGAATATTGTGGAAACACAGTCAGGATAACACAGGATCTGGCTGCTTCTACATTGAAGTATAGAAAGGTTTGGAATATGATATTCTGGAGGTCAAAGGAGCTGAGATTAAAACCAAGAGTCACCTACTCAGTAAAACTGAATATAATGTTTCATGGGGAAATATGATCATTCAACAAAATAGAAGACTTTCAAGCTTTCTTGATGAAAAAACCAGAGTTGAATAGAAAATTTGATATTCAGATAGAAGAATCATGAGAAGCACAAAAAGATAAACAGGGAAAAGAAATCATAATGAACTCAACAAAGTTGAACTATTTACATTCCTACCTGGAAAAACGATAATTGTAACTTATGAAACTTTTCTCAGTATGAGGATTAGTGAAGGGAATATAAATGTATATATATATATATATATATATGCAAACATATATATGTCTATATAGAAGGGTATATGGGTGTATGAATACATATGTGGGTGTATGTATATATGTGTACAGGTACATGTAGACAGAAGACACAGGATCGATTGAATAGGAAGGATGATACTTAAAAGGTGAAGTTGAGAGATGAGAGAGGAATATAATGAGAAAACATGGGGAGAGACAAAATGGGATAAATTATTTCATATAGAAGAGGCAAGGGAAAACTGTTGCAATGGAGGGGAAGAACAGGAAGGCAAAAGAGAATGGGTCAACCTTACTCTCATTGAATTTGGTTTAGGGAGGGAACAGCATACACACTAAATTGAGTATCTTGCCCTACAGGAGAGTATAGGATGTGAGGGGGGATAATAGAGGGGAGGACAGGTTGGGGAAGAGGGTAGCTAGAAGCATACACTTTTGTAAAGGGACAGGGTCAAAGCAGAAAATAGAAAAGTGGGGGGAGAGCAGGATAGGATGGAGTGAAATATAGTCAATCTTTAGCAATATATCCACTATGAAAATGTTTTGCGTAGCTATACACGCACAGCCTATATTGATCTTCCCAGTAAGGGTGGGTGAAGAGGGAGGAAGGGAAAGAATCTGGAATCCAAATTTTTAAAATCAAATGTTTAAAAAAATATATTATTATCATTATTATTATTTTACATGCAACTGGGAAATAAGATATACAGGCACTGGGCTAAGGAGATCCATCTTGCCCTAAAGGAAAGTAGGAGGAGGGATGGCAGAGGTGTAATGATACTGGGATTTGAAGATCTTCCACACCCCTTGAACTTACTGACATAGCAGGAAGGGGTGGAGCAAGAGACGCCAGAACCAAGCTAGTCTCCGTGCGGTGCTGACTGGAAGTGGCTCAGAGGCAGCGGCTGCAGTTGCCGGCCAGAATCTCTGCTAAGGACTCCTGCTGAGGACTGCCTGGGACAGGAACTGCCTTGGGCCAGAGCTGCTGGGAGCAAGCTGCCTGGATGCTGAGCAGTTGTGTGTGTGAGGAGAGGAGGATCTTTGCCTGAGGTAGCCTGTCCTGTTTGAAGGCTTGAGAATGTGGGTGTTTACTACTTTAACTACATGTGCCAACTTCATAAGTACTGTGTTGGCTTTGACTTTCTGGTTTTGGGACTCAGTTTTCTGGTATTTAAATGAGTGCTCTAGCTATATTTCTTATGTAGAGAGCCTGTTACATTTTGTGATTAATAACCATATCAGCATATTTATACTTATTGTAGGCATTGTGAATACTTCATTGCTGATACAGGAGGATATAGGAGAGAGCAAATTGGGGGAGGTGGTATACAGTGGGATTGCTGTTATGGGGTGATGGGTAGTTGAAAATGGGGAGAAAATTTGCAACTAAAAACCTTGTTGAAAATGATGCAAACTAAAAATAAGCATAAAATTTTATTAAAAATTAATAAGTCATAAATAATTGCATACCCTTTGACCCAGTAATACCTCTTCTGGGGTTGTATCCCAAAGAGATTGTAGAAGTGGGAGGAAGATCCATGTGTACAAAAATATTATTGCAGCTCTCTTTGTGGTGGCAAAAAGCTGGAAATTAAAGGGATGCCCATCAATTGGGAAATGGCTAAACAAGTTGTGGTATATGAATGTAATGGAATACTATTGTGCTATAAGAAATGGGGAGACGACGGTCTTCATATTCACTTGGAGAGGCTTGTACAAACTGATGCTAAGTGAGAAGAGCAGAATCAGGAAAAATTTGTACACAATCACACACACGTCATATGTGTGATGGCCAACTGTGACAAACTGGACTCTTCTCAGCAACATACAGTTATAAGACAACCCTACAAGTCTCAAGATAGAAGGAGATATCTACATTCAGAGAAAGATCTAGAAAGAACAGAGTTTAAATGGAGACTGAAGCAATCTACATGTTATCATTCTTTTCCATAGTTGGTTCTCTTTCATTTTTCCCATTGTTCACTCCATTGGTTACAACCTTTCTATACAACCAGACTAATGTCCAGTATGAAAGTATTTGCATATCCTATACTTGATTGCATGCTGCCATGGGGGTGGGGGGGGGGGAGTAGAGTGAGGGGAGAAAATTTGAAACTCAAGGGATTGTGGAACTGAATCTTGTAAACTAAAAGTAAATAAACTAATCAATTTTAAAAAATAAAATACAACATAGAAAATGTTAAAAAAAATAATGAGTCTAGGCAATTTTCTTTTATTACTTTTGAAATGTGATATACGGCTTTTCATTTGGTCATAGTTTTTATGAAGTCCTATACTTTTAAAATTTTTCTCTCCTGAATTCAACTTCCAGTTCCTTTTTTTTTTTTTTACCTCTTTTTGTGGTATTTGTTAAATTCAAAATAAAAAAGAAAAGAAATTTTAGAGGAAAAGCAAAAGAAAGAATTCAGGAGTTCTAAGAGGTAGAGATGAAGAAGGAAAACATTCTAGGTATAAGGGACAGCTAGTAAAAAGCATGGCAGTGAGAGATGGAGCATTTATGTGAAGAATGTTATAGTGCCAGAGCAATATTCACAGCACTGACATGAATGTAAATATGCCTGCATAGTTCTCATTCACAAAATATAACAGAAATTCCATTTAGAAGACAGAAGCAAAAACATTTATTCAGACACCAGAAAATTGAATCCCCAAACCAGAAGGTCAAATCCATCATGGTAACAAATTAGTTAATACATCATGGCATAGCTAGGGAGCCACACCATCCTTTAGCCTTCCCATAAAAAGACACTCACAAGCCTGTCTCCTTGGGTAAGTCCTCTCCTCCCTCCAGCTATAATGACTCTGTCTCCCAGCTTCCTGTTGGCTCTGCTCCATCCTTCAGCAAACACCTCCCATCACAGTCTCCATGTGATTACATTTGGCTTATTAGGGGTCAGGGAAGATCTTCAAATTCCAATTACTGTTACATTTGGCCCTGAGATCTTTCATGTCCCTTACATAGCAAAAATACATTAACAATACATTTCATTACACAGGTAAATGGGAGTTTAGGGGTAACTGGTGGTGTAACTTATGTCAACAGAATTTTACAACCATATAACAGTGATAAGAGAAAATAAGCACATAAAACAATATCTAAGGATGGAGCTTGAGCACAAGCACCCAATCATTCCCCCCTCAAAGGAAAGGGGCTCAAAATCTTGGGGTAAGGGGTAAAGGTCTCTTCTCCCATAGCTACTTCCTGCTGAAATTGGACATAGAGCTGTCCCTGTCCCAGGAGGTTCCATTTAGAAAGTCAGTTCTTTAGCTGGCTTCTGGAGCTTGATTAATACTAGGTCCAAGAGTCATGGGCAGAGGGTAACATCTATCTTAAGTGATCAGGCATCTGCAGGTGGAGGGTACTAAACCTGTTAGAAACAAATCTCACAAACAAGTTTAACAGACAAAAAGTCAAAAAGAAGCAAACATAGGGTCCGCTGGAGTCCATGAACCCACTATGATAGCCTCACTCACATTAGAATACATGAGTTAATGGTACAATTTGGTAATGATCTTCTCCTGAATAAACAACAGCCATGATATTGTCTTTCCCATGTACTATAATTTCAGCAGCCTTTGGAACAATGTCTGGCTTCTGCTTTACCCACATTTTAACTCTCAATTTTATTCTGTCAGTAGAACCAAACCCTTAAGCTGCTTTGATAGTTATTTTGGAAGGAGGATCAGTTTTCAGAAGGGGTATTGTTTCACTGGGAATAAAAATCATGTGAGCTATTCTCTCATTTTTACAACACTGTATTGGTTTTTCACCCAAATTTTGGAATGTCACAATAATTTCTCCTAGATAATTAGAATCTATTACTCCAGCCAAAGCATGTATTCCTCAAGCTGCTAAACCTGATTTAAGTAACATCCATCCACAATGATTTTTAAGGATTCTCATACATATTCCAATAGAGATTTTTCTTACTTCTTTTCTATGCAACCAAAAGTCCTCTAAAAAATGTAAATCAAATCCTGCCAAACCAGGTGTTCCTAAATATGGTGATGGGACATCTTATCTCACAATCTAGGGCTCAGTATTTGGGATCTTATGTGTTTGTTGTTTTCTAATTTGCGGATTTGTGGTCATCTTTCAGGCTGGAGGCATACTTTCTCCCAATGGCCTATTATTCAAATTGTGTAAAGCAGTGAACAAATTATCCTTCTAATGTTGATACGAATTATTAGAACTTAACTTCCTTAACTGTTCTTTCAATAATCCATTCATTCTTTCAATTAACCTACTTCTTGTGGATAATATGGAATATGATGTGTCCATTCTATATTGTTTAATATACAATATCTCTTCATTTCATTATCTTTGAAATGTGACCCATTGTCACTTTGAATCTGCATTGGGGTTCCATAATGTAGACTTACAATATCTAGAGTTTTACGGGTGTTTTTATGGGTTGCATTCTTATAAGAACAAGTCACTAGTACATGTGAATAGGTGTCAACACAAGTACATATAAATTTGCATCTTTTATCTTGGGGTAGGGGACCAAGATAATCTATCTGCCAAATTTGGGCTGGAACTTTCCTCCTTGCCAACTCTCCAGTTACTACCTGAGGAACAGTTGGTCCCTTTTCCAGTTGACATATATGACATTACTTTGATACCTGTTTTAACAATGAATATAAGATACTAATACCTCGATCTTGTGCCTACTAGTGTGCAGTCTGGAACCTTAAATGGTCTGCCATTTGATGGACTCATTTTGTTAGTACCAGATCATCGGTTGGGGTCAGAGTAGGGACAATATGTTGAGTAGAAATCATTGCCAGTTGATCAACATGTGTATTGTACTCACGTTCTGGCGTGGGAAGGGTCATGTGAGCATCTACATGAAAAACTGACATGTTAGTAACAAAAGAAATGTCCTATATATCTTCCCATAATACTTTGCCTCAGACTAGTTTACCATGAATTTCCCAATTTTGATTTTTCCGCATGGGTATCTATGTAGCTAACCCATTAGTTACCACCCATGAATCAGTGAATATATGATACTGTCATCCTTGTTCTGTTTTAATGGCTTGATGTACTGCCGCAAGTTCAGCATATTGATTATTGCCACCTGTCACAGTTTTTTCTTTAATCTGAATCTCCCTGAAGGTGTGACAAACTTAGATAGAATAGTTCTGGAAGATTTGTAGGTGCAGTTCTTACTTCTCTATTCCATCTAACATCAAGCATTTTTTATCATTACATTTTATGTATTTCAATTGTTGGGATACCATCAAAAAATCTACCCTTGCTCTCAATAGAGCAGTAAACAATTTTTTCTTGTCATTCTATTCTGACTTTGAATCTGCTGGCCATTTACCCTTCCCCCTTGATGAAATTTATCTTATTCCCATTCTCTTAAGTTACTTAGCTGTGAAATCTTATCCAGCACTTTCACAAGAGAGTTTCCTATTTCACCAATAGTAGAGTCAGAATTAGGTGTTTATAAGGAGGAGGAGACATCTTCACTAGGAGAAACTGCTGTTGTGATACACTTTTGCAACCCCAACCATGATAGCAGTTTTCATTATCTGCTCCTTTAACTTTCTTATACAATCTCTAAGCAAGTATCAGAGTATCTCTCTACTAGGCCACATAGAACCAGTGGGATACATTTTATTGCATCCCTTGGTAGCTGAAGCTGACAGATTGGTCATATTATTACCTTCTTGCATACGGTAATCTCTAAAAAACTACTATACAACAGGATTCTGACGAACACCTATAAATTTCAAACAATCCATGCTATCTACCCATACTCTTCCAGCCCCTTCACCACTGATTCTCACCATCCAAGACACTAACAGTTCTCCCATCCTTTGGGTGAATCTGCTTAATATATGAGTAAGCTCCTATTGAGTGAAATTCTCAATTATCTTACTGAACTCTGGCTCCTGTTGTTCTCTTGCCTTCTTCTTAGTATGGGGCAAACTTCTTCCCTTGTAAAAGCCTCCTCATTTAACATTGTTTAATTTTCCACCCATGCACTCTCCTGGCAGTCATCATCACAGCAACTACACTCAGTTTGTATTAGAAAAGCATGTATGTTCCTCTTGTAATTTTTTCCTTCTTTTTCTGAGCCAAACTGACAACCTCTTTCTGTTCTACCACTTGAAATCCTCCAGCTTGCTGTTATAAAGGAGAGCCTGAATGCTGTAACACAGAAAATTTCTCATGCAAATCAACTAACTTCCTTTCCATCTGAGTTTTCCCTTGTAGCAGCTTGTCTCTGCCTTTACATATAATATGGTAATCTGTTATTAAAACCCAGCCTCTTCTCCACATTCCCTCCAGGTCTCTCCCTGTTTTTTTTTTGGTATTTTTTGCAAATATGTTTGTGCATCTCTAGGTCCTCCCTTCTGTAACCCTGGTTCCCAGTTTTCACAAACCCCTGTACTTTTAGCCCATTCCCTTGCTAAGGAGGAATAAGGTAAATCTTCCTATCCTGGGATATCTATTTCTTATTCCAAATCCCTTCTGCCTCCAAATACAGGTCTGCTATTTCATGATCTCATCTGTGTTGCCAAATGTACAGCACCAATGGTGACTATGAACATGCCTGCATAGTTCTCAATCACAAAATATAACAGACTCTCCATATACAAGACAGAAGAAAACATTTATTCAGACACACACAAAAACAAATCACAAAACCAGAAAGCAGAATCCATCATAGTAACAAAGAAGTTAATACAGCATAACACATCTAGGAGCCACATCAGCTTTTAGCCTTCCCACAAACAAACACTCACAATCCTAGCTGTCTCCTTGAGCTCTAACTACTCTGACTCCCTTTAGCTCTAACTATTCTGACTCCCAGCTTCCTTTAGGCTCTGCTGCACCCTTCAGCAAACTCCTCCCACCACAGGATCCATGTGATTATATTTGGCCTGTTAGGGGTCAAGGAAGATCTTCAAAGTAGGGAAAATCCTCAAATTCCCTTAGTCCTATTAAAAGACAAGGAAAATCTTCAAATTACCATTATCACTACAAATGGCAAAGAGATTCATATGGAAAACAGAATTCTTGAAGGGGAATAATGTGTACATAGAATAGAAAGGTAGAAAAGAGTGAGATTACAAAGGGCTTTAAATTCCAAACTGAGGAAGCTTTTATTTAATCATAAATGTTACAGAGGGCCATTGGAATTTAGTGAATAGGGATGACATAATCAGATCTACTGCCAGAAATCACACTAGCAGCAGTGAGGAATGGAATTGGAGGTGAGGGAGACTTGAATAAAAACCATTTAGGAGGCTATTGAATAGTCCAGGCAAGAGATGATGAGGACTTGAAATTAGGCAGAGACTATGTGAATAGATAAGGGTGTGTATGAGAGATGTTGTGGTTAGAGAAATGATAGAAAAGACAATATTTGGCAATTAATTGCATGTGGGTATGGGGGAGAATGAGAAGTAGAGGATGAAATTGAGGTTGTGGTGGGCTAGATATGTGGGTTTGAGGGAAAGATGATGAGCTCTGTTTTAGACATATTAAATTTAAGATGTGGGAAACTTGGTTAGAAATGTCCAATAGGAAGTTGGTAACACACGAATGTAAATCAAGGTATAGATATATCAATACATATATAAATTTACATGTATATCTGGGAGTCATCTGCATAGAGGTGATGAAATAAGAACAAATGACATCATGAAGTAAGAGAATATAGGGAGAAAATTGGAGTATCACTTCCATTTCATCTTACTGGATTTGGCCCATCCTTCTAACCTGCTGAGATCTTACCCCAAGATCATGTAACAGATAGCAGAGCTCAGATTGGACCCATGTGCTTTGCAAATCTTGCTGTTTGTACTACTTTCCATTGCCCTCTCTTTTTCTCCATTTTTCACCCCAACCCCCAAACCATTAGACCTACGTAGCATGGGGTCCTACGGGACCCCATTACTGAAAATATTTAAGGAAAGGTTGCATTTTGACTTGCCAGAGAGGGTTATGTGGATCAGAAGGAACCATGAAACTAGATGACCTTAAAGGTCCCTCTAACCCTAATTTTATGATGTTGTCATTCAAAGTTTGACTCCAATTTAAGTATCTTTCTAATCTGGGAGAGGTGATCACTATGATAGAGAAAAGCACAACCCTAAGAGATATGTTGTTATAGGGAGAATGACGCTTGGATGGACACTGTTCTGGGGACCCCAGAAGACTCTGCTTGGCTGAGTATAAATACTACAAAACCCACTGAAATTTGTCAATGTCATTGGAATCTATCATCTCTCTCTCTCTCTCTCTCTCTCTCTCTCTCTCTCTCTTCCCCTCCCTCCCTCTTTCTGTCTCTCCCTCCCTCCCTCCCTCCCCCCCCTCTCTCTCCCCCCCCCCCATATTAGGCAATGTGATAGCATACAGCTATCAAGTTATTTAATGTGAAAGTAAACTAACAATACTCCATTAGTAAGTAGCACTTGGCAATGGATTCCATTTGTAATGAGCACATTAATGTAACATGTATTGCAATTCTTTCAGTGATTGAAAGGAATTATAAACACTGAACACTATTAACCTAGAGAGGTTGAGATTTTATAGAAGGAGCATAGCAAAGAAAGAATAGTACTGGTCTTGGAGCCAGACTTCAGTTCCTTTTTTGCCCCTCATTAGCTATGTCCTTGGACAGTCATTTAAGCTCTCAGATTCTAATTTTCCTCATTTATAAAACTGGGTTAACAATACTAATCATAAGCTGTAGCTCTTTACTTTCATCCAATAGCTCTATGAGTTAGGCTGCGTAATTATTAATACTTCCATTTTACAAATGAGGAAACTGAGGCTCAAAGAGCTTAACTGAATTAATCAGTCATATAGGACCAAAAATTCAGAATTGTAAGGATCTTGTGGATCACCAAGTTCAGTATTCTCATTGTACAGATGAGGAGACTGAGTCAGAAAAAAGTTAATTTACTTGCCTAATGTAGCAGTTATAAGGGTCTCAGGCAAAATTTGAACTAAGGTCTTTGTGACTTCAGATCTAGCATTCTATTTACAGTTGTTACTGCTCAGTCATTTCAATTTCCTCTGACTCTCTGTGACCCCACTTAGGGTTTTCTTGGCAGAGACACTAGAGTGGTTTGCCATTTTCTTCTCCAGTTTATTTTACAGATGAGGAACCTGAGGTGAACAGGGTTAGCAGAGTAACCTAAATCTTCCTGACTTATGTTATTATGACTAATAACATAATAAGATGATTCTTCCTGAATCCAAGCCTGGCACTCTATCTGTTGTACCACCTAACTAGTTACCCACAGTGCCACATAGCTGAATATTCACTCAGTTGACTGCTAAGTAAGCATTAGGGCTGTGATTTAGTAGATAGGATGCTAAACTTGGAATTCGGCCTTCCTCAGACACTCACTATGTATCCCTGGCCAGCTATTTAACCTTTCTGGACCTCAGTTTCCCCATTTATAAATGAGATGATTGAACTCTGCAATTCCATCTAGCTCCAAATCTCTTTTTATGTTCTTCTAACAGTTGGTTAGGCTCAGTTTCTTTATCTGTAAAATGACAGAGATAGACTAGATGATGGATCTCCAACCTGTTGAGTAGAAGATACTTTCAATTTCCCCAAATTTTGATGCTAAGGTTATAGAAGGTGGGAGTGCTGTCAGCTATTCCCCAAGGGAGTTCTCCTCTTTGGGAATGTAGCCTTTACTGTTCCCCCCACCCATCTACAGCTAAAACTGTCCTCTCTCCTCAGGTATTCTAAGAACATATTGTCCAGTATTCTCTTTCGTCCCATCACTATTTGTATTATACTTACCTTCATACATGGGCTATACCAGGGGTGAGGAATCTGCAGCCTTGAGGACACCTGTGGCCCTCTAGGTCCTCAAGTGTGGCCCTTTGACTGAATCCAAACTTCACAGAACAAACCCCCTTAATAAAAGGATTTGTTCTGTAAAACTTGGACTCAGTCAAAAGGCTGCAACCAAGGACCTAGAAGGCCACATGTGACCTAGAGGTCTTAGGTTTCCCACCCCTCATGTATACTCTCCCTCCATTTAATACAATTCAAGCTCCTCTAGGACAAAGGTTATTTCAATTTTGTTTTTGTATCCAGGGTACCCTGTATATATTTGACCCTTAATAAATATTTGTTGTTTAGTTCATACAAACTCTGAAGGACCTTATCCCAAGTCCCATTTTCACATATGAAGTTCAGATTCTAGAGCATAGCTGTGAAATCCTCAGGGATAGTGAGGATTGGGGTAGAAAGGATTGGATTTTTTTTTTAAATCTTTTTTTTTTATAATGTGTTTTATTTTTTTCTCAATTGCATGTGAAAAGGTTTTTTTTTTTAACATTTGATTCTTTTTAGGTTTGAGTTTCAAATTCTATCCCTCTATCCACTCCTCCTTTCCTGAAACAGTAAGCAATCAGGTAAAGGTTATACATGTGCAATCATGTAAAACATAACTGTATTAGTTATTTTGTACAGAAAGACTCTAATACTAGAAAAGAAGCAAAAGAAAGAAAGTGAAAATAGCATGCTTCAGTCTATATTCAAATAATATTGGTTCTTTCTCTGGAGGCAGATATAGTTCATCATTAGTCCTTCAGAACTGTCTTGGATCATTATGTTGCTGAGAATATCTAAGTCATTCACAGTTCTTCATCATAAAAAATTGCTATTACTATGTATGATGTTCTCCTGGTTCTGTTCACTTTGCATCAGTTCATATGTCTTTCCAGCTTTTTTTTTCTGAAATCATCCTACTCGTCATTTCTTATGGAACAATAATGTTCCATAGCAATCATACACAAAAGCTTGCCTAGCCATTCCCCAATTGTTGAGCTTCCTTTCAATTTCCAATTCTTAGACACTACAAAAAGAGCTGCTATAAATATTTTTGTATACCACTGGTGTGCATACCTCAAATTGAGGATCTGCTGGTCATGTAGCCTTAAGCAGATTTTAGAAAGGGGAATTTATTTAGATGGTGCTACAAGAATAGTTGGTATCTGTGACATTCCCCTGTAAGTAGTACATACAGTGTCCAGGGCAAAGTGAACTCCAGCTTAGGAAGAACATGTGTCAAAGGGGTGATATAACACAGCTCTTGGTTACTAGAAATCTTTTCCTCCCATTTTGAGGTGCTCAGGAAGTTCCCCTTTGGCTTGTGTAGTTTCTTTTCTATGAATGTGTTTCCAATATATTTTTGACTCCCAATGACATCTGCTAATCTAGGGATACGGTGAGCAGAGTGATGGGAAGATGGGAAGTCTAACATTCTCTTGACATTTTGCAACTGAAAAGGTCCTCTTCTAACCAAAAGGAGTTGGGAAGGAGACATAAAGCTAAAGATGAAGCCTCTCATCTCTTGTCATCACTGCCTAGGTGGTTCCTTCTTAAAGGGGTTACCTAGAATATCATTCATGTTACAGTTTGTAGAATTATCCTTTTTTAAGGGATAAGATGTTCAATCATTCAGTCTCAATTGTAGCTTTAAACTAAATGTTGAAAGGTCTTTGGGATGAACTTATCTAAAAAGGGATAATTACTAGTGACTTGATGGAGAAAACATCATTCAACCTCACCATTATAGTTAGATTCCTGAAACTGAATGTAAGCTAAGTGAGAAAGGAGAATGTAGCAGCAGCAAGTAGCTTGTAAATCTATCATTTAAGGCTCTAGTGTGACCTGAAATCCACTGAAATCTGAGTCATTGTTTGAAGATCTCTAGGCTAGATGATTTCTAAGGTTCCTTTTAGTATAACATTGTGATTCTCTCATATCCATTATTTTATAAGCTCTTTGAGGGAAGAGGTTGCTTTTTTTGATTTTATTTCTATTCTTTTCTCTCAGCATAGGGCCTGGAACATAGCAGCTACTTAATAAATGCTTGTTGATAGACTGGAGAAAAATCACAAAAGCATAATGATCAGGTCTACTAAAAGTTATCACATAATCTCAACTGACCCTTCATTGCAACATGGCAATCCTTTTTACACCCTGCTAGTTGATTCAGTTTCACACTCACCACAGTATAAAACTTCATGTCTCCTTAAGTCTCCCATAGCAGCCATTTCCCAACTCTCCCAGCTGAAGATGTTGTCTCATATTTTGCCAAAACGTTGAAGTTATTTGCAGATTTTTCCTCCTTTTCTTTTCATTTCCCTGAGATGTCTTTCTCTACTATCTTCTCTGTGTCTGTCTTACATGAAGAGATAGTCCTTCCCTTTGCCAAGGCAAACCCCACTAGTTGAATCCTTGATCTCATTCCATCCTCTCTTCCACATAAAGTTTCCTCTATTATGCCTACTCTCACTAATCTTCAATCTCTTCTTCTCTATTGGCCTCTTCTCTACTGCCTAGTCTCCACTTTTTTTGCTTTTTTTGGAGGGCAATTGAGGTTAAATGACCTGCCCAGGGTCACATGGCTAGTTTTAGTGTTAAGTGTCTGAGGCCAGATTTGAACTCAGGTACTCCTGACTCCAGAGCCTGTGCTCTATTCACTGCACCACCTAGCTGCCCCAAGTCTCCCTATTTTTTAAAAAAGCAAAACCACATGAAACAAAACAAACATTCACTAATCTCGCCATACTCACTGAGTATTGTTCTATTTTTCCTCTCTTTTGTCAATCAACTCATTGAGAAAGCTGTCTATAATAGGTGTTGTCATCTCCTCTCCCCTTACTCTCTTCCAAACCCTCTGCAGTCTGACTTTTGATCTTATCATTTAAGCAAAACATCTTTTCTCCAAAGTAACTAATGATCTCTTAATTGACAAATATAATGGCCTTTTCTTGATTCTCATTCTTTTTTTTTAAGCTTATACAAAAGGGCTTAATGACAAGGTATAGCAGGAACAGTAGTTATAAAGACAGTTGCCCAATATTGGCACACATAATCTCTCTGCACATACATGATCCCTAGGGAGAGAGGGCTCCAACTTGAGGTATGAATGTATCGAAGCACATTTGTACCCCAGGATGCCTTCTGCTCCTAGCTCTGGATGTTCTTTTTTCCCTTTCTGGATTCTTTATCAGGTTCCACTCCACCCAGAGGGTATAAGCTTTTCTGGGGTCCACAGCAATCACTGCTCTCTGTCATGAGGGGCCACAGTACCGCAAAAGCTGTCAGTTGTTGAAGATTGCCACCTTCATGATATCTTTCACTTCTGATCCCTTCTCTCCACTCACATAGCCGCATTAGTTCAGAATTTTCTCGCCTCTCACCTTCATAATTGCAACAATTTCCTAGTGAGTTTCCCTGCCTCATTTCTTACTACCCCAGTAATCTAACATACTACTTACTGCCAAAGCTATTTTCCTTAAGCACAGATCTGACCATGTCATTCCCCTACTTGTCATCTACATTGGTTTCCTGCTGACTCTAGGTTAAAATATAATGTCTTCTGTTTATCTTTTTAAAATTGATTTCTAACATTCTTTTCTTTGGGCAAGGCAATCGTGGTTAAGTGACTTGCCCAGGTCACGTGGCTAGTAAGTGTCAAATGTCTGAGACTGGTTTGAACTCAGGTCCTCCTGACTCCAGGGCCAATGCTCTGTGCACTGTGCCACATAGCTGCCTTTTCTTTTCTTTTTAAATGTTAACTTTCAGAGTCTCTCCTTCCCCACTGAGAAAGCAAACAATATATTAGTTATACATGTGAAATCATGCAAAACAATTCCCTATTAGCTATATCTCAAAAAAAGCATAAAAAATAAAGAAAACAAGAAAATTATACTTCTCTTTGCACTCAGAGTTTATCAGCTTTCTCTCTGGAGGTGAATAGCATTTTTGCATCATGAGTCCTGTGGAATTGCTTTGGGTCACTGTTTGGATCAGAGCAGCTAAGTCTGTCATCCTACAACATGGTTACTGTGAACAGTGATCTCCCAGTTCTTCTGCCTTTTTGAAGCCAAACTACACCCCCTCCCAATCTTTTCTTTTAGCACAATAATACTCCAACGTAATCATATGCCACAACTCATTCAGCCATTTCCAAATTGATTAGAATCCTTTTAATTTCCAATTCTTTGTCACCACAAAAAGAGTTAGTGTAAATATTTTTGTATATAGAGATCCTTTTCCTTTTTCTTTGATCTCTTTGGGTTACAGACCTTTGCTGGGTCAAAGGGCATAGTTCCAGATTGTTCTCCAAAGTGGTTGGACCAGTTCACTACTCCACCAACAATTCATTAATGTACCTATTTTCCCCTCATTCCCTCCAGCACTTGTAATTTCTGATAGATGTGAGGTAGTAATTTTTCCAAACCATTGTCTGTTTTTTCATGTGTGTGTATGTATGTGTATATACAGATATATGTACATATACATACATACATACATATACTTGTGTATAGAAGCATAGTTGTATATATAGTTGCATATGTGTATGTGTATAAACCTTAGATTTTTAATTTGCTTTTGTCTAATTTAAGTTGTCTTTCTCTAATCAATAGTGATTTAGAATATTTTTATATAAGTATAGAAAGCTTTGATTTCTTCTGAGAACTGCCTGTTCATATCCTTTGACCATCACTTGGGGAATATATGTTATTTTCATACATCTGTCTTAGTCTCCTATATATTTGAGAAATTTTATCCTTATCAGAGAAACTTGCTGTAATTTTTTTTTTATCTTACTTCATGGTCTTTGGTACCTTTTTAGCAAAATGTAGTTTCCATGACTATCTCTTTCAATCAGTTTTAATTTTCCTTTTGCTTTGTCTGATACCATGTTGGCCATTCCCGCCCTCTTCACTTCAGCTGAAGCATAACTGACTCTGCTCCAGCCCTTTATTTCAATTCTGTGTGTCTTTCAGTTGCATCCGTTTCTCTCATATACAACATATTGTTGGACTCTAGTTTCCAATCCATTCTTCTATCCTCCTCTATTCTATGAGTTAGCTCATCACATTCACATTTATGGTTATGATCAGTCAATGTGTATTTCCTTCCATTCCATTTTTCTCGGTTTATCCTCCCCTCCAGCTTTCTATCTTGTCCCCCCTTTAGGGGAGTCTAAAAAGTCTGTCTTGCTTCAGGCCACTGCCTCCCCCAATCCACCCTCTCTTTTATCATTCCCTTCCCCCAATCTTTTTTTCCTTCCTCTTCTCTCTCTTATTGGGCAACATAGATTTCTATACCTGAGTGTGTGTGTGTTTGTGTGTATGCCTGTGTGTCTCTAGATGCTTATCACTGTGTTCACTCTGATCTATAGTGATTGTTAATAACAAAACTGACCCATTTTGCCAAGCAATTGTATGTTTTCTCCTCATGTGTCTATATATGTGTGTGTGTATGCATGCATGTATGTATGTGTATATATGTGTGTATATACACACATACATAGGTATATGCATATAGATACATATGTGTGTTGCATAGGTACAGATACACGTGTACATCTATGTGTGTATGTCTAGTCTCATTGACTTGAATAAAGACTAGACAGTGGAAGAAGGGAATGCAGAGATTAAACTTAAGGTAATCACAACATTAGCTGAGAAAGAATTATCTCCTTATTATGTGCTGACTGCCATAAGGATTACTCTTGAGGTATCTGGAGTGAGAAAAGAGGATATGGATCACTGAAGTTTATGGATAAATAAGAATTCCTATTTGTAGGCAAAAATGACTGTAGGTACTCCTCATTTGATTCGGAATCGTAATCCAAATGGCAGGATACTTGGATGCTATTGTCTCTGTGGGTATAAATTCCTATTAACTATTCCAGAAAGAAGGTGCTATGGAGAATTCTAATATAGGGTTTCATCATCCTTTTTGTTATATACTTTCCTACATACCTGTTGTCTCCTCTTTTAGAATATAAGTTCCTTGAGAGTGTGGACTGGTTCATTATTTGTACTTCTACCACCAATGTGTAGCATGTAATAGGCATTTATTGGTCTCTTACTGAATGATTGATTAAACAGTGAAATCCATAAGTGAAAAGTAAAAGTAAGCTGGTCACATAGCAAAAAAAAAGAACGAGTAGCAGAGAACCTCAAATAACCAAGATATCAACTGAAAGTAAGGAAGGCCTCCATCATGTTACATGGACCACCTGTGCCAAACCAATTGGAGGAGAGAGATAGGAATCAAACAGGAGGAATGGACAAGGTCAGCTTTCAATTTGCATCATTTCAAAGAATACTGATATCTGTGAGATCAGTTTGAATGTTTACATATTGATCTGTCCATAAGGAGTTAAAATCAGAAAGAAAAAAATGTACAATTTAATTTATTATTGCAAAAATGCCTTCCACGTATGTTTCAAAAAGTATGTTTTAATGGTTCTTTTAAATGGTGAGAGGATTTGAAATTCTGAAGCATGATATAAAGCTAAGGTCAAATTAATCATTCTAGTTTAACTTAGAACACTAAATATTAATGTTCATCCTTAGCATGTGTGGCATATTTTATGCCATTGATCTGATTATAAATAGCTCAGACTGTGACACATCATGATTCACAGTGTATAAGCTGTCAGTACTCTTCACTGCACATCAGTCAGACCCCTCTAACCCTGTTAATTAATGAGCAAATAAAAATGAAGTGTGCTTCTTAGGAGAAGGGAAATTTCCCCATAAATAAAGTTTCCCAATAGATAGACAGTGATGGTGATTGGAGACATTTGGTAAGCCTGGAAAGAAAATTGGATCATTCAGGTAAGTTTCAAATGCAAGATAGAGAGAAGTTTTAGTCTTAGTTAAGAAGTCAAGAATGAAAGAGTAAGGAAGAGAAGTCGA
This sequence comes from Pseudochirops cupreus, assembly GCA_028627135.1. Lineage (NCBI taxonomy): Eukaryota > Metazoa > Chordata > Mammalia > Diprotodontia > Pseudocheiridae > Pseudochirops > Pseudochirops cupreus. The sequence continues at coordinate 260,939,727 of CM053583.1, forward strand.
TTATGGTACAATGGCCAATGGAGGTTAGGAAGGCATTCCATTGGTATTAAGTTTTAGGCAATCAATATTTTGGAGGTTACTTCCTTGTGAAAAGAATTATTGAAAGTATCAAGACATATAGGTGGTCCCAGTCTTGAACTAATTAGAAAGATGCAAATTGGGAACATAAGATATGAACACATGAAAATATTTTTCCATATTATATACAATTTGTATTTTTTAAATGTATATAATGAATTCAGTTTGGTAATTTCCATATCTGTATATTCAATTCCACCTTCTACCCTAAACTTCAGTCCTACCATTTCAAACTAGAGGCCCAGGAGACATCTTAGATTTAACATATATAAACCAAACTCTCTCTAAGCTCTCTTTTTGCAAAATTTCCTAATTTTGTCAACATTTCACTACCTTCAAGTGTCCCAGATTTGCAACCTCTCAGAATTATCCTGGATTTCTCATTCTCCTTTATCTCACATGTCCAATTAATTACTCATTCTTCCTGTTTCATCCCATCTGTCACATTTTATGCCTTCTCTTCATTCATATAGGTACTGCCTTAGTTCAGGACCTCATCATATCTCTTCTAGATTATTTCAATATACTCCTAATTGGTATCCCTGCCTTAAGTCTCCTCACAACATTACATCCTATTCATTGCTGCCAAAGTAATTATTAGCTCGGATAATTTTAGTGTAATTAGTATAATTTTGACCATGTGATTCCCATATCCAATAAACTACACTGACTTTGTATTACCTCAGTGATTAAATGGGGATTCCTTTGATGAGCTTTCAAAGCCCTACATAATCTAGCCCCAAACTACTTTTCCAACGTAATTGCACATTGTTCCCCTCCTGCATTCTGTGCTTCACTCAAGCTGGCCTTCCTTTTGTTTCTCACTTTCAATGCTCTGCACTCCTCCCTCCACCCCATGCCTGGAATCACCCAATTAACTAGTCAAGAAGTAATTATTAAGCCATTGCTATGTGCCAGTAACATGCTATCTGTTGAAGACTGAAAAAAATCATTATTTTCAATGTACTTGCATCTTAATTGACAAGACAAGAAGCATATATAAAAATATACATAGAGTAAACATAATGTTTATATATACATTCATGCACATAAAGATAAAGGTATCTTTATGCACCTAAAGATATAAAAGTACTTACCCTTTGACCCAGTAATATTACTACTAAGTCCGTATTTCAGAGTTCAAAGAAAAATGAAAACGCCCCATCTGTATGAAAATATTTATAGCAACTCTTTTGTGGCGACAAAGAATTAAAAATTGAGGGGATGTCCATCTTTTGAGGAATAGCTGAACAAGTTGTGATATATGATTTTGATGACATACTATTGTGCTGTAAGAAATGATGAAAGGGATGGTTTCAGAAAAAATTTGGACAGACTTATATGAACTTATTCAAAGTGAAGTGATCAAAACCAGGGAAACATATATGGTAACAGCAACATTGTAACAATAATCAACTGTAAAAGACTTAGCTATTCTGATTAATACAATAATCCATGTTTTCATGATGAAAAATGCTATCCACCTCTTTTTTTTGGGAGGAGATATGACTAATAAAAATGTTTTGTGTAACTTGAGATACATACACACATGCATATACATGTATACATATGTGTGTATATATACACATATGTATATATATATTTATGCATGTATAATGGGTATCATCTTGTTTGCCTTCTCAGTGGGTGAAGGAAGGGTTGGAGGGAGAGAGAAAGAATTTGGAACCCAAAATAGAAAAAATAAATGATAGAAAGTTGTTTTTTTTTTAAGATATAGAAGTTTGAGAGGGAGGACCTAGCAGTTGGAGGAACAGGAAAGGTCTTATGCAGAAGACAGCACCTGAGTTATATTTCTTCCTTACCTCCTCCTCATAGAGTCTCTGTCTTTAAGATACTGCTGGACACCAGACCTTACTCATTCCCCTGAATACCGGTGCATCCTTCTCAAACTACCTTGTATTTAATTTCATTGTATGTTTGTGTTTGTCAATTTTGTGTTTATGCTGCGTATTTTTATAGATACTTCTCTCTCCCATTAGAATGTTACTCCGATCTGAGAAATTAATCAAAATTTTTTGTACCTACTATGTGTCTAGCACGGTGCTAATGCTGGAAAAGATTTGTTTCATTCTTTGTATTTGTATCCCCCAAGTTTAACAGTGCCTGGCAAATACTTAATACATAATTGCTAAAGGATTAATAGTTTTAAACTGTCTTGTTTGTTTGTATTTCTCTGAATTTACTGGTTCTCTAACAGTATCTTTGTCTTCTTTTTTATATATTATTTTATTTTTCCCAGTTAAAGATAAAGATAATTTTAACCTTCATTAAAAAAAAAAATTAGAGTTCCAAATTTTCTCCCTTTCTCATCCCTCCCCTCTGCCCTCTCTAAGATAGTAAGTAATTTGATATAGGTTATAAATGTGTAATCATGTAAAACATAGTTCCATATGAGTCATATTGTGAAAAAAAAACAGACCCAAAAGGGAAAAACTGAAAAAAAAAAAGTGAAAAATAGTATGTTTTGATCAGCATTCAGACTTTATCAGTTCTTCCTCTACATATGAGTAGCATGAGTCATTTGGAATTGTCTTGAATTATTATTTTGATTAGAGTCACTAAGTTTTTAATAGTTGATCATCCTTACCACTTTACTGTTACTGCATACTGTTCTCCTGGCAGAAGCTCACTTTACTTTTTATCAGTTCATATAAATCTTTCTAGGTTTTTAAAAATCTACCTGCTTGTCATTTCTTATAATACAATAGGATTTTATTACACTCATATACCACAAATTTTTTGGCCATTCCCCAATTGATGGCTATTCCCTCAATTTTCAGTTCTTTGCTACCACAAAAAGAGCTGCTATAAATATTTTCGTACTGATGGGTCCTTTACATTAAAAAAAAAATCCCTTTGGATTAGAGACCTAGTAGAGATATTACTGGATCAAAGATATGTATGGTTTGATTTGGGGACATAGTTCCAAATTGTTCTCCTGAGTAGTTGGATCAGTTCACAGTTCTACCAAAAGTGAATTAATGTCCCATCTAATAGGATTTTTAAAAGAATGCTTCAGTGTCTTATTTTTTTAATTTTCTTTGCATAATTTTCAGTAACTCCCTTCTTCCTTAAATATCTCTATTGCCCCTAAAATTAAAAAAAAATAATTCATTATAAAAAGTAAGCAAAGTGAAACAAAACAAATCTACACATAGCTCATACATGAAAATGCATGTCTTGTTCTGCACCCTTTATTTCTCTATGAAGAAGTGGATTATCACTAGTACTCTGGAAATATGGTTGGTCATTGCATTGATCAGACTTTTTAAGTGATCTCAAGTTGTTTTTCCTTGCAATTTTGTAGGAACTATGTAAGTTATTCTCCTGGTTTTACTTATTTAATTGTATTAGTTTAAATAAACTTTCCCAAGTTTCTCTGAATCCATCAGTTCTGTCATTTCTTATGCTACAATAAATATTCCGTTCTACTTATGTACCCTAACTTATTCAGCAATTCCCCAGTATATGAAATTCATGCTCCTTTAGTTTCCAGTTCTTTGCTACAATAAAAACGCTGGTTTGAATATTCTTACACAGATGAGTCCTTCCCTTGCTTCTTTTATTCCTTTGGGGAAATATGCCTATTAGTTGACATAGCTGGATCAAAGGTCATGTTTAGTTTAGTAACTTACGCGGATATCCTACACATTCTGTAGCTATTTTTAATGAAATGTCTCTTCCTGCTTATTTATATTTTAAATATGCAGAAATACAAATAATTTAGATGGAGTTATTTTAAATCTTGAAATTTAGCTGGTTATTATTTTCAATTAATTATTAAGGTGAATCCCTAGGGTTTTTAAAATAGACAATCAGTTATGTAATTTGCAAAACATGATCATTTTATTCCTTTTCACATTTGCTTATTTCCTCATTTTAACTCTTTTTTTCACTTTAGTTAGAACTACTTTATATAAAAGTAATGATAATAGTCATCATTGTGTTATTATTGATCACATGTAATGGTGATTCTGAGTTTTAGATAAATATTGTTGACCATGTCAAGGAAGTATCCACTTTTGCCTATGCTTTGTAGTGTTTTTTAACGGAATAGACTGTGCATTTTCTCAAAAGACTTTTTGAAATTTTATACACTTAATTTTTTTTGTCATGTACATACTTTGTTATATAGTTTTATATACTGAACTAACCCTGTTTTACTAGTATAAATCCATTCTGAATATATTGCTATAATTTTATATTCATTAGGAATATTGGTTTATTGTTTTTCTTTTTCCTCTGTTTTGTTTCTCCACATTTTAGGTAAAAAGATCATATTTGTTACATATAAGGAGTTTGGTAACATCTCTTTTTTCCCCTTATTTTTGTAAAGAGTTCATACAATGTTAGAATTTACTCTTCATTGAATATTTGTAAATTTATAAATTTATAAATTTATAAATTCATCAGGTTCTGGTTCCTCCCACCCATTTTCAGAATTTATTTATGATTTACTCAATTTCTTTTGCTGAGAAAAGAGAATTTAAATTTTTTATTTATTGTTTTGTTAACCTGGAAATACTTTCTTTCTGTAAATTTTTATCCATTTCATTTGACACAAATGGTATATAGCTGAGAAAAGTAATTTTTTTCCTTTTTCTTATTAAATGAATTTACTCATTTTTAGTTTTCAACATTCATTTCCAAAAGATTTTGAGCTTTAAATTTTCTTGACATATTTCTCCTTCCATGCACCCCAAGATGACACCCATTCTAATTACATCTTCTCCCAATAGGCCTTCCCTTCTATCAACCCACCCCTCTTATCCCCTTCCCACTTACTTTCTTATAGGGCAAGATAGATTTCTATACTCCATTGTCTGTACAACTTATTTCCCAGTTGCATGTAAAAGCAATTTTTAATATTCCTTTTAAAACTTTGAGCTCCAAATTCTCTCCCTTCTTCCCTCCCCACTCACTCTCGTTGAGAAGGCAAGCAATTCAGTATAGATTATACATGTGTAGTTATGCAAAACACTTCTATACATTCATCAGGTTAAAGACTAAACTATATTTCCCTTCATTCTATCCTGCCCAACGTTTAGTCTGTTTTCTCCTTTCACTTGGTCTTTTCAAAAATGTTTGCTTCTGAACACCCCTCCCGCAATTTACCCTCCCTTCTATCATCCACCCCCTCTTGTGCCCTCCCCCTCACTTTCTTGTAGGTTAAGATTCCAATTATTCCCTCCTAAAGCCAAATCTGATGAGAGTAAGGTTCACTCATTCCCTCTTACCTCACCCTTCTTCCCCTTCATTGTGAAAGTTTTCTTGCCTCTTTTATATGAGATAATTTATCCTATTCTATCTCTCCATTTCTCCTTCCCCAAATACATCCCTCACTCACCCTTTAATTTTATTTTCATCCCTTCATATCAACCCCCTTCACCCACCCTAGTATTGAGAAAGGTCTCATGAGTTACAAATATCATTTGTCCATGGAGGAATGTAAACAGTTCAACTTTAATAAGTTCCTTATGATTTCTCTTTCCTGTTTACCTTTTCATGCTTCCCTTGATTCTTATATTTAAAAATCAAATTTTCTATTCAACTCTGGTCTTTTCATCAAGAATGCTTGGAAGTCTTCCATTTCATTGAATGTCCATTTTTTCCTGAAGTATTACACTCAGTTTTGCTGAATAGGTGATTCTTTGTTTAAATCCTGGCTCCTTTGACCCCTGGAATATCACATTCCAAGCCCTTTGATTGCTTACTGTAGAAGCTGTTAGATTTTGTGTTATCCTGATTGTATTTCCACAATATTCAAATTGTTCCTTTCTGGCTGCTTGCAATCTTTTCTCCTTGACCTTGGAACACTGGAATTTGGCTATGATATTCCTAGGAGTTTTCTTTTTGGGGCCTTTTTCAGGAGATGATTGGTGGAATCTTTCAATTTCTATTTTACCGCCTGGTTCTAGAATATCAGGGCAGTTTTCTCAATAATTTCTTGAAAGATGATGTCTAGGTTCTTTTTTTTTATCATGACTTTCAAGTATTCCAATAATTTTTTAAAATGATTTCTCCTAGATTTATTTTCCAGGTTAGTGATTTTTCCAATGAGATATTTCACATTGTTTTCTATTTTTTCATTCTTTTGGTCCTGTTTTATAATTTCTTGATTTCTCATAAAGTCATTAGCTTCCATTTGCTTCATTCCTCAGCAAGATTTTCAGCCTTCTTTTCCATTTGGCCAATTCTGTTTTTTGGGGCATTCTTTATTGGCTCTTTGGACCTCTTTTTCCATTTAGGTTAGTGGATTTATTAAGGTGCTATTTTCTTCAGCATTTTTTTTTTTGGTCTCCTTTGGCAAACTGATGACTTGTTTTTCATGATTTTCTTGCATCACTCTAATTTCTCTTCCCAATTTTTTTCTCTACTTGTTTTACTTGATTTTCAAAATTCTTTTTGAGCCCTTCTATGGCCTGCAACCAATTTATATTTTTCTTAGAGGCTTTGCATGTAGGAGCTTTGACTTTGTTGCATTCTGGTTGCAAGTTTTGATATTCTTTGTCACCAAAGTAAGATTCGGTATTCTGAGGTTTTTTTTTTCTGTTGTTTGCTTATTTTCCAAGTCTATTGCTTGATTTTTTAAACTCTTTTTAAAGGCAGGAATCTGCTTCCAGTGTTGGGGCATACTGTTCCAAGCTTCAGGGGTTTTGTGCCCCTGTTTTCAGAGATATTTCTAGGGATTTGTAAATTTTCAGCTCATCTGAGGTAGAACGATCAAAGGAGAAGTGTTCATTCCTTTCCTGACTTGCGATCTGATTTGTGAGTGGCCACAAGCACTCTTTTCTGCCTTGGAAAACTATATCATGCTAAAAGGAACCATTGAGAATGAAGCAATATCATTACTTAACATATATGCACCAAGCAGTATAGCATCCAGATTCCTAGAGGAGAAGTTAAGGGAATTAGAGCAAAATCAAGTCTAAAAGGGTGCATGATCTATGTACAAAGGCTGATGCTGTAAGCAATCTGGGAAAGCAAGGAATAGCTTACCTTTCAGATTTATGGAGAAGGGAAGACTTTATGACCAAAGAAGAGTTAGAGAGTATTATAAAATGCAAAATGGATAATCTTGATTACTTTAAATTGAAAAGTCACTGTACAAACAAAGTCAATGTAACCAAGATTATGAGGGAAAGGGAAAATTGAAAAAGAATTTTTACAACCAGTGTCTCTGATAAAAGCCTCATTTCTAAAATATACAGAGGATTGAGTCAAATCTATAAGAATACAAGTCATTCCCCAATTGATGGTCAAAGGATATGAACAGGTAATTTTCAGAGGTAGAAATTGAAGATATCTATAAGCATATGAAAAAATGCTCTAAATCAGTATTGATTAGAGAAATGCAAATTGAAAAAACTCTAAGGTACCACATCTCACCAGTCATATTGGCTTCTTTTTTTGGTTAAAATGTCATTTTCATTGTGGTCAATAAAGGTCAATGTTTCTGCTTTTCTATAATTCTTTGTTTTCCTTAATGGCATTTTATTTTTTCCAATTATATTTAGAGATAGTTTCAACATTCATTTTTTCTAAAACTTTAAGTTCTGAATTTTTCTCCATCCCCCTTTCCCTTTCTCCTCCCCAAGATAGCAAAGAGTCTGATATAGATTGTACATGTACAATCATGTTAAGAATATTTCCACATTATTCATGTTGTGAAAGAAGAATCAGAACAAAAGGGAAAAATGAGAAAGAAAAAAATGGAAAAAAAAAACCATGAAAATATTATGCTTCAATCCGCATTTAGGCTCCAGTTCTTTCTCTGGATGTGGTTAGCATTTTCCATCATAGTTTTTTGGAATTGTCTTTACTGTTCCTATGTTCTCCTAGTTTTGCTCACTTCACTCAGCATCAGTTTGTGCAAGGTTTTCTAGGTTTTTTGGAAATCCACCTGCTCATCATTTCTTATAGCACAATAGTATTCCATTGTATTCATATACCAAAACTTGTTCAGCTATTCCTCTATTGATGAGCACCACCTCAATTTCTAATTCTTTGCCACCACAGAAAAGAACTACTATAAATATTTTTGTACATGTGAATCCTTTTCCCTTTTAATGATCTCTTTGGGATACCGAACTAGTAGTAGTATTACTGAATCAAAGAGTATGCACAGTTTTATAGCCCTTTGGGCATAGTTCCAAATTGCTCTTCAGAATAGTTGGAACAGTTTACAACTCCAACAATATATGTTAGTGTTCCAATTTTCCCACACATCCTCCAACATTTATCATTTTCCTGTTTTGTCATGTTAACCAGTGATAGGTCTGAGGTAGTACCTCAGAGTTGTTCTAGCTTTCATTTAGAGCATTTTTTCATATGACTTTAGATAGCTTTAATTTCTTCCTCTGAAAATTGACTGCTTGTATCCTTTGACCATTTATTAATTGGGGAATTTTCTCCATCTTTTTTCGAGACTGTTGGGGTTAGGTGAGTTGCCCAAGGTCACACTGCTAGTAAGTGTCATGTCTAAAGTCAGATTTGAACTCAGGTCCTCCTGATTCCAGGGTCAGTGCTCTATCCACTGCACTAGCTACTGCTCTGTCCTCCGCAGCCCCCCCCCCCCTTTTTGAGAGTCTACACTTCTTAATGAGGTTTTTGTGTTCTAAAACAATTCTGCTCATCCCATTCATTTTAATTCTGTGCAATTCATTGTGTTTCAGATGTTTCTCTTGTAAAGAACATACAGGGTATCCCAAAAGTCTCAGTATACTTTTAAGTCTAATAAGCTCAAAACTACATGAAAACTTTTGTGATATCCTGTATTCTGATCTCTAACTCATTCTGCTATCATCTTCCATTTTTTGAGTGAGTTCAACTCACATTTTAAACATTTATGATTATTAATTGTGAATTTCTTTCCATCCATCCTCTAATTCTCTTTACTCTACATCTTTCTGTCTTTATAGAGGAGGTAATTAAAGTGAAGGAATATGATCAATATGAGTGATCTATGATTGAAATGATTGCTTCCACACTCCTGCACCACTTCCCTTTCCCTTTCCCAGACTTTAATTTCTATAAGCAGTTTCCTTCACTTCTGGAGGAAACATTGGAGTCTTGTTTTTTTTCTCCTTTATACTCTTTAGGATCTTACTCTCCTTTCTCCCAGCACTGAGTGCTTTGTTCCTCAAACATTTCATGGGTTGGCTCTGGCCAGGGACCTGCAAATTTACATACTACATGTTCTGATCGAAGGTGAAGTCTAATCACTGCTCTCCTGGCCTGAGGTTTGCTCCCTCCCAACCCCAGGGTCAGTGTGGAAGACACAAATGCAGACTTGCCCCTGGTTGAAATAAGCAAACTGCTGCTTGTCCCAAGGTTTGTTACCTAGCTGGAAAGGTCTGCAGGGTGAAAGTGATAGTCTCCCTTTGGTCTGTGTTCCTTTTTGTTGTAACTACAGGTCTCAGCTCTTGGTCTGGGGACTGAATCCACAACTTCACTCCACAGTCAGTCATTTGCTACTATTCTTGTTCCTTGCCTAATGTGAATATTCCTGTCCTGTTCCTGCTGTGTCCATGATTGCTCTTTTCCCCCATATGTAGACAGGTTCAGACAATATATGATAATCCCAGTGCTAGAAGGCTCTTGTCTGCAGCTTAATTCCACAGTATATATCCTATGCCATAAGGATCTGAATCGTTTTTTCTGGCTGGTGCATCTCTTTCAAATGTCCCTAAGTCTTTGGCTGTCTCTTTATTTTGACCTGGGATGGGAAAAAAAACGACCCATTGTGGTTCCTCCTTGGATTCCACTAACTCTGGAGACCTTCCTTGATTTTTGTTGGAGTAGTTTTGGGAGTGAGTTAGGCCATATGGTTTCCTCCTACTTCACCATTTTATCTTGTTGCCCAATATTCCCTACTTTAAAAACAAACAAACAACATTTTGATTTGTTCCAATATTTCATAGAGTTTCATGGAGTCATTGAGTTCTGTATGTTCTTTTCCAGTTTTCTGAGATTCTGTTCCTTTGGTAAGGTTTTTTTTTTTAACTTCAATTCAAAGATTTCTATTCTATTCTAAGTATTCTATTTACTCTTCTAATTCTTTCCTAAAGAAATCTTATTTCAATTACAATTTCATTTTCAATCCTCACTTTCATTTCTTCTAGATACTCTTGTGGTCCTCTAGTCAATTCCCCACCTCCCACTCCCCCCAAGCCTCTGTATCTGTTCTGGAATTACTGTTTTCTTCTGGTTGCACTTGTTGGGTTTCTCTTGATCCTTATTATTACTTTTTTTGATGTAAACATTCCTTTTATTTTTTAAAATTTATTTTTAGTTTTCGACATTCATTTCCAAAAGATTTTAAGGCACAAAATTTTTCCCCATCCTCCCCTGCCCCCTATACAAAAATAGAAAGCCTATGAATACCTCTTCCTCCAATCTGCTCTCTCTTATATCCTCCCATACCCCCCCAACTTTCTAGTAGGGCAAGATGGATTTCTATACCCCAGTCCCTGTATATCTTATTTCCCAGTTGCATGTAACATGCATTAACATTTCTTTTTTGAAATTTTGATTTCCAGAGTCTTTCCCTTCTTCCCTGTTTACCCCCTGCCCCAGGAACACAAGCAGTTCAACATAGGTTGTACATGTGTAGTTATGTGACACATTTCCAAAGTAGTTATATTGTGAAAGACTAACTATATTTCCCTCCATCCTGTCCCACCACCCACTTATTCTATTTTCTACCTTGACCCTGTCTCTTTTCAAAAGTATTTGCTTCTAACTACCTTCTCCCTCAATCTGCTCTCCCTTCTATCACACCGCCCGCCCCCTCTTATCCCCTTTCCCTTTGCTTTCCTGTAGGGTAAGATACCCAATAGAATGTGTGTGTTATTCCCATCTTAAGCCAAATTCAATGAGAGTAAGGTTGACCCATTCCCTTTCACCTTCCTGTTTTTCCCCTCCATTGTAACAGTGTTCTCTTGCCTCTTTTATATGAGATAATTTACCCTAATCCATCTCTCCCTTACTCGTTCTCCCAATATATTCTTCTTTCACCTCTTAATTTTATTTCTAAGATATTGTCCCTTCATATACAAATCTTCCTGTGCCCTCTGTCTATGTATACATGTACACACATATGCACAAACTCAAATATATATTTATACACACATATACCCTC
>CM053583.1:260951468-260969571 GCA_028627135.1 Pseudochirops cupreus
TGTTCTATTCTCTACTTTGTCCCTGTCCCTTTACAAAAGTGTGTGCTTCTAACTGCCCTTCCCCCCCTCCCAACCTGCCCTCTCCTCCATCACCCCCCCCATCCCTTTCCCCCCTATTTTCCTGTATGGTAAGATACCCAATTGAGTGTGTATGTTATTCCCTCTTTAGGCCAAATTCAATGAGAGTAAGGTTGACCCATTCTCTTTTGCCTTCCTGTTCTTTCCCTACATTATAACAGTTATCCCTTGTCTCTTCCATATGAGATAATTTACCCCATTCTGTCTCTCCTGATCTCCTCTCATTATATTCCTCTCACCTCTCAATTTCACCTTTTAAATATCATTTCTTCCTATTCAATTGATCCTGTGCCCTCTGTCAATGTATACCTGTACACATATATACACACACTCACATATGTATTCATATGCATATATACCCTGCTATATAGACATACATGTATGCATGTGTATATATATATATATATATATATATATATATGTACTATACATATATATACACATATATTTATTTATTTACACATTTATATTTCCTTCAACTATCCTCATACTGAGAAAAGTTTCATTACTTACAGTTATCATTTTTCCGCGTAGGCATGTAAAGAGTTCAACTTTGATAAGTTACTTATGATTTCTTTTCCCTGTTTTCCTTCTTATTCTTCTCTTGCTTCTTTTATTTGAAAGTCAAATTTTCTATTCAGTTCTGGTTTTTTCATCAAGAATGCTTGAAAGTCCTCCACCTCATTGAATGACTATATTTTCCCCTCAAACTCAGTTTTGCTGGGTAGATGATTCTTGGTTTTAATCCTAGCTCCTTTGATCTCTGAAATATTATATTCCAAGCCGTTCAATCCCTTAATGTAGAAGCTGCCAGATCTTGTGTTATCCTGATTGTGTTTCCACAATATTCAAATTGTTTCTTCCTGGATGCTTGTAATATTTTCTCCTTGGTCTGGGAACTCTGGAACCTGGCTATAATATTCCTAGTAGTTGTCTTTTGGGGATCTTTTTCAAGAGGTGATCAGCAAATTGTTTCAATTTCTATTTTGTCCTCTGGTTTTAAAATATCAGGGCCATTTTCCTTGAGAATTTCTTGAAGGGTGATTTCTAAGTTCTTTTTTTGATCACGGTTTTCAGGTAGCCCAATAATTTTTAAATTGTCACCCCTGGATCTATTCTTCAGGTCAGTGGTTTTTTCAATGAGATATTTCACATTGCCTAGTATTTTTCCATTTGTTTGCATGAATCTGTTTAATAGTATCTTGATTTCTCATAAAGCCATTTGCTTCCATTTGCTCCAATCTAATTCTGAAGGAATTATTCTCTTCAGTGAGCTTTTGTAGTTTTTTTTTTCCATCTGGCAAATTCGGCTTTTCAAAGCATTCTTCTCCTTATTGGCTTTTTGGGCCTCTTTTGCCATTTGAGTTAGTCTATTTTTTTAAGGTGTTATTTTCTTCAGTCAGGTTGTTGACTCTCTTATCATGATTTTTTTTGCGTCATTCTCATTTCTCTTCCCAATTTTTCCTCCACTTCTTTTACTTGATTGTCAAAATCCTTCTTGAGCTCCTCCATGGCCTGTGACCAATTCATATTTTTCATGGAAGCTTTTGGTGCAGAAGTTCTGAATGTCTTGTCTTCCTCCTGATCCATACTTTGATCCTTCTTGTCCCCAAAAAAGGAATCTAAAGTTGGATGGCTGTGCTTGATTTGCTTCCTTTACTTGCTCTTGTTGCCAGTCAATTACTTGACTTTTGAGCTCTTTGCCACAGTTGAACTCTGCTTCCAGAGAGGAGAGCTTTGTCCCAAATTGCTGGGGGTTTTGCAACTGCCAGAGCTATTAGGAGGGTGCCATCTCTATGGTCACCACCAGCTTTGGCTCACTGGTCACACACCTCAACACCACCACCCAAGACCGCAATCTAGATGCAGACAGGTTAAGGCAAGAACACTTAGCCTCTGAATTGTTGCTTGCCCCCACTACAATCTGCAGGCCATGAACTCAGAAGCAGCCACGTGGAGGCGGCTGCAGGCATGCCACTTCCACTGCTTCTCACTCCAGGAACAGAGTCCAGACCACTCTCTGTCTCCCCCAGATCCAATTTTACTTTATCTTTGGACTTATGAGTTGATAATTGTGGAAACCTCCTTAGCTGTTGGTGATCCACTCTCTGGAACCCTCTTGCCATGGCTGGTCTGGGCCACTCTGGGGCTATAAACACAGGCTCATGTGGGGCTGGGCTCAGCTCCCAGCTTCTGTGATGAACTCTTCCTGTCCACATGCCAGGCTGCCTTCAGCGAGAGATTTGTTTATCACCTTGTGGGTTCTGGAACTCTAAAATTTTTTAGAGTCATATTTTATAGGAATCTGAGGTGGTTTGGGGGGGAGCCACAGTTTTCCTGCTTCTGTGCTACCATCTTGACTCTGCCCCCTCAATAGTAGGTCTTTCTTAAGGACTTTACTTACTTTTAAGGATTAATTAGATTGTATTATAGCTATGGTTTGTTGATTGTTGGTGCTGGTTTTTTTTTCATTTTCAATTGTACTTTTCATTGCATTTTGATGCAACTGTTCCTATTTCACCATAAGACTAAATGATCCCCAAAACACTTCTCTACCCCATCTTCTACTGCAAAGTTTTGAACAGTTATTTGAGTATGGTTCTCAAGAACTCCAGTTCTTGCACATTTTCTTGGAATAATTGCTATTCTAAAAAAATGACATAATTTTGAAAATGACAAAAGAGAACAATGAGACATATTCATGCCATGAAATCTAGTGCTCCACTGATATAGAACTAAATGAAAGCAAGCTCAGTCTTATTGTATCTTTCCCAGTCAAAAAGTATTGAGTCAGTCTACTGTCAGTAGAAGCACATATGCCTAACTATTGCTGTCCTAAATTAAACCACATCAAAGTTATTGCTTGTCCCAAATAATATAAATACCACAAATTTCGATGTAGAGCAGAGAATGAGTAAATGAAAAAAAAAGTTGTAAACACAATGAAAAAAATGTTAGTATATTATGGGAGAATGGGACAAGGGATTATTTGAAGAAAACCTCACAAGAAAACAATAATTCTTCAATAACTGCAACTAGAACCTCAGAAAATAGACGGGAGTCATTACAAGACCCCTAAGAGTACTTTATTATTCTAATAAAAGAATCAACAGAAGACAATACAAATTATATTAAAGCTCTTATTGAAATATACAGAGGGCAAAAATGATGTTCCAGCATTTAACTGTAAAATTGCAGTGGAACAGTGAATAACTCCCTTAGAAAAAATAGAGACAGAACTTTAAAAATCAACAATACAATTAATATTAGAACAAAACCCAAATATTAACAAAACTTGCAAAATACTTAAGACATCAAGAGAATTTAAAAATAATTGCAATCCTGAAAAACATGATCAAACAAACAAAAAACTTTTTGTTATATTTTACAAAATCATTTAGATCTTCTGGGAATATTAAAACCATGGAGTGAAGGATAGCTTGAAAGAGTGTAAAGGACACCAAGAACAAGAGATTTAAGACACCCAGAAATGTGATTGCAAAGCTCCAAAACTCTCCAGCACAAGAAATTATTGCCAGAAGCTAGGAAGAGACATCAAGTGCCAAGAAACTCCAGTTAGATTCAGGATGCATAACTACTCTCCATCAATCATATATATATAACATCAACATGTAACAAACTTCTCATATAAATATTACAGTATAAATTACCACCATAATGTCAAAGTTAAGGGACAAAAACCTCCTTTCTGTTAACAGCTGATAAACTGTCTTTTAAGGAATATACTTTGATACTCCGTAAGAATTTTTCTTGGAAAATGTCTGTTGTATTAAAATAACATGCTTCAATATATATAGGGGAGAGAATTTCGGGAAAGATAAATGACATGAACAAAGTTATAGTTGGGGAAATTACAAGGAATATTTACAAGATGGCGACTAGATCAGCCTGGTTGGATAAAGGGTTTATTTAGAGAATTAGTAAGACATCAGACTAGAAAGTAGAAGATAAGTTTGAGCATTTAGGGCTTGCTCACAGGCCAAATCTAAATGGACCCCATAAATCAAAATTTTGGGTAAAAACATTTTTTTGTTGTTGTTGTCCTGATGAATAACCCCCTTTCAAGTTGTGTATGTAATGTTTTGCTATAGACAGAAACCATCATAGCTACATTTAATGAAAATGCAGGGATTTGTAAATGTGAATTGCTAATTTGCTATAATAATAGCAAACATTTTCTCCCTGGATATTCTCTTCTCTCTGGGCCTTTATATCTGGGAAAGAACTTAATTTAGAAAGGTCAAGGTCACCCACTGCATCACCATCACCAGTCATCTTGATTTTTGTCTTGCTGCTGAACTCTGATGACTCTAGAGGGGAGAGTAAGGATGATGAGTTTGCATAGCTCTCCCTCACTTAAATAAAATTCACACACAAGTCAAGATATCATGCTCATGATGTCATTGGTCCTCTTCATCAATAACAACATTATTCTTTCTTCATTCTTCTAAATGTCTGACTGACTGCTTCCTTTCAGACTGCTTTTCTGGCTCATCATGTACTTCATTCCTTCTATTAGTGTACAGGTTTTTTTCCCCATGGACAATTCAGAAAATACATTCAGTATGGTTTACCCAACTCCCTGAAGCTCTCTACTAGGTCCTTTTATTATTTTGCTCTGTCATTTCTCACTTAATGATCCCATCTATTTGTAAATGTGATCTATTTATTGTACATATTAATATGTATGAAATAAAACTGTAAGACAAGCAAATTAATATCATTAATGGATCTATTTATCATTTCTATTCAGTTGACTTCTAGATCTAGCTTTTTAGATCTAGTCTTTCTTTAAACTACAGCCCCGCATCATCTGCCTTTCAGACATCTTAAAAAGGATATCCAATAGCCATCTCAAATACAACTTGTCTAAAATTGAATCCATTATCTTTCCTCAAAAACTGTTTCTTCTTCTGATCTTTCCTATTACTATGAAAGGTAATACCATTCTCTTACTGATTTTGGCTCTTTACCTCCTTTACATAGTCCATATATGAGATTTTTTTGGACAAATCTTGATTCTACTCTCAAAATATCTCTGCCTTTCAGCTAGGATACACAGTAGATAGATCACTACTCCTGGAGTCAGAAAACCTGAGTTCAAATTTGGCCTCAGGTACTTATGTAGCCTTGAAAATCATTTAACCTCTGACTAAATTTCCTCAAGTGTGAAATGTGGATAATATTAGCACCTACCTCTCAACGTTTTTGTGAGGAACAAATTAAATAATATTTGTAAAGTGCTTAACACAGTGCCTGACATACAACAGGTGTTTAATAAATGCTTGTTTCTTTCTTTCATCCCTTCCTTCCTTCTTTCCTCTCCTTCTCTTCACTCACAGTTATTATACCTAGTTCAGGCCCTCATCACCTCTTACCAGGATGATTGCAATAGCTGTCCAATTGGTGCTCCTACCTTGTCTGTCTTCACCATCATCTACTTAGCTGACAAAGTGATTTTTGTAAAGCATAAATCTTACCATGTCACTACCCAATAAACTTGAATATCTCCTCATTATCTCCAAATGAAATATAAGGCCCTCTATTTGGCATTTTAATGACTTTTATGTCAATTCCTCCCCACATATTTTGTTCATTAAGGGTTCTATCCTATTTAAAAACTTTTCATCCTCAGAAAGCTTATAAAGGGGGTTGTTTTCTGCTTTTATCAGAAAATCAGTCCTATTTCCTTCTATTAATGTATCCAGGTTTTTTTTCCCATGGGATATTCAGAAAATACTGAAGGATTTACCCAGCCCTGACTATGCTATGAATTACTTTGTAACTGTATTCTTTGACTTTTCAATATTCTTATTATGAACTTTTAAAAAAATTCTCCGAACCTACTCATAAAATCAGGTGAGCTGTGTGACTTTCGGGATCAAAAACATCACAATACTTATAAAACTTTCAACTTTCATTTTTTCAAGTAATGGCAATATACAAATTGCATTTAGCAAACAGTACTAAGCTAATCATTAAGTATGATGTATATACGATAGTAAGCAATGATGTAATAGTTATGTGCACTTAATATGTATGAAATAAAACTGTAAGACAAGCAAATCAACATCATTAATCATCAGTAGCACAATCAGGCACTCTGTGTTTATGATTACCGTAAGTTTTTAATGAGAAAATACCTATTGGCAAGAAAAAAAATAGTCACAATTTCTGGATGTAAGTCTCCATGTGTAGTAAGCTTTTGGTTATGGGAAAAGAAGATCCAAAGACAACGAGGTGATTTAAGATAATTCTTAAGTCAAGAAGAGACAAGTTCTCTTTCACAAGGGTCAAACCTAGGTCCCCTACTGTAAAAAGAGGTCACATCTGTGGGTAAAACAAGAGTGTAGGTACTCTGAGGTGAACAGGGATGCAATAATGTTGAGCAATGATGACATGCAGACATAAGATTGTAGAGAGAAATCTTAAGGCAGATTTAGGGAGTTCTTCTATAAAAGCACAATGTCCTTCTGTGGAATAAACATGGGAAATTTGGGTCAAAATGGTAGCAGACCCAGTGCATGGGAAGGTATTCAAATTAAGAAAGGACTTTGTATCATTTGATTTAGACAACTTGCAGAAATAACTGCAGAGACATGCTGGTACCATGTCCAACAGCTCGCAAGGGCTGATTGTGAAAATTTTATTGGGAGCATTTAACATCCCAAGGGATGGGCAAAAGCTATAAATCAGAACTTCATTCATTCTTTTGTTGATTATGAGATAGACTTAAGTATTAGAGAGGATGCTAAGAATGTAGATTAAGCAAAAATATATCCTCCATACATTCTGGGGGGGGGAGAGAGTTATTTACACATTTATCAATATACCCTAAGAAATAGGGTACCTGTAAGGAGAGAAAACAGGCAGAGGAAGACTTGACATAAAATAGCTAAGATTAGAAAACTGGAAAAAATTTATACAGAAGCAATAAAAAAATTGGATTCTTTAAATTTGCTATATACCCAATTGGGTTGTATAATTTATCTGGTAGTAAATAACATATGGTAGTTGGAATCTGATGGTCCTCTAGAAATTGCCTTTCCATAAATAGAATCTTAACTTTTTGTCTGTGAATGAAGCCTCTGGCACATATGGTAAACAAAAAATAATACCCTTTTTAATCATTTCTCATTGTCTTCTGTATAGAGTGGTTTACTCTCAGAGGAGACATTTCCTAATTTGATCTAAATTTTCATTCCAAATGTAGCAATGACAGATCAGTCGGTACTTGAAGAAATCAATTCAGACTATTCACCAGAAGGTCAAATACTGAAACCAAAACTTAAATACTTTGGCCATATAAGGAGAAGACAGGGCTCATTGGAAAATGCCCTGATGTTGGGAAAGATTGAAGGCAAAAGGAAAAGGGGATGGCAGAGGATGAGCTGGGTAGATGGTATCATGGAAACATCGAATATGAACTCGGGCAGATGTGGAGGATAGTGGAGGATAGAAGAGCCTGGTGTATTGTGTACATGGGATCACAAAGAGTTAGATAACACTGGATGACTTAACAATAGCAGAAACACCACCAAATAGATATTTCTTCACAAAAATCAGAGAACAAAAAAATGTTTTAATATGAAGTCACAAATCTCAACATCACACACCTTGTATCCTTTTCCAAAGCACACAATAAATTCAGCATGCTACTCTCAGTTTTCCTTCTTTTCTGTTTCTTTCTGAATTGCTTTCTGTTGTCTTTTGTGCGTTTTCCTTGACATGCTTCACTGGTGTTTTTTTGTTTGTGTGTTTGTTTTGCCACATTTTTGCTAGTCTCCCTCTGTCCCTAAATCTTTCTCTAAATCATTGGGAAAAATAAAGAAAAACAATTTCCTTGTAGCAATAAGCACAGTCAAGCAAAAAAACCAAACAAACTAATATTATCCATGCTTCCAAATATATCTCTAATTTTATATCTTGAGTTTATCACTTCTCTGTCAAAGGAGGTGGGGTCATGTGCTTCATCATTATTCCTCTGGAATAACGGTTGGTCATGGCATTGATCCTCATTCTTGTCTTTAAAATTTCTTTTCAGTGTTGTTGTTATTGTATAAATTTTTCTCCTGGTTCTAGTCATTTCACCTTGTATCAGTTCACGCCAATTTCCCAAGGCTTCTCTGAAACCCTTTTGTCATTTCCTATGGTGTACAAATATTTCATCACATTAAAATTCTGTACTGTAAGGTCATTCCCCAATTGATGAACAAAAGAGACTGCTGTATTTAATCTCTTTCTCTCTTTCTCTCTGTGGATATACAAATATATATATATATATATACACACACACACATATACACACACACACATATATGTATGTATGTGTGTGTATCCTTTTTCTTTTTATTTGATGTGTTTGAAATGCTGGCTCAATAGTAATATTGCTGAATCATAGCTTATGCATAGTTTAGTGACTTTTAAGGTATAGTTGCAAATTTCTTTCTGAAATAGCTGCACCAATTCACAACTGTACTCTGAGACAATTAGTCTCTGTCTTCTCTCAACTCCTCTACAAATTGCCAGTTACCTTTTTGGTCATCTTTGTCAATTTGATAGGTATAAAATGAAAGTTTAGAATTATTTTAATTTGTATTTGTCCAATAGTCATTGATTTGTAGCATTTTTATGTGTATTAATAACTTTTTTCCTTTTTTGAGAACTGTCTATTCATATACTTTGGCCATTTATCTATTGAGGGATATGTCCTCTATTCTTAAAACCCTAACGTAATCATCATGGGTTAACATAATCATCAAAATTATATTAATCCAACAAGCCTTTTTTAAGGATCTGTTATATGCAAGGTCAGTGTTGGGAGGTAGTGAGCCAAAGACAAAAAATGGAAGTATACCTGCCCTCAAAAAGCTTGTGTTTAAACGGAGGATGATGTAACTGGAAGGGAAATATTGGCATCAGTATTCATGTTGCATATCTTGATTTGTGATTGGAATCAAGATAATAATCATGCTCTTTTACTAATCTTAGAACATTTGATTGAGTTTTAAGAATTTATGCTTATAAATTCTCTTTCATCACAAAATGTGTGCTGATTGTTTAAGTTATTCTTATTTTAACAACCTCTATTTGATTCGTAACTTAACTTTAACTCATATGCCCTAATAAAGCTTGCAAATATATACCCAGTCACCTTACACCCAGATATTTCACTTCATAGATGTATGTGTGTATATATATATATATATATATATATATATATATATATATATATATATATATACATGTATATGTATATATATATATGTGTGTGTGTATGTCGATAAAGATAAACATACATATATATGGATACGAATGTACACAGAAAAATATTTTTCTTTATGACAACAATTCTCTTATGGTTTTAGGTCTTTTAACAGCTTCTCCATTTCCTTTTATAATGAATCAACCTGGTCTTAACTATCAACCTTCTTCTGTATTTCTAGCCACACTCCAGAACTTAGCTTGCTAAGTACTTCTGCTTTCTCTCATTGGTCCAAGCCTGTTACTAAAGGTCTCTTCTTACTGATAACTGAGACACAATATTCTCTTAGGAAATAGGAAACTGAGGCCCAGAGAAAATTAGTGACTTTATCAGGGTAGAAGCTAGAACTAGAACCCAAGTATCCTATATCCTAATCTAAAGCTCTCTCTGCTGTATCATGTTTCCATTCACTTTGGATTTGACCCAATTCACAAATTGTACCATTTCCTTAAAGTCTAAAGATTTCAGTAACTTCATTTACCCTGTGTTACCAGCAAACTGGATTATTTCCCCAAAGTTGCATTTCATTTCTTGTCCTTATACTATCTCTCATTCCTAGAATGTCTTTGTTCATTCAGGAAGGATGATTCCACCTTTGTTACCATAACTTCTAACACCAGAGAGAGTAAAATTTTTTACTGACTTGTATTCTAAAGTATAATAAAATAAGCTTCATTGCCACTATAGAAATCAGATGATTTGGATTCAAATCCCAGCTATGAGCATCACTATTTACCTAAATGACCTTAAGTGAGCCAATTTATGTCTTATTTCCCAGTTTCTTCAACTATAAAATGAGACACTTGGAAAAGATGATCTGTTTGGTCACTTTGAGCTCTTGATTCTAAGGGAATATATTCGATTACAACAGAGGTTCTTAACCTGAGGTCTCTGGATATATTTCAGAGGTCTGTGAATTTAAATGTGGAAAAAATGCATGTTTATTTTTGCTAACCCCTGACAAATTGAGCATTTTCCTTTGTGAATATTGGCAACAAACATTCATCTGAGAAGGGGTCCATAGGCTTCATTGCACTGCCAAAAGGTGCAACATGCATGTGCACATACACACACACACACACACACATGCACACACAAGTTAAGAATCCCTGATATACAAAAACTGCATTTTTATTTGCTGCTTCCAATCACAATAGATACACGAGCAAGAGTAAGAATGATGCTTTTTGATAGTTATCTTTCTGGGCCAAGTTTATCCATGATATATGTGGGCATAAAAGGATCAAAGATTTCCAAGAGCAAATTGTCAGTTCAGGTCACATCAGTAACAAGGAAAATCTTCTAGACCAGTGGTTCTCAACCTTACTAATGCCACAACCCTTTAATACTCATATGTAGGTGCATCTGCATGTGGGTGGACCTGCCTGGAGATGGATGGAGGAGCGATGTCTTGGTTCCTAAGACCATTGGAAATATGTGCTTTCCTATGGTCTTAGGCGACCCCTGTGAAAGAGTCATTCGACCCCCAAAGGGGTCATGACCCACACGTTGAGAACCACTGCTCTAAAAGATTTCATTCACGTTGATCAAAGTGCAACCTCTCTTCCAAAAAAGAAACCAGAAGTCTTAGGTCTCTAACTGAAGAAAATTTGGTCAAGTCCCAAGGTTCCTCTCACACTGTGGTAAAAGAGTTAGATGAATTTGAACTAGCTAATAACCCATTTATGAGGAAAGAAACTAAAGTGGATCAAGAATCAAAGTCTTCTTTTCTTACCCTAAAATGAAGGTGAACTCACTTCGACTCCTTGAGTTGTAACTATAGTGAGAGGTTTTAATGGACAATAAGATTGATGAGAGTGCATACTGCAATGTGGTAACAAGATACACACACACACATACACACACACATACACACACTTGATCTTAGGTTGTATTAAGCAAAGACTAGTGTCTAGAACATGAGAGGTGGTAGTGCCATTGCATTGTCACCTGATCAGTACCTATTAAACTGATCAATAAAACACTGATCTCTTTTAGGTACCATATTTTAGGAAGGGTATAGACATACTGGAAGGAGAAAGCATTGGAGACCTTGCCATACAAGAATCAATTGATTGAATTTATGTGGTTTACTTTGAATAAGAGAAAATGAAGGGGATATATGGAAACTTTTTCAAATATTTGAAGGATTTGTATCTGGGAAAGGAATAGACTTGCTCTGTTTGCTTCTGAGAACAGTGTTAGGAATGATGTCTGGAAGTTTCAAGGAACTAAATTTGAACTCTATATAAAAAAAGTTTTCTAGTATATAAAGAAAAAAACTAAATATACAGGAAAAATGTAATAGGCTTCCTCCTTATTAGATGTCTTTAAGAAAAGGCTATATGGCTAACTCCGGAGATGTAGCAATAGCTGGCAGTTATATAGAACTTTGAGGTTTACAAAGCATTTTGTATGTTATGTCATCTAATCCTTACAACAACCCTGTGAGGTAGGTGCTATTATTACCGATTTTACACATGAGAAAGCTGAGGCTGAGTGAGATTAAGTACTTTGCTCAAGGTCACACAGCTAGTCTGAAGCAAGATTCCATCTAGATCTTCCTGACCACAAGTCTGATGTTCTATCCATTAATGCAGCCTAATGTAGAAGGTTTTCTTGTAGAGGGTATTCTTGCTCAGGTCCAAATTAGACTACATGGCCTATGAGTTCCCTTCAAGATACAAGATCTGATGACTCCATGACTCTGTGATCCTATTTATAGGGAACTTGAGTAGTCTTCAAAACAACTCAACTCAAGAAACATTGTTGGGGTACCTTTTAAGTGTATGCTATTGTCTTGGGCATTGGGGAAACAATACATTAATGAAATAATCTATTCCCTCAAGGGGATTCCCTGTTGCTTGGAAATATAACATACACACACGTATACAGAGATAAATATAAGATAATTTGTGGGAAAAAAAGAGGTCCCTAACACTAGGAGAAATCAGAAAAGGCTTCTCATAGCAAAAGACATCTGACATTAGCTTTGAAAGAAGTTAAGGATTCAGAGAAATAGAAATGAAGAATCAATATATTCTAAACATGGGGGATAAGAGAGAGAATGCCAATATGGGGAAATAGCTGACAGTCTCAATTTGGTGTTATATGAATACATGATGAAGAGTAACTTAACTATCTTCATATAGCTAAAATCTCTAGGTTTTACAGAGATGGTACAATTTGTGAACTGGGTCAAAGCCAATTGAGGACACATTATGGTATAGCAGAAAGAGGATTAAGTAAGGGAGTTTCTAGTCACCAACTGGAAACCTGGTTTCTAGTTCTAGCCTTCACATTAACAGATATTTCACCCTGTTCAAGTCATTTATCCTCTCTGGGACTTAGAGAGATTTAAATTATAAAGTATAATACATTATCTCATTATCTCATTGATCCTCACAACAATAGAGATGCTTTTGTTCCCACTTTACATGTGAGGAAACAGAGGCCCAGCGAGTGCCTCTTGGTTCCTGAATTGCCATTCCCAAAGTATATTCATTGCTGTCAGAACCTTTAGAGAGAGAAAAAAATGTTAATTAATATTTATGGTAGAAACTGAATAAGTAGGGTGGGAAGGCAAGGATGTTCAACTCTTATCAAGTCTTAACCCTTCAGTATTAATGAATGTGTAATGTAATTTAATGTGAAAAGTACACAGAAGGAAGTACAACTGAGTTTAGGAGATAAGTGCCAGAGACTTGAAATGGGAAGTGGGAAGGCATCATGAAGTAGAAAAGGAGCACTTACTGGGCAGCAGTAGGGTGCCCAAAACAAATCTACTAAATAATTTTTGCTGGGGACTAGCCTCCAGCTATTAGGCCTCAGACACATGGCAATTTCTATCTCATCTCATCCAGGTTGGAAGCGCAGCAGCCATGCATAGACAAATTCTACTATGAACAGGCACTGAAGCTTTATATACTGCTCCATTTATCTGACCTGAACTAGTTGACCCTTAGGAAGTCTGGTGGTCCTTCTCCCCCAGGAACTCACCATAATGTAGTCAGATTTTGAACAGACACCTAATTAACTTTAATCCTAGTGTAGCTTAGTACTTTCAAGTTCAAGTGATCTGCCAGATTCATCCTCCCACTGTAAATGGGATTACAGGCAGATACCACCATGTCTGGCCCACATGGAGATTTCAGGCCAGATCTTGGAAGGTAGTAATGGACATGGAGATTTCAGGCCAGATCTTGGAAGGTAGTAATGGTAGCCAATACCAGCCCTTTAGCAGAAAGCCAGTATGGCCTAGTGGGTGTAGTCAGGAAGACTTGGGCTCAAATCACATCTTAGATACTTACTCTCTGTGTAACCCTGGGCAAATCTCTTAACCTCTCTGGGCCTCAGTTTCCCCATTTGTAAAATGGAACTCATTGACTTTTAGAAGTCTTTTGCAATTCTAAATCCATGATTCTCTGAATTGCTGGACTAATCAATAAATGCCTCTCTAATCCCCCACAGTTTACACGTGAGGAATTCACCTCAACCCACATATACTGCAGAGTGTAATTCAAATCAGCAGGTTGATTTGCCTCAACTTTATGAGAAATCAAGCAAACTTCCTCCATCTATTGAAAAACCCATGTCTAAGTCCCTTGTAGCAAGTCAAGTCATTACTTGGCAATGCTCAGAAGAGTCTGAAGCTAATCATTCAGCTTTGTTTCATTAGCTCTGCTGTAATGTAGCAAAGCTAATGCAGTCAGAAGCTGTGAGTGACGCCTGCACCATGGAAGAAGTTCCTTTCACTTTAGCAATGAAAATTAAATGTGGAAATGATTCCCTGCTCCTTTTTGGAATATTATCATGCTATTAAATAGGCTAAGACTATTAAAAAGAAATGACATGAAGTTGTATGCATCGTTATTTTAAAAGAGATTGAATGAGAATGTATTGTTGATCCACTCTATTCCTTAACTAATCCCGGGTTTAAGGGTTCTGGTGTGCACAACTATTGTACTTGCAAAATTTCAGCTCCTGTCTCAAAGAAGAGAATTTGATTTCTCAGAAGATGGACAGTCAAGCTCTCCAAAAAACACTTCAATTATTTTGATCAGGCTTTCATTAGTGCTAAGTCAATAATGACTGCTGGAAGCAATACATGTGACTCAGAAGATTCAAACTGAGTCTATTTTAGGTGGAGATGGGCAGCTAACTAAATGGATCTTTCAACTCCACTGGCCTTTCCTGGCTAATGTGTGATTGGACCTTGGATCTTGAAATTCAATGTCCTAGGAAAAAGCAACATCAGCTTGAACTGTTTTGCTGGACTCTTTATACTGATGACTCTAAGATCAGTCAGAATAGGGCAGGATCAGATACTTCTAGGTGTGTTCAAATACTAAGGAACTAGTTGGTCCAAAAAGACCGGTTAAAGTAAATCTGGGTCCAGAATCAAATACTTCTAGCTGTAATCTAGTGGTACACAAACTATAACAAAGTAATTTCTGAATGGAAGGGGGGAGTTTTGTACCTGTGATTTCATTGATATGAGGAGCTCTTGGCATGGAGGTTCCTTCCAATGATTCAGATCAGTGACTTGTTTGTAACTTGGAATCTGGGTGAGTTTTTGGTGGCACCGTCAGAAGATTTGTTTGTAGTCACACAGCCAAGCTGTATCAGAAGCAGAATCTGAATCTGAATATACCCAAACTCCAAAACCACCCTTCTATTCCCTACGTCATTCTGCCTCTTGGTTTCTGAATTGCTACTCCCAATTGCCACAGGGATTTTGGAAGAAAAAATTAATGTTAACTTTAAATGTGATGTTTATTTTCCTCTGATGTATCATCCTGATAAAGTAAACATTTTCACATTACATCTGTTTTTTATTTTTCTGTTCACTAAACTATTCCCATAAAATACAATGAATATATTAGTGTACTCCCCCCCCCCCAATGGCTTTAGTTGAATAGAATTAAACTTAGAGGCTTCTATTAACCCTGCCACTAAGTTACTATTTATAGAAGGTCTTGAAAGCTATACGTGGAGCATCTGAGAAAGCATCTTCGTTGCACTAGATGCCCATTCAGTTCCTAAATAATGTTCTGACAATATCCGGTCTGATACATATCAACCAGTAACTAACTTCCTTTCCATTGTGATTTCTGGCTCCTTGGTGTATACTTCAGGCATCACAGAATTTTGGGAGAGCCTTAGAGACCCATCCAACCTGTACAAGAATCTCTTCTACAACATCCCCAACAAGTAGTGATTTGACCTCAGTTCAGCACCTGCAAAGACGTGAACCATACTGCCAACCTGGGGACTCTATTTCACCTGTGGACAGCACTAATTATTAACTAAAGTAGGTAGTGGATAAAGTGTTTTACATAGAACAAGGAAGACCTGAATTCCAATCTAGCCTCAAATACTAGCTAGGAGACCCTGGACAAGTCACTTTAACCTTTGCCTCAATTTCCTCAACTGTATGGGGATGATAATAGCACCTACTTCCCAGGGTTGTTGTGAAGATCGAGATAATATTTGTAAGGTGCTTCACAAACCCTTAAAGTGACAGATAAAGGCTAGCTATCACCATCATTATTGTTATCATTATTGATTTTAACTTTTCCCTTTAAACAAGTTTAAATCTGTTTCCCCACATCTTCTACCCATTACTCCTGGTTTTGCCTATTGAGGTCAAGCAGACCCTAGTTGAATGGCAGAATAGAAAAGACACTGACCCTAGAACCAGAACGTCTGGGTTCAAATTCCATCTCTGAAGTTCGTTGCCTGAATGACCTTAGTAAGTTATTTAACTTCCCTGGATATTAATTAATTTCCTCATCTGTAAAAAGAGGGAGAGTTGGACCAGATGGCATCTGAGATCTCCTACAGTTCTATGAACCTATGTCCTCCCTCCTGTTATTGCCTTCCATCTTCCCTTCTCCAAGCTAAACATCCCCTGTATATAGCCTTTGGTGGAAGTGGGAAGAGAGTCTCAGAGATGGAGTCACACTATAGACATTGACCTTTTTGTCTAAAGCAGTGGTTCTCAATCTTCCTAATGCCGTGACCCTTTAATATTTGTATGTGGACGTATCTGCATGTGGGCATACTGGCCTGTAGATGGATAGAGGAGGGGTGTCTCGGTTCCTAAGACCATCAGAAATATGTTTTTTCCGATGGTCTTAGGTGGCCCCTGTGAAAGGGTCGTTTGACCCCCAAAGGGGGTGCGACCCACAAGTTGAGAACCACTGGTCTAAAGTGTACCTTCTTCAGAGAGGCTAAAAAGCTAATCACTCTCTTAATCATCTTTCCCTGGGAAGAAAATCACTCTGTGGCAGCTTCATTAGTCATTAGTTCATTTAAGTATTTCCAAGAATTTTCTGAGAAGTCTTTGAACCTTAATTCTAAGAAGTTGCTCTACATACTCAGTGCGTTCTTAGGGAAATTTTTAAAAATACTGAGATGATAGGGATGGTATATCAAAAAGAAAGACATAAACATATTTCTGGGACCTGGTTAGAGGTGAAATTATGATGCCAAGCAGGAAGACACAGTAGGGGAGTCTTCCAGTGTCTGGCCTATAGAAATAGAAGATGAAAGTCATGTTCTATTTTTGTTTGCTAACACCTAACACCTCTGGCCTCAGGAACTCATCTAGACTTGAATATATTTAATTCAATTCAATAAACATTTATTATGTGCCTAGACATCGAGAGGCACAAAAATAAAAATAGAAACACGCCTTCCCTCCAGCAGCTTATATTTTCCTGCCTGGGAGAGATACAACAGGTGTGTAAACAAATAAAATGTTAGGTGATTTGAGAAGTTATAAGTAAAAAAAAAATGTTATAAATAAAATTTGGGAAATGAGAAGAAAATACATGGTAATTTGAAGATGTTAAAAGGATTGATAACTAAGCGAAAGAGAAAGACTTTAATCAATCAGTCAGAATGCATTTATGAAGAACTTATTGCGTTACGGGAACTCAGGACACAAATACAAGCGATGAAATGATCTCCTTCTCAATAATAATACCAAACATTTATATCGTGCTTACTAAGTACCAGATGCTATACTAAGTGCTTTACAATTATTACCTCATTGGATCCTCACCACAAACCTGGGAGGTATGTGTTATTATTATTCCCATTTTACAAATGAGGAAATTGAGGCAAACAGAGTTTAAATAATTTGCCTGGGGTCACATAGCTAGTAATGTCTAAGGCTGGATTTCAACTCATATAATTTTGAAAGGAGCCATTTCCACTGACCTTTGATAAGAACAGAAACCAAATTGCAAATTGTCAAGGAGTCCATGAGATATACTGAGGCAATGGATGTAGTAGATAGTGTGAGGGAGAACGAGGAGTCCAAACTGACACAGGTTACAGATGATGTGGATACAAAGGTGCCCTAAAGGTTGACTTGTCTGTTCCCTGGTTTATCCTCTAAAGGCACCCTAAAGGATAGAGGTGCCCTAAAGAATGAGATGTTCATGTGTTGGTGCCCTAAACTCTCCCCTTATCTTGAAGTACCACAAAACTTCCCCTTATCTTGGACCATAAAATTACTTGTCTCCCCCCATCCTGGGTCATGGGATTCTCTTGTCTCCCTTATCTTGTGTCATTCATCATCCTCATTCCGTGTCCTTGTCTTGCAAGACTTGTCTTGTCTCTAAATCTCCAAATCCCTTTAGAAACCATAAAAATTACATCATCATCCTACAGGCTATGTAGCTTTCTGTCTTTGTAAGTCTGGTGCTTGTCTTATATCAATGCCTT
>CM053583.1:260970071-261002599 GCA_028627135.1 Pseudochirops cupreus
GCAATGTTTTATAAATATTATATAATTTTGTCATTATAACCACCCAGGGAGGCAAATGCTGTTATTAGCTCCATTTTATAGATGGAAAAATTGAGGCAGAAAGAGGTTAAGTGACTTTCCCAGAGTCACAATAACTGAGGCAGGATCTGAATACAGTTCTCTCTGACTCAAAGATCAACTCTATCCATGGTGCCAACTAGCAGTGTTTCCAACTCTCAACATTCTTAGATTCTATAAAAGATCATACAGCTAAAGCAGACTTCAGAGATTTTACTGAGGAGGAAACTGAGATGCACAGAGCTTAAGTGATATGCCCAGTGTTAGAATTGGGATATGAATCTAGGTCCTCTGACTCTTGGAGAAGGAAATGGCAAATCACTCCAGTATATTTGGCAAGAAAATTCCAAATGAGGTCACAAACAATCAGACATGACTGAAATGATTGAAAAACAACAATTTCTGATTATAGAGTCATTTTTTTCCCACTGTGCCACTGGACTACATTACCTTCCTTTCAAATTGTAAGGTTGTCTTACAAAGAAAAAGGTCAAGATTCAACTCAACTTCCTTGTGTGAGGGACACACAAATTTCATATGTTTCATTGATGCCTTGTTGCTTTATATGCCATTCATTTCCTATTTCTCTTCAATTTGAACCCTCCCTTATGACAAAGAAAAGTAAACACAAGTATATGATATGGAAACTTTATCAGAGAGAGGTGGGGGAGGGTAATATACATACATACGCAATACGGTTAAGAAATTTACCTTACCCAAAAGGGAAGTAATGGGGAAAGGGGTTAATAGGAAGGGAATGGGGAAGAAATAAGAGGGAAGATAGATTAAGGGAGGAAGTAGTCAGAAGCAAAACAAATTCTTAAAGGGGGGACAGGGTTAAAAAAAAAGATAAGGACAAATATAAGAGAATGGGGAGGAAGGAAATACATTAGCAATCATAACCATGACTGTGGATGTGAATGGATGAACTCATCCACAAAATGGAAGAGGGTAGCATAATGGATTTGAAACCAGAATACGATATGCTGTTTACATAAAATTTTATTTAAGTTTATGCAATTGTGTACACTAGAAATCCCCCTCTTCTTTACCGAGAAGGAATAAATGTTTCCATATCTCTTCTCTAAGATCGTAATTGATTTTGCATTATTTATTTAATCATATTTTAGTGATCTTTTCATTTAGATTATTGTAATACAATGTTATATAATTGTTCTCTTGGTTCTGCTTATTTAATGCCACAGATAAGATGTAAATATGAATATTAATAGCCTTTCCTTCTAAAGTAAATATTTTTATACTAAAAGCTTGTGTTTTATCATACTAATTTCCTGCAAAATGTTATTACATTATATTGTAGTTAGGCCTTTTTGCATAACTGTGATCTTAAGATCATTTTTGAAGTCAGAGGTTTTCATGAGATTCCATTTCACCAAGGAGATGCAGCTAAAGAAAGGCACGTCGATTGTCCTTACTTATTTCACAATGCTTTGTATATAGTAGGTGTTTTATAAATATATACAGATCAAATTCTTTTCTGCCTTCTTTTGTTTGTGTCGGTATTGCAATGGATCTATCATTTCCCTAATAAAATCATACTCTCTCTTTCTATGCAGATCACGAGCCATCACGTTTGCTACGATTTGTGATAACCATGGTTTCTTGTCCAATTTCTTCCAGAGAGCTTCCACAAAAGATCTGTTCAAAGTAATAGACACTGTCCTGTAGGGGATTATTGATTCTAGCAGAGCACTTGGGTTGATATACTTCCCTCCAATACATTACTAGCCTGTCTCTTTTTCTGACGATATAGTTTTCTCATTGATACATATTTCTTACATTTTTTGCTTTGGATCATCTCTGGAAATAGACTGCAGGCTACTTGTTTCCACCATGTATCTCCTCGTTGCCTTTTGTAAATTGGCAAAGTTGGCAAAAATAATGATAAAAATAATTTTAAAATGTGATAAAATATTATATTATAAAAATTATGCCCTTTACTGAATGAAAAGAATTGATTAAGCATCAACTGTATGCCAGCAGTATACTAGGTGTTAGCAACATAAATATAAAAAATAAAATAGTCTCTATTTTAGAAGAATTTGTATCCTATATGGGGAAATTATATGTACCTGTAGAAATATGTGCAGAATAAAGGAAAAGAGGACCAGCATTGAATAAATACAAAGTAGGGCACTAGAATTTGGGAGAGTGGTTAAAAAAGGTGGTGAATTATGGTAAAAGTCTTATCATTGTTGGAATATGTGATATGAATTCATAGGATCATAGAATTAGAGCTAGAAGGAGTCTATAAGGCTGTTGAAAGGGCTATAGGGGTGCAGACAGAGACCCTTGAACTTCATTTACCCCCCAAATCCTGTAGCTTATGCTCTGCCTTGTGTTTGATAAAACTGCCTTTGATGTAACCTAAAAAATTGGGAAATATCTGTAAGGTCTTTTATTCTGATCATTGAACATTCCTTGAAAGAATAATAAAACAACCCAAACCCAAGCCACTCATAACTAATTGGGTAAGATCCTTGAAATAAAGTGTTTACTAAATAAATAAACAGATCAATCAATAAATACATAGATGGATAGGTGGATGGGTGAATGAATACACAAATAGAAAAATGAAGGATTTCACTACAACACAGACAGGTTGATACCGTATGCCAAAACAGCTCCTCTCTATACGTATATACACACATGCTCATACATATATGCAGTAATCATAATACAATGCATGCATTTATGTGTGTACACACACATATATACATATGTACAGAAATCTATATGTATCCCCAGAAGTCTTAGTGCAGTTTTAAAATTTAATAGCCTAAAACTGAACTAATAATGCATATATGTAAACATGAAACACACAATGCACATATGTTCATATTTACACACTAGACAATATACATGTATGTGTTTGTGTGTATGCACACGTGTGTGTGTTTTTGTTATTTCCCCAAAACTCTTAGTTTAATTTAAGCTTAAAAGTACACTAGGATTTTTGAAACATCCTCTATATTATGTATATATACGTGTAAATATGTACATTTACATACATAATATATAAGAGATAGGGACAGGGACTGGATCTGTGATTTCATTGGTATAAGGGGGCTCAGGAGTAAAGGAATACCCTCTATCAATGTGGGGCAGCCACTTCTCTACAACTTATCATCTTAGAAAAGTTGCTCTGCACTGACATATTTATTCTCACTTTGCTGATCTTGATGGTTTGTTAGCTTTCTGTCATGCCCTAGCCTTCCCACCTTAATAGTGCATCTTTGTATTTCTAATTACAAGTTAAGGAGAATTGCCAGGAGACTTAAGTTAACATTATTTAGTTTGGAATCTCTAGGATTCCAAAGGCACTGAGAGGACAAGGATTTGGGGTTTTTGTTTTGTTTATTTTTAAATCAGGATGTAGGTTAGTGTTATAGAAAACCAGTTTGAACTCTCTCTTACTAGCTGATTTGTAGATTCAGCCCAGTGGTGAAAATATTCTTTATTTTAAATCAAAGATTTTCCAGACCTTAGAATTCTAGGTTAAATAAACCATACTCTAAGAGGTAACAGAAGAAATTTGAATAGTTCTAATAAGAAAGAGGAAGTCTATCTTTGAGTTATACAGATAGTTTAGTCATTCTTTCCAGATAAGCAGAGCACCTGTCACCATTTCTGCTGCTCACCCCTGCCCATCCTTGTTCCACTTCTCCACCCCTTCCTGGTTGACAGGTTTTTGAAAAAAGAAGAGAAATGACAGCCAATGATTTTTATTTTTCCCCATGGCATTCAATTCTATTGAATAGAGAGGCTGCCTATGAAAAATGTATTTTACTTTTGGGGAACTCCAATCATTCCATTTCTTAATGAAATGCATTATTAAAAGATAAAATCAACACATTCAGAATCTAACCCAACATCACATCCTAATGCAGTCTACCATTATACAATAGTAGCAGGTATCCTATAAGCTTTCCCTTGAAACATGGATTTTATTTTTATTTTTCTGACTTTCCCCAGCTTCCTCTAAGCCTACAAACATGCACCAAGTTCCCATGAGCTACAATGCAGGGCCTCTTAACAATATCCATCAAATTATTTGCAGGCAGAGGAGATACTAGAAATAATTCAAGTTCATTCTTTTTAAATGTGGGGTGGAATTTCCTGAAGTGCACCATCTAAGGACTTTACTTTTAAAAAAAGTTGCTTCATTCATTCATTTATTCGTTTATCTATCTACTTATTTATCATTTTTTTGTTCATTCATTCATTCGTTTTGTTTGTTTGCTTAATTATGAGACTAACTGGCCAGCAATCACTCTGACACTGAAGTTTAAATGTATGCTGATGATAAAAGGGACACTGTGCATTCACTCACTGCCTGTGCTACTGATAAGCTCTAAAAGTTCTTGAAAAACATAGAACTCACAGCATAACTAATAGCAAGGGTTTGATCACTTGTTCATTTCCATGAAACCCATGTTGACCAGTCAGGGAATTAGGTAGGACGGAATGTCCAATTATATTGATTAATAACACTTAATGGGCCCACGCCTCTGCAATTATTATTATTTTTTAAGATTATGTTTAGTATTCTGTCATTGAAAGGGCCTTGGGGTCTCAAGTTTGGGGAAAAGTTAAGTGCAGACACACACAATCTTGTGGGATGACCACTTACATGTTGCTTATTTTTCACTGACTTTGAGCCAAGGTGGCAGTGGGAGGAAAATACAGATCAGCTGTGGAGTAATTTAAAAGAAACTTATTACATTGGTTTTTATGTTCTACTGCAGGATGCAATTTCCTGTACCATTACTGTGTCCTTCAAAAGTGAAGTGTTTCTGAATAACCAGTTGGAAGGTGATATTACACAGGTTGTACTCGCCTATTTCTCTATTAGTTCTCAGGATTATAGAAAGTTAGGCCTAGAGGACACCTCTAGGTCCAGAGGGGTAAGTAATTTACCTGTATCTATAATCCTACAGTCCCCAAAATATAGTGTAGTAGTCTTTAAAAAAAAAAAGCAAAAAAAAAATCCAAACCCTTTCTGTTTTGGTAGGCCTATTCTGCTATTGCACTAAAACAGACGTTCTTAACTTTTTTGGGTTATGAACCCCTTTGGCAGTCTGTGAACCTTAAGGAAGCCTTCTCAGAACATTGCTTTTGAATACACAAAATAAAACACATTGGATTACAAATAAGATCGATTATATTGAAATACAATGATCAACGTATTCAAATAAAATTTTTCATGGACTCTGGGTTAAGATTTGCTCTAGAGGACTACTCTTACTCACCCCAATTTTTCCTTCTAAATCTTCCAGCGCCTGAAATTTACATGCTGTAATGCTTATAGGGAACAGCAGCTTCACTGGCAAATTCCAAGCAACTCACAAATAATAAAAGGAAGGCCTGGAATTTGAACCTAGATCTTCCCATTGTAAATCCAGTGCTCCTTCCATTGTTCTCAATCCAGACAGACCCAAGAACAGGTTTTTAATCATATTGAAGCATGTATAAATGGAATCTGTTCACCAGACCAGTACCAGGAAAACAACATGGGTCTTGCTATAAGCTAACAAATTTTTGGTTATGTATCTTCTGAAACTGGGTATTGCAAATGGGTGATATCAGCTGAGGGCACAGACAGTGATTCATGAGGACTTTAAATGTTCAGTAAGTGAAGAATCACATATCATTGATTGGCACTGAGGAAATGATGGAGCAGAGCTAATCTTTACAAAGCACCCTGTGCAAAATGACATTTATAAATGTGGACTGACACCAATGCATCGGCATTACCCCAATGACTGCAATTAAAATACAAAAATCTATCTGCTTAGGGAGTGTCTTGTCCCCTGGGATTGCCTTCTACTGTGACAGTGTGCTTGGGTGAGAGTCACTGTACCGACCAGCAGAGGAGTGAGTGAGGCTGCATTTCATCCCCACCCCCACCCCCCATGCTCTATTTTTGTGCTTTGATAAAATCACTTTCTGAAGTAAGATGTTCCATCTCCAGCTTCCCTCTTGACTTTTTAATAGCAATTGCTCTAGGAACCACACTTATGATAGTCAGAGTTTGATGCTCTTGTCGCAGCATATAAGATGAGTTCTCTTGAAGGCCTGTCAGAGTAGAGGATGGGCCTTCTTCCTCCTGTATCTGACTCCATATGGGGTTAAACTTGAAACTATTCTGAAGGCCCTGGGATCTCTGATTCCAAGTATTTTTGGTTTTGAGGGGGAGGGGTTTGGGTGAAGGGGATTATGGGACTTGTTATCTGTCATTTCTACGCACATTACACCCACAGAACATGCAATCTCTTTGATGCCCTCAAAGATAGTACCTTCCATCTTATTACTGAGTCCAACAAAGAGGCATCAGGATGCAGAGACCTTGTGAGGATCAACTGAGGGAACATTTGTGAAAGTTAGTGGAAACATTGAGAGACAGAGAGAGAGAGGAGAAAGAAAAGAGAGAGAGACAGAGAGACAGAGAGAGAGACAGAGACAGAGAGACAGAGAGACAGAGAGAGAGAGAAGAGAGACAGACAAACAGAGACAGAGAGACACAGAGAGAAGAGGGAGGGAGAGAGAGAGGGGGGGGGGTTCTTCTCAATGAAAGAGGTTAGATTACCCTTGGAGCTTTCCAAATAATTGGCAACTAGGCAGTACAATGAATAGAGAGCTGGACCTGGTAGACCCAAGTTCAAAGTTGGTCTCAGAGTACTGGACCTAGAATCAGGAAGACTCATCTGTGTGAGTTCAAATCCAGACTCAGACACTAGCTGTGTGACCTGGGGCAAGTCACTTAATCTCTGTCTGCTTTAGTTTCCTTATCAGTAGAATGGAGGTAATAATAGCACCTAATTCCAGAGGATTTGTGAGGATAAAATGAGTTTATAACCATAAAGCGCTTTGAAAAACTTAAATCTCTATGTAAATGTTAATTGATTGTTATTGTCGTGCACCTTGTAAGAGGTCTGGAGATCATAAATTTGTGTGACCCAGCCACCCTGAATTAGGATGGTCCTAAAATGTCCTTAAGCCCTCTCATCCCTTTGTTTCTTAGTCAGGACTCAGCTCCTGCACTCCTTGTACAAGTTTCTCTAGCTTAAAGGAATAAAATGAGATAACTATATATCACTGTTTGTCTCCTTTAACCAAACTTTTTATATAGGTCAACAGATAGTGGGCCATCACCATTTAGGACAGTCCCAAATACCAGGACAGCCACACCTAGGGCAGTTCATGTGCTATAGGAGAGAGACATTAGGGAACTGACAGAGTTTTAGCTTTTTTCTTATTGGTGTCCCATCTCTGATATCATAGGCAGGTAGATGTTTGGGACTGACCAGTCAACCCCTTTTGGCTCTGAATCTGTAATTCTGTGATATAACTTAAAGCTTATCATTGCATCCCTGAAAATTGTTATTGGATTTTCCTTCTATGGTTCCTGTCATTGTCTTAAGCAGCAAGTGGACAGTTGAGAGGAAAAGTGGGAGAAGTAACATTTCCACATCATCAGTGGTTTTTCATCACTTTTTTTCCTGGCTCTATAAGTATAAGGTATAGAAGTTTCTGGAAGGGAAGATTTAGGAAGAAAGATTTGGAGGCAGAGGTAGAGGAGAGAGTGTGTCTAGAGCAAGGATAATCAGGACCCCCAAAACCGATCATTTTGGGCTATGATACTACTGTTAGGGAACATAGGATAATGGATCTGAAAGCTAGAAGGGAACTCAGAGGCCATCTAATACAATCTCTCATTTTACAAGTGAAGAAACTGAGGTACAGAGAATTTAAGGAGCTAAATTTAGAGCTAAAAGGGACCTCAGAGGCCATCTATTCCAATGTGTAAGTATTGCACAGCCTGTGAACCCATAATACTCTGTGCATACCAATAGTCCTAGTAATAGACACATAACACAACCAAACAGCTGTGTTAGTAAGGTCTCAGGGGGGAAAAAAAAAGACTTATTCAAGATATAACTTTTAAGTTTAAACTGCAGCATTAACATTTTCTTCATCTTTTTCATAAGTCTTAAAAATCAGCAAAACAATAAATCAAGCCCCCAATTGTAGCATTTGCCAATTAAATGCTCATACTAAAAATTTAACAATCAGCTTTCACTGTTATTAATACCTTCCAACACTTCTGGTCCCAAACCTTTTACGCTCCCAAATGAGACTGTAAGGAAAAACCTGATAAAAGTAATTGACTTTAACATTTGCCCAATGAAAGAAAAGCTCAGAGTGTACCCAAAATACTGAATAATTTACAAATTTGGAAGAGAATGCTCGCTTTAATCTACCTTATTTTCTCTTGGTCTCCTACTGTATTAAATTTAAACTTCAAAGTCATCATCCTTGATATTTGGTCCCATTTCACTTTATTCAATCTTATTTCTGGATCTTAGTTTCTTCATTGGTAATTATTCACATTTGAGATCATCTATTTAGAGCTGGGACCTCAGGATTCACTGAGTCAAACTCCCCTCATTTTACAAATGAGTAAATTGAGACCCAGAGAGATTAAGTGACATCCCCCCACCAATCCCGTCTTGACCACCATCTAGATGGGAAACCGGACTTGGAGTCATAAAGATCCAGATTAAAATCCTACTTCAGACTTATGCTAGTTTTGTAACCTTAGGCAATATTTCTCTGTGCCTTGGTTTTATTTGGAAGAGGGAAGAGGAGGAACTTGATGGCCTCTTATGTACTCTCCAGTTCTAAATTTATGGTCCTTTGAGCCAGTTATGCAGGTAATAAGTAACAGAAAAACCTGGAAAAACTTCTGTGAACTGATGCTGAGTGAGGGGAGCAGAACCAGGAGAACATTGTACATAGTGACAGCTATAGTGTTCAATGACTGACTTTGATAGACTTACCTCTTCTCAGCAATGCAAAGACCTAAAATAATTCCAAAAGATTCATGATGGAAAATGCCATGCACATCCAGAAAAAGAAATATGGAGTCCAAATGCAGATTGAAGCAGACTATTCTCTTTTTGTGTTTTGTTTTGTTTTGTTTAAAGTTTTTCCTTCTCATGGTTCCTCCCATTTGTTCTAATTCTTCTATGCCATGTGACTAATGTGAAAATATGTTTAATAAGAATGTATGTGTCAAGCCTATATTGGATTGCATGCCATCTTGGGGAGGGGGAAGGAGAGAGAGGGGAAGAAAATTTAAAACTTATGGAAGTGAATGTTGAAAATGAAAAATAAATAAATTAAGGGGAAAAAAAGAAATGATGAGCAGGTGGATTTCAGAAAAACCTGGAAAGACTTATGTTGATGTTGAGTGAAATGAGCAGAACCAGGAGAATATTGTACACAGTGACAACCACATTGTGTGATGACTGACCTTGATAGACTTAGGTCTTCTCAGCAATGCAAAGATCTAAGACAATTCCAAAAGACTCACAATGGAAAATGCATCCAGAGAAAGTTTGGAGTCTGAATGAAGATTCTGAGAAGGGATTTGAATCCAGATCTTTCTGATTCCAAGTTCTTCACTCCATGCAGCATGCCACCTAGCTACCTCATCAAAAGAACTCTGTAATTTCACAAAGACCATCTTGGGATTTTGTAACGCCATGCACCAGCAGATTCCCTAAAGAATGCTACTTGAATAGCTTTTAAGGTTCAGATTACAAAGTATAGTGAACACTCCATTTATTCCATTACAAATCAAGGCAAACATTCACAATAAATCATAATATAATATTCACAACATTACATCTTATCACAGAAAATCACAATATAGTGTTCATAACAGCTTAACATTGGAATGGCCACACAATTTTCACTGCAGTGGCTACAATATATAGAACAAAGAACAAAAGAATAATCACCTGGCTTCCCTAAGGGGGAAACTTTCCTTACTTAATCATTCAATCAATTTGTAATACAATAATCAATCTTCCACTCATAGGGCAAT
The DNA here is from genome assembly GCA_028627135.1 of Pseudochirops cupreus. Taxonomy (NCBI): domain Eukaryota; kingdom Metazoa; phylum Chordata; class Mammalia; order Diprotodontia; family Pseudocheiridae; genus Pseudochirops; species Pseudochirops cupreus. The sequence goes on from CM053583.1 coordinate 260,980,045, forward strand.
GATTAACTTAATCAGTCACTAATCTAGATTCACAATTACTAAATATCACTAATCACAAGTACAGTCATTAGAAAATCACACAAACCCTCCAACCCTTGGTGTCCAGCAAACCTTGATTTCATCCAAGGGGAGGCCTTTTCTTCATCTTGACTTGGGGTGGTCTCTCTGATTCCCTGGATCCCCTTCCATGGTCCCAGCTCCCTCCTGAATCTATCAAACAGTCACCTGGATTCAGGGGCAGACAGCTCCCAGGTCCTCATCCAGTCCTCAGAGGTAGATAGCTCTCAGGTCCTTGTCTAGTCCTCAGAGCAGTCCCTGGCACACACTGAAGTTCACAGGGTCCAGCACATCTCAAACCCCTTACCACTTCTCTTGCCAGCAACTCGATGATCAGCCAGACCACAAATAAACAAAGTCTTATCCTGGTCATGCTTCTTCAGTCCTCCAGAAGTTCAGCTGGCCCTAGGACCCAGGAGAAATCTCAGCCTTCCAGGAGGCCTTCACCAGATTCTGGTCTCAGGAAAACTCCAACTCAGTTCTCAGTCAGCTTCCAGATGCTGGGAGAGAAACTCTCTCTCTGTCTCTCTCTCCTTCTCTTTCTCTCTCTCTATCTCTCTCTCTCTCTCTCTCTCTCTCTCTCTCTCTCTCTCTCTCTCTCTCTCTCTCTCTCTATCTTTCTCTCTCGAGAACTCCAACTCAGTTCTTTAGTCTAGCAGCCCAGCTCCCAGATGCTGGGACAATCCTGCTTCCTCCAACAGGAGCCACTGGGAGGAACATTTCTGATTCTGTTTCTCTGTCTCTAGAACTCTTCTTATATACACATACTGGCCTCCTGTCTCAGCCAATCCTCTCTTGCCACTTCAGGAACAGGGGAGTTCACGCCCTCTCAACAGGGGACAGAGCTCACATCTTCCGTACTCAGCCCTAAGTTACTAAGTGCTAAGTATCTACTAAATTGATTGCTGTTACAGATTTGTAGTAGGAAGTTTAGGTTTCTTGTATTTTGATGGATTTGTGGTTTTGATGATGAGGCTACTCTGACCAGTGATATCAATAATTCTACTTTCTCATCCTGTGTACCTTTGTATCCATATCCTGTAGGTAGAGACCTGCCCAACCTGTAAAGGCCCTTTCTTTAGATCTCTTGACATGGGTCCACATTTATGGAAGATGCAGCCAATCCATTGGATTCCATTGTCACTACTTTTTGTCCTTCTTTTTCTAAACATACATTTCTGTTGTCATCACTTTCTCTGCTTTGGTATCTACTATTGTCTTCTGTCCTATTCACCTTTGAGTGTCCTGCTAATTTAATTCTTCAGAGATGGTGGCATTTCACAACTCAGTCATACAATGTCCTGAGAAGAATATTGACACTAAAAAGATGAGCCATTGTTTTCAAGAGGGAGGCTATTAAAAGCACTGAGAAATTAACTGTTTGATGACTTTTGAGATAGAAATCATCAATCACCAAAAATCCTAATTAGCAAAACAAAGGTGATTGGGACCATTGGACATTAAGAGGGATGGGTCTTATATTAAGGAAACAAATATATAAATAAAGAAATTGTGGTGGTGTTCAATAAATCCCAAGTTAAGTGGGCAGCTTCTGGCCATCAAAATTTAGCTTGCTTTAGAGAGGAGAAGGAGAAGAAGAGGGAGAGAGAGAGGGAGAGGGAGGAGGAGAGGACTAGCTGAGTTATCCAACTAACTGGGTCCCCATTCAGGCAGCTCAGTCTACTCACAGGTTGTATTTGTTCTTCATTTTCAAAGAGGACCATGGCATCAGGGAAAAGAGGACATGATTTGCAGTTGACTTTGATTTGAGTGAGGGAGGCTGTGCAAAGTCACCAGTCTCACTTTCTCCTCTAGAGCCGTCTGGATCCAGTAACCTGATAGCCATCACCATTGGACATTAAAAAAGATAAGGCCTATATTAAATATACATTTTTTTCAAACTGTTACATCTCTGTTCAATAAGCTACCTTTTCTTCACTAAAACCAAAGGATCCAATCTAGGAGTTACTGACAAAAAGTGTTGAAGAATTCCTAAGAAAGCAGATGTCCATTAAGTGGTGAATAGATTAACTATTAATTGTGGTATGTGAATGTAGTAGAATCTTATAAGAAATGAGGAATATGATGGATTAATAGATATGTGGAGAGACTTGTGTGAACTGATGCAGAGTAAAGTGACTAGACTCAGGAGAACAATTTAATTAATAACTACAACAATAATATGGGAGAAACATCTATGAAAGACCTAAGATCTCTGACCAAAGAAGTCATCAATTTTGACTCCAGAAGAGCAAGGATGAGACATACCTTTCATGCCTTGATGGAGAGGTGATGGACAGAGGTACAGAACCAGATATGCATTCTCATATATGATCAGTGTGTTGATTTATTTGGTTTTTCTTGACTATAAGAAACATTATTTCCTATGTTTGGAATATACCTCCTTTCCCTACTTTATCTGTTGATGTCCAACCCATTCTTTAAATTCCAAAGTCTCTTCTGTTCTATCTTTTCAGTAACTCCACCTCCTTCAACACTCTCCTAACTCTTGCTTCTTAACTCTCTCTTGATGTACTCAAAGTGTTTTATTATACAAAACACATCTATTTATCTTATTGCTAAACAAAATTAGAAGCCCCCTGAGAAGAGGGACCATATCTTAACTGAACTTTTTTAACGTCACCAAGTGTCTAGCAAAGTGTTTTGCCCAGAGCAGGCACTTAATAAATTTTGGTTGAATTTGTTTAATTGAATTCACAGAACTTGACCTTCACACTCATCCTACAAGATGACTGCTGCCAAGAAGAATGGGATGAGCATTTGGAAATTTCCTCCTTAATTACTGTGAGTATTCTGCTGTGGGTAGCACTATATCTCCAGAGTCTAAGTCAGTCAGTCACCAAGGATTTATTAAACACTTATTATATGCCAGTCACTGTGCTCAGAACTGGAAATACTCAGAAATATCAAAAGAAATTCACATTCTAATAAGGAATATAATATGCAAAAGATTGTTTATAAAAGACATTTGCCATGTAAATGGACTACAACCTCCAAAGGAAGACACTAGAGAGTGGGAGAGAGGAGGATTTATGTAGAGACTCCAGTAGAAGATTGGATTCAACTTGAATACTGAAGGGAGTCAGGGAAGCTAGGAGCTGGAGGTGAAGAGGAATAGCATTTCGGTATGGGGGACAGTCAGTAAAAAGGCACAGAATTCAGAGATGGAGTTTCATGTGTGAGTCACAGCAAAGAGCCCAGTGTCACTGGATTGTAAAAGTAAGGTTGAAAAAAAGTGGAAAAGTAGGGAGGGCCAGGTTAGTAGGGCTTTAAATGCCAAACAGTATACTTTATATTTGATCCTTCAGGTAATAGGGAGCCACTGAAGTTTTTCTAGTAGGGGAGTAATGTGATCAGACCCATACTTTTAGAAAATGTCTTTGGCATATGATGGATTAGGTGAGGAAAGATGAGGAAAACCAACTGGAAGGATATGGCAACAATCTAGGCAAGAAGGGATGATATCATATACTAGAAAGGCAGATTACTAGGTATGAGCACAGAGGAGATGCGTTTGAAAGATGTTGTGAAGGTAAAAGAAAATCACAAGATTTGACAAGGTTAGATATGTGGAGGTGAGCATGAATGAGAAATAAAGGATGAAACCAAACTTGCTAGGCAAAGTGACTGTGAAGAAAATGGTGCCCTCAACAGTAAAAGGAAGTTTGGGAAGAAGAGAGAATATGGAGGGGGGAGAGAATGTATTCTGTTTTGGATGTATTAAATTTGAGATGCCTATGCCTATCCAATTCAAGATATACAAAAGGTAGGTGATTATAGCCACACTGGAGGTCAGGAGAACCATTAGGGTTAGATATTTAGATCTGTGAGTAATCTACAAAGATATAATAATAACAACTATACTTGTACAAGATGAAATATCAGAATGGAAATTATGGTCATGCTTCTCCACCTTCTTCATTCAGTGACATTTGCATGCTTAGAGTCTGTGACAATCCAGGGGGTTTCATTAGCCTTGACTCTGGAGGCTTATGTTGTGAGGAGACAATAAGATAATATCTGCAAATTGCTTGGTAATCCTTAGAGCACTACATAAGTGCTAGCGATTATTATTATTATTTGTGCAAAAAAAATAACAGACTGCTAATGTTTTGAGGACTTGTCTTGCTTTGTGTCTTGCCTTGCTTTGTAACCTTAGGATTGTTCAATGTAAGTATAATAGTACCTGATTTCTACAATGCCATTGACTAAACATTGGTGTTCTATACTGCCTTCGTTTCCAATTGAGCTATTCCTTAGTACTGTTATTGCTGACTTATAGTATTAGTATATAAAAGGCTTGAACCAACAATGACACCTTGGGTTTTAAAAAGAATCTCGGTATTTCCCTGCTGGTAGGTGCTCCAATAGAAGTCATTCTATTACATATCTCTATTTTTTGGAGGTCTGGAGTCCAAGGATGACTGGGTCTTAGAAGTGGCACATTGTTCCTGAATACATATTGCTTTCTCAGTAAGACAGCTACTTTGGAGAGAGAGAGACAAAGACAGAGACAGAGAAAGAGTTGTCTTACTGGATTGATATCAGCTGAAATAATTAGCCTACAGCTAAGTAATAACGTGACTGCAGCTATCCATGCTACATCATGATTTTCCCCATCACAGTTCTGGTATGTTGTGAGTTGGTGTAAGACATTAAATGGGATTTTTTCTTTTGGAGTCTTGCAGAAGCCGTGGATCACACATGAAGGTCAGTAGACAACATAGAAAAAGTTTAGAAACTCAGAAATGCATAAAATATATGCATAGTATTATGTAATATCAACATATTTTATCTTTTAATACCATAATAATTCAGACTTCTCTGTTATGAAAGGATGGACAAAAATTTTATGTGGATTTTCTACATTGTGGGCAGCCACGTCCCTAACTCCCATGTGTGGAAGGGATAACTATACAGAATTACTAGGGTAAGTCTCTATCAAGCAGGTTCTAAGTTGCCCTGCCATAAAACTTCCCTTCACCCTTATTGAGTGCTAATTGGCTGGATGAGTTTGAAATAGCTGAAGAAACCTGACTGAAAATGTTCTTGCCTAATATATTTAGGAATACCAAAAGCCTATCTCTCCCCAGGACATATCATCTCTTGAACATATTTTCTGCTTGAAATATATTTCTGAAGTAGATGGGTGGACAGACCTTTAAACAATCACTAAAGCAATCCATCCACAAGCCTGTATTATGGGCCTACTATGTGCAGACCACTAGGGATAAAAATGTAAAAAGGAAACATTTCCTACTTTTGAAGAGACTACATCTTATCAGAGGAAGCAACATGTATGTAATAATGATAGCTAACATTTATATGGCACTTTTGTTTACAAAAGAATTTTGAAAAGATATATATATATATATATATATATATACACATATATACATATAAATGCAGATATATACATATAAATATACATATACATATACATGCATATAGCGTCAACCAAACCTCTCAATATCCTTGAGTTGTGATGCTAATATCATTCTCCATTTTGCTAATGAGGAAACTGAGGCAGATAGAGGTTAAGTCACATGCCAAGGGTCACACAGCTTGAAAAAATATGAGAAGGGATTCTAACTCAGATCTTCTTGACTAAAAGTCTGTTGTTCTATCCACTACTACACCACATCTTCCTGCGTATGTCAGTAGACACTTCTGCTTCTGGGGGCAGCTCATGTAAAATGAGCTGGAGAAGGAAATGGCAAACCACTCTAGTATCCTTGCCAAGAAAACCCCAAATGGGGTCACAAAGAAATGACTGAACAGCAACTACCAGTCCTAACATTTAGAGAGTACTTACTACATGCCAGGCATAGAAGTAAAAGCTCTTAAGCTTTTATTTACAATTAGTATCTTATTTAATAGTCATAGCAACTCTGGAAGGTAGGTACTATTATTATCCCCATTTTACAGATGAGGAAACTGAGGCAAAGGCTAAACGATTTGTCTGGAATTATACAGCCAGTAAGTGTATGTGGCCAGATTTGAATTCTAGTTTTCCTGAACCTAGGCCCAGTTTTATAATCATTGTACCTCCTCACTGCCCCACATATACAAACTATGTACCAAAAAAGAGGTAATTTGGGGGAGTGGGGTGAAGACACTAGTAATTGGGGAGTGGGATTCAGGAAAGGCTTCATGTAGAAGGTGGTACTTTGTGGAGCTGGCTTGCTTTTTGGTTTTCTCTATAACTTTCTTGTCTCCTAGAAATTGGTTTGTTTTTCTGCAGGCTTTTGTGGCAATAGGAGGAATTCTATCCAGAGAGGCAGTTGATTCGTGGCTATTCCTCCTCCGTCTCAGTCATAGTTGCTCAAAATGTTAAATGCCTTCCAGATGGAGACGCTTACCATTTGTAGGAGGAATAATTTTGGGGGAAAACTCATTCTTCTTTGGCATCATGAGGATTTTGCTAAGGAAAATGAAAAAGCATTTTTAATTCTGCCACACATATGTCAGGGTTTGCCTGGCTGTTTTTGGCAGCCTCCAGGTGGCCCTGCTGTGTTGCCTTCCTCTGGGATTTCAGGGTTGGAATCCGGAGTGACCAGGGTATGGGAGAGGTGCTTTGAGGGGCAGGACTGTGTAGAATGGTGCTTTGAGCGGCAGGACTGTGTAGAATTGGAAAATCTGGACCACAATGCTATATAAGAGTCCTCCTCAGACCATCTGGTCCAGCCCCTGCCTTCAGGTTGGGATGTCTAAACCATCCAGGACAGATGGTTCTGCTTTTTTGAGGTATTTGTATGTAGAAGGAAGGAAGCTTGAGAAATAATATCATGTAGTACAACAAGCAAAGGATTTAAGAGTGAAAAGATGGGATCGCTAGTCCCAAGTCATGTATTGGTTGCCAGGGATTAGGATTGGATTTATGATTTCTTGGTTGTTAGGAACTCCTAAATGAGGCCTCAAGCTCCCTCCATCAAAGCAAATCAGTATCTTCTCTTCCACTTATAGACCCAGAGTTGGGGTTCTTGGATTTTTTGTATGTAACAGACCCTTAACCAGAAGATAGTCTGGTGAAACCTTCTCAGAAGAGTGATTTTAAATACATAAAACAAAATTCATAGGATTACAAAGGAAATTAATTATGTTGAAATAGGTAGCAAAATCTAGATTTTTAAAACTCCATGGACTCAAGTTTAGAACCCCTATCTTAGAGTACCGTTTAGAGCACCAAGAAGTTAGGTAGGTACCAACCTACTATAACACAATCCCTAGGCATTAAAGCCAACTGGATATTCCATATATATATATATATATATATATATATATATGTATATACACACATACATATATATACATATATACACATATATGTGTATATATATACATATATACACATATATACACATATATGTGTATATATATATACATATATACACATCTACACACACATACACATACACACACACACACATATATCCTTTTTTCTCTCTGCTGTTGGGGTTGCTCTCTAAGCCCCTAGGAAGGCTTGGAGGTACTTTTTGAGCCTGACACTCTCAGACTCCATTTGGGTCAGATGGTTATCAGGCCATCTTGGACTTGGGCACGCCTTTCACTGCATAGGGGATTTGCTATCTGGAAACACATGCCCAATTCTCTCGATTCTCTAGGATGCTAGGGAATTGGGAAAACTCCAGGTGCTGTTTGGTTTCCTGAGTCTTACTCCCTCTACAACCCAGGATCCTCCTTCACAGAGGGATCCCTAGTCCCTATGCCCATGCTGGCCAGGTCCCCCTTCTCTTCTGGCCTCATGGCCACTAGATCCTTAGTCTTACAGCTGAACTCAACAGTACTTCCCTGAGATTTGCCCCTAGCTTATCTTTTACAGATGTGGAAAAAGCTCGGTCTTCAAGATCTTGAAAAAGAAAGCATTGTGCCTGGTCTCAATATGACCAAGAGAAGGTATAAAAGTTCAAAAAAATTTCCTAAGATTTTTCTTCCTGTAGTCTGGGCTCTGACCAGACTAAGGTTACATACAGTAAAAAGTTAGAACAGCTAAAAACATCTTCGTAGATTCTGGAAGTTTTGTGATTAATCATTAAGGAGTTTTGAATCACCTCCTTACAATCCCAGTCACTCCCTTTCCCCTACTTCCTACAGCTCCGTGTTTTCCTATTAATCCCTCTCATCCCAGATTAGGCTAAGAAGGAGAGTGCAGGAGAATGGTAGGGAATTTAAGTCACCCTCTCCTTCATGGGGAAAGGAAGGAGGGACAGCATGTACTGTATAGCAATGGCCCTGGACCCTGGGCACCCTGTAGCCCACCTAAAAATCTGGAAGTGCCACCCAGGTTCAGGGAATCATGCTCACCCCCTCCTCCACCCAGTAGCTGTGAGTGAAAATGAGATTGATCAAGGCAGTAGGAGGTAAGAAGCTGACCAGTATCTACACTTGGGAAGCCAATAAATTTTATATGATTTGGAAATGCAATTGATGTCATTTGAAGTTCATTGTTTGTGTTACAGCTAAAACAATTTGACTATCATTTATGAAAATTCTAAGATTGTTGGTTATAGTTTTAATGCTAAAACCTAAAACTGGTAATTGATTATTCTCTGTGTGTGTGTGTGTGTGTGTGTGTGTGTGTGTGTGTGTGTGTGGAGGAGGAAATGAGGTGAAAGCTTTACTCAGATTAGTTCTGCCTATTCAGAACTGTCCTCAGGGCTAGTCAAAAGGCACAGCTTATAGCAGCTCTAAGGTCATATGAAGTGAATAGCAAGCCCCTTCTCTGAAGTCCCTGTCCATCCCCCTTATTTTGTAAACTGCCAAAAGAGTTTGTTTGAGTTATGCAGTTCCTAAACAATGAATTTGGCTTGCTGAGAATTTGCAAGTATATAGAAATGATATCTATCTTTTACACCAGCACAAATTTAAATTTGAGATGTAAGTCCTGGTAAATTTCTCTTCCCCACTACCCTCTAGTTGTGATTAGTGAAACTTACTGTTCGAGATAAGAGCTCATGGGATTGTAACTGATTCTGAGTTGTCTGATGGATCATAATAATCCACCCATAATTAGTAATCAGTAATCCACCATCTGAGAGAAAGGCCATGAGTTACTCAGTGAGAATGCGATATAGGTGAAGGTCCACTTCTGGACAAGATAAAAGGACAATTTTAGCCTCAGTCTAAGATCGGTTCCTCCTGGCTCAGTTTCCCCATTAAGGTTTTTTGCAAAGCAATGTTACCCACCTGGCTATTGCTGAGTCTGGCTATGATGTGGAATTGGTACTGAATTCCAACAGAGCTAAGGATATTTTATCCTGTCATACTTGGTGTAAATCACGTCCCTGCTTTGTCCTTTTATAGCAAATTTCTATAGTCAGAGTAAAAGATATAAGGGTAATAGTGCTTACAAAAGAAATCCTTCCTTATGTCATCTCTGCTCATTTTAAAATCTTGTCCATAAGCCTTCCATGTATGCAATGAAAGATTAACCCACTGGCTTGCTTGTCTTGTCTCATTAATCATGGCATAAATGTTATGAAGCTGAACCTTTCTCGTGGCCACTCAAAAAATCCTAACTTCCTTCAATCTGAAGAATAGTAATCCTAATACAAAGATATCCTCAACTTCTGTTCCTAGCCCTTGGCAGATTTTTATTTCTTTGTTTGTTTTTTAAGGAAAATGGATTAAAAGAAGTCTCCAAATTCCCTGTTACCAATGCAACAGCATATTAATAATATATTTTAAGACTCTGAAATGTTTTCATTCCTTGTTCTCTCTCACAACCATCCTCAGATGCTGCCACACTGATATCAGCTCCAACCAACAACACATTTTCAGTCTTGATAGAAAATGAAGGATGAATGAGAGCCTAACACTGGGAAGTGGGGACAATCCCCATTACCTCCCTTCCAGAAAAAGACGGTACAGAAAGTTTGCTGAGTAGCTGACATGTTTTAACAACTTCCTGTACAGAGCTGACTTTCCTTGTAGGCTTTAAAAGGTTTCCAACCCAATGGGCTATTTCTTGCCTCCAGAATAAAAAGAGAATTGGTCCTTAAGATAGTGTGAGAAGGTGTGGGGGGCCTTTGTTTTTCCATGACATAATTCTGATCCCTATAATGAAAAATTGCATGTGTGCCTTTGGAACTCTGGTTCTATCTATTAACAGTCTTTCCTGCCCATCTAGAAGGCTTGGGCTTCCTAATTAGGTTCTAGTTCTTGGCAAATCGGAAGTAAGATGTTATGGAAAGCACCCTGGAGTTGGAGTTAAGAACTTGAGATAGATTTCTGGCTCTGAAGCTTAGTAGCTGTGTGACCACAGGGAAGTCACTTAAACATTCTGGCTCTTAGTTCCTCATTTGTAAAACAGAGACCATAGAAACGCACTTATTTTCCTCGAAAGGCTCGATTCTGAGGAATGGGCTTTAATAAACTTTAAAGGACTATGTAAGTTTAAATTACTCTTCTCATTATTCCTTTGTCTTTTGGAGGGAGAAGAGATATGGAGCAACAGGCAGAAGGAAAATAATTTATCTTCTACATTTCTCTTTTTTTTTTTTGAAGGGGGGAAGGCAGGGCAATTGGGGTTAAATGACTTGCCCAAGGTCACATGGCTAGTGTTAAGTGTCTGAGGCTGGATTTTAACTCAGGCCCTCCTGTCTCCAAGGCTGGTGCTCTATTCATTGCACCACTTAGCTGCCCCTACATTTCACCCTTCACATGATCAAATTCAGTTGTGTCAAACTCAGAAACTAGGAGCCACTAAACCCTACCTAAGGTTCCTGTGGGCTGCATATTGACTTAGAAAACCACTTATTAATTCCATCACTGTTTTGTTATATTTCTATTCATTTTGTCAAATATTTTCCAATTCAATTTTAATCTGGTCCAGGCGATACTCAGGAGTATTATGGGCTGCAAAAAAGTCTGCAGGTATCACATTTGACATCTCTGTTCTACTTTATCCTTTGGCAAGGATTCTACCTTAATTGCCCTGCTTAACCTCCCCATTCCATTCTAAGTGTTTGCAAGCTGAAAGCATCTCTTAAGTGCAGGCTATTTCAATGGGAAGGAAGGAAAGAAGGAAGGAAAAAAGGAAGGGAGGAAGGAAGGAAAAAAGGAAGGGAGGAAGGAAGGAAGGAAGGAAGGAAGGAAATGGTATTTGATAAGTACCTACTTTATATAACCTAAACTATACCAATGCAAGTTATTCTTAATAGTCTAAGTTCAGTGTTCTCTCTCCTACACCATACTCCTAAGAGATTTCTTATAAATCCAGAAGAAAGAAATAGCTTAATTTTTGTTTTTCATGTTGAAGTATGGAAGGTCCTCAGGGCATTTTCTACTGCCTAGCAGAAAGTAATCTCTATGGATATTCCCTAAATCAGTCACCATGAGGTCCAGGGGTAGCAGTCTCATGTGTGAGATGCTGGGGTAGTCAAATAGATATCTAGTAGGAAGTTCCAAGTAATATGGAACTAGCCAAATGACCCTATAGTATTGGCTTCTTGGACTATCATATGTTCCCAAAGTGGACAATATCACCCCCTGGGGGGGCACTGCAACTACCCAGGGAAGCAGTAGCAGCCTCCAGTGCAATTAGGGGGCATTAAATAAAAATAAAGGAGAGGTGGAAGAATAAGGAAATAAGAAAATTTTGAAAAACCTTCCATATATGTTTCATCTGTTGTGTAACAGAGTTAAAATCGTAGTGATTACATTATTTTCCAAATAAGCACACAAAATGCAGGTTATAACTGATCAGTGCTTAAGTCTACCTATAAGAATTAGCAAGCAAATGCTGATAGGCTAGCATGTCTGGAAGTGCAGCATGCATCAACAGGAATATGTACATGTAATGACTTGTTTTCAACACATTACTGTGTGGGATGAAAGAGTCTGAATCTGAGGTCAGAAAAAGTCTTTATTCTTTCTCATGAGAAACAGCTCTGCCCCTGTCACTCAAACGGCATCTGCCAGGGAGAGAACAATGGGTAGAAGCAAGCCCATGGTTATATAACCTTCTAATGCAGAAACCCAATCGCCCTAACCGGCCTTCACTGTCATTGGTAGGGAGGCTGGCCCACAACCTAAGGGCAAGAATCTAACAAAGGACCCAGAAACATGTGGGTGTCCAATGCAAAGCCAGGAAAGCAGTTTTATCCTTATTTGGCATATCTTGTGCTGAGGTGGCACTGGGGAGGGTCTCCATTGCTCTAAGTCCCAGATTCCTGTAAAGTCAGGTGACCTCTAAACTTAGGCCTAGTAGATGCTGAAGCCACTCTAGATTTGATTTTTCAGAATGGGGAAACTTCACTGCAAATTATCCCTCACATTACCATATGGTTACGTGATACAATATTGCATCATTAAAATTTCAATTCAGGAAAAAACCCACAAATCGACAATAAATTATTAAAATTAAGTTATATCATTTTTAAATCATTTTTTTAAAATGATGCTGATTTAAAAAAAAAACATTAAAGCATTAAAGGGTTAAAGAAAAATGGATTTCCAGGAGGCAACTGAGAAATATTTTTTGAAAAGGGGATGGGAGGTCAAATAAATTTGAGAACCTGTGACCTAGAGGGTAAATTGCACTACTTTTCTAGGTGGCTAAGAAAGACGAAATAAGACAGACTTGACTTCTTGGAAGTTCTGTCAGGTGGTCTAATGTCGTAAGAATCAGCCCTGCCTGTTTTGGGGTCATGCGACACACTAATTCCAACTTTCTTAGAGGCATTGTATTGACAAAATTCCATGAATACATATAAACTGACGATTTTGTTTGTTTGTTTGTCTGTTTGTTAATAGGAAAAATTACTGTCCCTGGGTCTCCCAGTGTCTATATTCTATTATGGCATTTCCAATCAACAAAAGTCGTGCTGTCTGGAGCTTGGTTGACTTGCTAAGATTACGAATGAAAACTGGCCCCAAGAGCTTGCAAAATTCCAGTAGCAAGGAGGGAAAATTCATGCTTAAACTCAGTTCTGTGATGTTTCTTCCTTGTAACTTCCTTTTAGGGCTGCCAACATCATAAAAACATGTCCCAAAATTTCCTCAGATCAAATCCTCTCATTATTCTACAGCTTTTTCTACAGCAAACCTCTGAGGAATGTGATTTCTCAGTGATTCAGTGCTCCACACTATACACAGGACGTATTCTCTTTGAGGGTTTTTATAGTAAAGACTGGAAAGAGTGAACTTTCTTATCATTAATTTACTTTCTGTGGCCAGAAAGAGGCCTGAGACCTGGAAGGGGTGATTAATCAATAGTCCTCTCAAAGGACCTAAACCGCAATCTCAATCTTCGAGCCTCAGTTTTCTCAAGAAGTTTATAATCAAATAGTATAACAGACACATGCATGGAACATAAGGCAATAGTGTCATGTATGACATTATAATCAGGAAGACTCGGATTCAGGCTCTGCTTCTAGCACAAGCTGGCTGTGGGAGGCTGGGCACGCCTTTTATCCACTCAGTGCCCCAGGCAGTTCTTTATGTTCATAAATTGCAGAGCAGGTGTCTTCCTGCATTGGCGGGGAGATTTTCTCATAGGGAGTTCCCTATACCCATGAAAGCACAGGTTCAGTCACCTTCTCTATCAAAATAGAAAGAAAAATGGTAAGAAAAATGCTAAGCAACTTGTAAGGAAAATAGAAAAAAATTCCCATAATAGAGCATTAATAAAATTTCAAAGTTGGAAAGAACTTGAAAATTCACAATATTTAGTTCAAACTCCACTAAATGGAGTCATAGGAAACTCTACAATGGTTTGAATCCAGCCTCAGACACTTAACACTTACCAGCCCTGTGACCTTGGGCAAGACACTTAACCTCAATTGCCCTGCCCTCCCCCCTGCCAAAAAAAGAAATAAAAGACAAACACCTTTAGATTATAAACTCTTTGAGGGCAGGGACTATCTTTTGCCAGTTGAAACACCAAGAATTTCACAGGAGAAAAAAAAAATCTAAGGAAGGAGTCATGACTCCAGATTTGATCTACGAATATATAAAGTACAGTAACCAGTGAGATGAACTAGAGATTCTAACACAAGGAAGCAGATTTGATCTCATGGGTATTAGTGACACTTGGTAAAATGGAATGTGTTACTAGAATATAGCATTGAAAAGGTATTATAGACCACTTGTTCAAGAAACTTGGCAATCAGAATCACATAATCTCAGATTTGAAAGGGATTTTGGGTTGAGGTCGACCTAAACTGAAGCAATAATCCCCTCTCTAACATATCTATAGAATGATCTTATTTAGCTTTTGCTTGAGAAACCTTTCTTCCCTGAAGTAGCTAATTCTACTTTTGGTGACCTAATTTTTAAGCATTTTCCTTTACTACTTGAACTTGAACTACCTTGAACTTGCCTCTTTGCTACCTCAATTCCTACTCCTAGAACTAAAAGAGGAGAAAATTCCCTTTCCCGTGACATTGCTTCACTGAATCAGTTAACAAGCATTTCAGTGCTTTCTAGGAATACAAAGAAAGGCAAAAATTGTCCCTGCCTTCCAGAAGCTTACATTCTAATGACTGAGACAATGTGTAAATAATTAGGTAAATACACGATGTATGCAGAAAAAGAAAAGATGGAAGAAAATCTGAGAAGGGAAGGCATTTGCAGATGAGGAGACTGGGAAAGGCCTCCTTTATAAGGTCAGATTTAAGCTTCAAAACCTTGAGGATATATATCAGAGTTCCATCTCCTTTTATCTAAACTATCCATATCCAGTTTATTCCTCCGATTCTCATGTGGGATGTGGGTAGATGAGGCAGAAATAATTTGAGTGGAGAGTACATGACTTCAATCTTCTCAGTGAAATAGGAGACAAGGTCATAAATCTGAGAAGAGTCCTTCTAAAGGTTCCCTCCCTCAACTTTCTCCAGTTTCACCTTTTTCCTAAAGCCCCCAATACCAGGTATTTCTAGTGACTCTCTCTACGCCACCCTCTTTACCAGATCTTAAACACACTATAGAATTACTCCCACCACCAGAAAGGATATATGCCACTCTGGAATCTTCTAGGAAAATAATCTGAACATATCTGTGAATTCTGAAAGGTATGTCTTATACCCCAAAATTGTTCTTTCTGAAAAGTTTTCTTACTTTCCAGTACAGTGAAGAGGAATCATTTTATTCAATTATTAGGGTCAGACTACATGTCCATCTAATTCTCTGATAAAGGATCAACTCCCCTGTGACAAGATATTGGACAATGGCTCAGGCTGGGAAGTGTACCAACCCTGGAATCTTCTCACTATTACATCTGCATCCTCAGAACCCTCCCATCTCCCTAGTTAGAGGTAGGATCAAGGCTCTGTTTCAGCATCCCTTTTCTTTTGATCTGAAACCTTTATTTAATTTCAGGGTCTCTCACTGTTCAGAGTCTGCTCTCCATGCCTGCTGCATCCTCTGATTGGGAGATTGCTTGTTTGCTTTTTTGTTCTGTGCATATAGGCACAGTAGTAGGGGCTGCTGCATCAATATAAAGTGGGGAAGATGATTATTTGATTTTATCAGTTCAAGAAAGAAAAAACATAACACACTCCCAACTGCAGATCTGTAGGCATCCTGATTTTTTTTTTCTCTGAGGGAAGTCTTTGTAAATTGGAAAGCTAAACATCAGTCCTGGTAGAAAGGACTGTTTACATAAGGTGCACCTTCCTTGATGCTATTTACATGAACAATCTTCCTTGCCATTTTTGGTAGCTCCCACCTCTGTGCCCTTGCCCTGACCATCCCCTATGCCTAAAATGCACTCTACTCATCTTCACCTTAGAGAATCCCTCACTTTCTTCAGCACATTCAAACACCACCTTCCACAATAAGTCTTCCTAAGCCCCACAAATGCTACTGTTTTGCCTCCCAGACTGCCTTGTATTTAACCACTTTGCATTTATTTCCTTTATATCTACTTGAAATCTACTTATACATACAAACCTTGTCCCTTTAGAATATAAGGCCTTTGAAAATAGGTATTGTTTCAGTCTTTAATTTTGTATCCTAAGCACCTAGAAACTTAAAAAAAAATTGGTTGATTGATACCCATTTTCCAGTTTAAAAAAAGGAGGATTACATTAAGTTAAATTACCTATATTCATGATCATTCAGCAAGTAAGAATATCAACCAAGCTGTGGCATAGGAGAGTGAAGATTAAATTGCAAACCAGAGAACCTGGGTTAACTTGTTTGGTTGGTAGATAGATGGATAGATAGATAGATAGATAAATAGATAGATAGATAGATAGATAGATAGATAGATAGATAGATAGCTGTATTTCAATATATTTAGTTTCCTTTGTAAGTCTATGAATTTGATGCATTTAAAACATTAATCTGAGGAGTCCATACATTTCACTTTACTGCCAAAGGGTTCTTAACCCCTGACTTGGACTCATTCATAACTTGGGTATAATGCAGTTTCTGACTCAGTTTTAAAATTTTCTTCTCTTTGAAGAAACACAAAAGAGTGGAAAACAGGTGTAGGCTAAGCTGAAATCTGCTAATTTCAATGCAAACCATTAAATAGCTGACATCTGCAAAGGCCCAGCTATATTGAAGGATGAACTAACAAAACTATCAGCATTCCTGAAATACATCCTAAAATAGATGCTACAGAAAGGATTAAAAGAAGGAAGGGAAAAAGATTTGAATGTGAAGGTTAAAAAAGATAGAGCAACTTTTCGTTCACACAGCTTTCTCTGCAAAATGAATAACCTGCCACTCCCAAATGATTCACTGCCTCAGGAAAACCCAAAGAATTCAGAACTGAAGTAAATGAATGAATGAATGAATAAACTAATAGACACAGAGAGATAGATAGGTGCAAGATAGAGAGATGAACAAATCAATCAACTAATTAATCTTCCCCTTCCCCCTTTCTCTTCTTTCTCATCATTTTCATAATGTTCCTTTGGGCAATAGGTCAGTGGTCAGAGAAACTTCATGTTAGAAAAGGAAATCCATAAGAAAAAATATGCAATGAAACACTATGCAATTATGATGACCAAATTATTCCTGAAAAAGAGGAAAAAATGAATTTTATTCCTTTCTTTGAAAAAGTGGGGAGATGATGGATGTGAACTACTGCATGTTTGTTGTGTTTGTTTTACTGAATTCTTTTTATCTTTCTTTTCGAAGAATTCTTCACTGTAAGACATTTTTTTCTGGGGACAAAAGAGGGAAGGGATATTTTGAAATAAAGATGACATGAAATCAGAAGGTATAAAAGAAATCTAAGAGAAAAGAAATGAGTGACGTGGCATGCAAGGCTGAAGGGAATCGATGGACAGACAACCCTAAGTATTGGTCTTTGACCAAGTCAAACTGTTCTTGTTCCAATATGGAGGGAGTCTCAAGCAAACACAGTCAAGACCACATTGTTGAATTCTACTAACTATATTTTTTCAGCTAAATAATAGTTATTTCTCCCCCACTCATTTTATTTTCAGTCCTTAATGCTGTCTCTCTCTCTCCTTTTTTCATATCCATTGAGAAGGCAAGAAGAACAGAACTCATTACAAATTTGTGTAGTCATCCAAAATAAATTCACTTAGAGGAGAAGAAGGAGGAGGAGAAGATATGCTTTCATCTGCTCTCTGAGACTATCACTTCTCTGTTTGGAGGTGAATAGTGTACTTCATCATGAATTATTTAAATTTATGATTTGTTGTGTTGATCAGAGTTGTTAAGTGGAGTTTTTCATTATTGAAGTATTATTGTTACAGTGCAGTGGATAGAGCACTGGGCTTAGAATCAGGAAGACTCATATTCATGAGTTCAAATCCAGCCTCAAACATTTACTAGCTGTGTGACCCTGGGCAAGTCACTTAACCCTGTTTGCCTCAGTTTCCTCATCTGTAAGATGTCTGGAGAAGGAAATAACAAACCGCTCCAGTATCTTTTCCAAGAAAACCCCAGATGGGATCATAGTTGGACACAACTGAAACAACTCAACAACAAAAACATAATATTGTTCTGGTTCTGCTCACTTCACTCTGAATCAGTTCATATAAGAATTTATAGGTTTTCCTGAAACCATCCCCTTCATTATTTCTTATATCACAATAGTATTCAATCATATTCATGCAGTATAATTTATTCAGTCATTCCCTAATTGATGGACATCCCCTTAATTTCAAATTCTTTACTACAACAAAAAGAGCTGCTTTAAATATTTTTTATATATATGGATACATTACCTCTTTCTTTAATCTCTTTGTGGTATATATCCAGTAGTAACACCACTGGGTCAAAATGTATGCACATTTTAGTAGTATTTGGGGGGGAGACATAATTTCAAATTGCTTTACAGAACGATTGGACCAGTTCACAGACCCACCAACAGGAAATTGAAGAACCTGTTTTCCCACAACCCCTCCAACATCTATTACTTTTCCCTTTTTTTTCAATTTAGTGAATCTGATAGATATGAGATGGTACCTTTAGAGTTGTTTTAGGTTGCATTTCACTAATTATTAATGATTCAGGATATTTCTTCATGTGGCTATTGATAGTTTTTATTTCTTCTTCTGAAAACTACCTAATAATATCCTTTGACCATTTATCAATTGGGGAATGATTCTTATTCTTATAATTTGATTCAGTTTCCTACATATCTTAGAAATGAGATTTTTAGTGTAGTGGATAGAGTATTAGCCTTGGAGTGAGGAAGACATGTGTTCAAGACCTGTCTTTGTTGTGTATTGACTTTATGACCACAAGTCCAATTATTTGACTTAAGTGGTGTAGGCAAGTCTCTAAGACCATAAATTACAGAAACTTGCCCATCTCAATCTATGGAGAGTGTGTAACCAAGAGTTCATAAGCTTGACATCTTTGACAATCTTGTGCGGTCTATGGATCCCTTCTCAGAACAGTGGTTTTAAATGCATAAGATAAAATGCATTGGATTGCAAATGAAAACAGTTATTTTGAAATGTAATTATCCAAAAAAATCTTTTTAAATGCTTACCCACTCCTATCCCCCAATACTCCCCACTCCCAACACTCCACCCCTCTTATGAACCCTTGGTTATACCAAGATTCCCCTACCTTAATAAGATCATAGGTCTGGATCAAAAACACACAAAAAAAACCCCCAAAACATACCCTGATTTATCGAACAGGGTGTTAGTGAGGAAATAAAAGATGTAAAACTGTTAATTGTTTATTTAAGATTTTGGTCGGATACACTCAAGAAAAAAAGTCAGTGTAGTGAGATTAACTATAGTTTTCTGTAGTCCTTTTCTAACATTAAAGAGGTGATTTAGATAAGTTTATAGCTCCAGAATTCTGTAATTCTAATGATGTGAATGATTTATGGAATATCAGTTAATGGACTTTTCTATCTTTTCCCAGACTGCTTTCCCTCCTCTCCTCCCACATTTCCTCACCTTCTAATAGGGTTTCCTGACTGAATCACAATATAAAAATAACTACTTGGAGAGGCTAACTGGGTGACTGCCCACTTGGATCCAAGAAAGAAGATCGTTTTAACAGATTTCTAATGACAATTTTCTATTGTCTCTAATCCAGTGCTGAGCTGAAAGTAGCCATCTGTCCCCTTCCCCATTGCTGTGAATGCAAGATTTCATTTGGAAAAGCAAACACAAGGCTTTTTAGGAAGTAAACTTAAAAACAAGCCTTACTGCTTTCTATGCGCCAGATTTTATGCTAAAACCTGGGAATACAGAGGCAAATACAAAATAATCTCTGTCCTTTAGGGGCAACCCAGCAGCGATGGGGTGGGGGTTGAGAAGATTCAATATAAGGTGTTCTAGGAGAGTTTAAGGAGCAAGACAGCATCATCAGCTGAGGGAGGGACAGTCACATTTTTTAAATGCATGCAAACAGATGCTGCAGGAAGGATTAAAATGGGAAGGGGGTCAACTTGAATATGATGGCAAGAAAGAATAAGAGCAACAATTCTACATGGAGGTGTTGTGCAGAGAATAAGAGCGAGCCGAGACCTGGGTTCAAGATAAAATTTAGGTGTGGATTTATTGATTAAGCACAGGACTACCTGAGTGGGCAGTAATCTTTTGGGGTACAGACTTTGGTTATAAAGGTTAAAACCACAAAAACCACAATCAGGGAGGGGAGCTAGCAGAAGCCATGACTTACAGAAGCACAGAACAGCCATTGGTTAGATCCATAGCTTAGGGCTAATTTGGGGATATGGAGCAAAGGTACAAGGGTGTGTGACATGGGGGTCCCTCCAGAACAGGGTGGAGGACACAGGGTGGAGGGCTGTAGTCAGCTTTCCAGAGCAGGGTGGAGGGTCATGGAGTAAAGGGGATTGGAATTCCCCGAAACAGACTAGGATCATGTTCTGGGTGAAGAGGGTGGGGGCCCTGCTTGGTCAGCAGGACAGGACAAGGTGGTCCCTAGATAAGATCCTTGTACCAAAATGAACCTTATACACTATAATTACAACACTACTAATACACTACTAATTCAAGGAGAATATATAAAATGCTGATTTGGGAAGGAGGGGTCAGGGAACTATGCCTTTGAGCAATATGCCCAGACATGCCTTAAGCAGTTTCAAGCTATGATGAAAAGGGGCTTAATGGTGGACTACAAATCAGGTGGTGTGTAGTGACCTGAGATTTGGGTTTGGGTACAACAGAGGGAGGCAGTACTTGGGAAAGAGAAAGGGAGGCATGGAAGGGGACATCTAGAGATCTGTCAATGTAACAACAACCAATATTATTAAAACTTTTTTTTTAAAGCCATCATAATAGTCCAGAAGATAGGTGATGAAGACCTGAACTATGATGGTGGCAATGTGAGTGTGGATGAGAGTGTACGTAATAGTTAATAATAGCTAGGCAGCTAGGTGGCACAGTGGACACATCAAGCATGGAACCTAGAATCAGGAAGACATGAGTTCAAATTCATTCTCAGATACTTCCTAGCTGTGTGACTTAACCCTGGGCAAGTCACTTAACCCTGTTTGCCTCGGTGTCCTCATCTGGAAAACGAGTTGGAAAAGGAAATGGCAAACCACTTTGCTAAGAAAACCCCCAACGGGTCACAGAGAGTTGGACACGGCTGAACAACAGGTATTTAAAAAGCACCTTAGAGACATTCCCTCATTTGGTCCTCCCAACAAGTCTGGGAGGTAGATCTATTATTATCAGTTTTTTAGGGATGAAGAAACTGAGACAGAGGTAAAGTGGCTTGCTCAGGGTGTCTGAGACTGGATTTGAGTGCAGGTCTTCTTGGATCTGGGTCCAGGGCTCTATCCACTGTGTCACGTAGTTGCTTCTGTGCATCTATGAGGGATATTAAGAGATAAAATTGACAGTTCTTGGTAACTGACTGAGAAGTTTAGGGAGAGGAAAGAGTCAAAGATGAAACCCAAAGTTAAAGAACTTAGTATCTAAAAAACAGCCCTATATCCTGGAGGTAGAAAGTTCAGTTAAATGTGAGGAAGTCATAAAAGGAATAGGTGAGAATTTAAGTCAGTGCTAAATCATCCGAATTACACATACAATAATACATGCTTTGTCAGGGGGGTACTTAGGAACCTAGTATCACCAAGCACTGCATAAAATCGTAACCACCATCTATGGTTAAGAATGTTGTGAAAATCTCAAGGGCCTCACTTAGATCACAGCATCATTATGCAGGACGTCCAGGCCTGTCCACATGAAAAGTGGCAAAGCTTAAACCTCAGATGGGCAGCAGTTTGGGAGGTGTGTCCTTGATGGTCCTTGCTTCTTTCTCCACCCCCACTCCCTAACTGCTTTCAGCAAAAATGCTCCTTTTCCTGGCCTTGTCTGATGGCTTCTAAGGACAAGTTGGCTTCATCAGAGTCCCCAAATTCTTTCTAACCTTGAATCTAAGGCATTTTGATAACTGAGTATGACTCAGCTTCCTGGCAACGGTAATTCTTGAAATGAGACCCAGTTTTATGGATTAAAGAGGCAGAATGGTGTAATAGAGAGACGGCTGTGGAGTCAGGAAGACCTAGGTTCAGGTGGCCCCTCTGTGTGGCTCTGGACAAATTTCTTAATCTTTCATTGCCCTCAGGTAATTGATAAGACTATGAATTGCAGGACAGAGTTTTCTTATCGGGAGTCCCTTACAACAATACAATAGCAGGCCTGGAGAAAAAAAAATTTAGGTTTGAGATAATAACAACAGCATTAGATCATTTATTTCTAATAATAATAACATGATATGGTACTTACATATTTAATAATGATGATATTAATATCATGTAATAGCTTATTTGTTGCTCAGTTATGTATGTCATGTCTGACTCTACATTTGGGGTTTTCTTGGAGAAGAGGTTGGAATAGTTTGCCATTTCCTTCTCCAGCTCGTTTTACAGATGAGGAAACTAAGGCAAACAGGGTTAAGTGGTTAACGGTCACACAGCTAGTAAGTGTCTGAGGCTGGAATTGGACTCAGATCTTCCTGACTCCAGGCCCAGCCCCTATCCCCTGTGCTACCTAGCTTCCCCAGGTGTGTATGTGTATGTGTGTGT
>CM053583.1:261003099-261020114 GCA_028627135.1 Pseudochirops cupreus
GGGCGGGGGAAAGACGGGGAGAAAAGATGTAACTCAAAAAAATTTAATAAAGAATCTCATATCAAAAAAAAATATTAAAAAAAAAAAGATCGGAGGGATTGGAATTTGATATTTCATAAGACAAAACAGCTAGGAGTGCAACCAAAGATCAACTACCCGGCAAAATTGAGCAAAATCTTTCAGGCAAGGAGATGGTTGTTTAATGAAATAAAGGACTTTCATACTTTCCTGATGAAAAATCCAGAGCTCAACAGAAAATTTGATCTCTAATTACAAGATTCAAGAAAGACATAAAAGGTAAACAAGGAAAACACACACTCTCAAACACACACATGCACACATACACACACGAACGTAACTTGGGATTCAATAAGAGCAAACTCTTTACATCTCTATATGTCAATACTGATAATTACATGATTATTGCAACTTTTAAAAGGGGTACACATAGATGGTGTGGGTATAAATGAATGAATCCGATAATTAAAAAAACTCATTAAGGGATTCAAAAGGATTGTAATGGCAGAAAAGGAAAGAAAGAGGTAGGAAATGGTAACTCATGCCACACAAAGAGGCATAAAAACATACTATAGTAGAGAGGAAGGAGGGAGGGAGATGAATATCATATGAACTTTATCCTCATTGGTTCTGGTTCAAAGAGGGATCAACTCAATCAGTTAACTTTAAGATTCTAATGTGAAAAAACACAAAAACTCATAATAATAGATGGAAAGGAGGGAGAAAGAGGAGCACTGTATGAAGTTTATTCTCATTGGTTTGGGGTCAAAGACAGCATAACATACTCTGGTAAGTATAAAAATCCATTGTGCCCTATATTCAGTAGGAGGGGTAAGAGGATGACAAGAAGGGGGAAGGGAGGATTAGAAGGAGGGAAATAGTAGTAAGGGGAAAGAGCAGGTAAAAAAGGGAGGCATCACAGGGAGGGAATACTGAGGGAGGCAGTGGTCAAAAGGAAAACTCTTAAGGAGGGGAAGGGAGAAGGAAGAAACAAAAACATAAACAGGAGAGGGAATAGGATGGAGGGAAAGACATAGATAGTAATCATAACTGTGAATGTGAATGGGATGAACTCTCCCAGAAAACAGAGGCAGATAGCAGAATGGATTAAAACCATAATCCTAAAATATGCTGTCTACAAGAAACACATGTGAAACAAGGGGATATGTGTAAGGTAAACATAAAAGGCTTCAGTAGAATATATTATGCTTCAGCTAAAGTAAAAAAAGCAGGGATAGCAATCCTTATCTCAGATAAAGCAAAAGCAAAAATAGATCTAATTAAAAGAGATAAGGAAGGAAATTATATCCCACTAAAAGACATCATCAAAAATGAAGCAATATCATTACTTAATATATATGCACAAAACAGTATAGCATCCAAATTCCTAGAGGAGAAGTTTAGGGAATTAGAGAAAGAAATAGCAAAACTATACTAGTGGGGGACTTCAATATCCCCCTCTCTGAACTTGCTAAATAGAACCTCAAAATAAACAAGAAAGAAGTTAAGGAGGTGAATAGAATTTTAGAGAGGATAGTTATGATAGATCTCTGGAGAAAACTGAATGGAGATAAAAAGGAAAATACCTTCTTCTCTGCAGTACATGGCACTGACCATGTACTAGGGGCATAAAACCCTCAAAATTCAGTGCAGAAAGGCAGAAATATTAAATGAATCATTCTCAGATCATGATGCAATAAAAATCATATGCAATAAAGGGCCATGGATAGATAGATTATAAACTAATTGGAAACTAAATAATTTAATCCTAAAGAATGAATGGGTCAAACAAAAAATTATAGAAACAATCAGTAACTTCATTCAAGACAATGACAATAATGAGACAACATATCAAAACTTGTGGGATGCAGCAAAGGCAGTTCTTAGGGAAAGTTTTATATCCTTGAGTGCATACATGAATAAATTAGAGAAAATGGAGGTCAAAGAATTGGGCATGCAATTGAAAAAGCTAGAAAAAGAACAAATTGAATATCCCCAATTAAATACTAAATTATAAATAATGAAAACCAAAGGAGAGATTAATAAAATTGAAATTAAGAAAACTATTGAATTAAATAAAACTAAGAGCTGGTTTTATGAAAAAAACAATAAAATTGATAGACCTTTATTCAATATGATAAAAAAAAAAGAAGAAAACCAAATTTTGAGTATCAAAAATGAAAAATGTGTATGTACCTCCAATGAAGAGGAAATTAAAACAATAATTAGGAATAATTTTGCCAAATTGTATGCACATAAATTTGACAACTTAGTGAAATGGATGAATATTTACAAAAATACAAATTGCCCAGACTAACTGAAGAGGAAGTAAACTACTTAAATAACCCCATCTCAGAAAAAGAAATCAAATAAGCCATCGGTGAACTCCCTAGGAAAAAATTTCTAGGGCCAGATGGATTTACAAGCAAATTCTGTCAAACATTTAGAGAACAATTGATTCCAATGCTCTACAAACTATTTGGGAAAATTAGTGAAGAAGGAGTTCTACCAAATTCTTTTTATGACACAGATATGGTACTGATACCTAAATCAGGAAGACATAAAATGGAGAGAGAAAATTATAGACCAATTTCCATCATGAATATAGATGCAAACATTTTAAGTAAAATATTAGCAAAAAAGGCTACAGCAACTTGTCACAAGAATAATACACTTTGATCAGGCACGATTTATTCCAGGAATGCAAGGATGGTTTAATATTAGGAAAACCATTAGTCTAATTGATCACATCAACAATAAAACTAGCAGAAACCATATAATTATCTCAATAGATGCAGAAAAGGCTTTCAACAAAATACAACATCCATTCCTATTAAAAACACTAAAAAGTATAGGAATAAATGGAGTCTTCCTTAAAATAATAGGTAGCATCTCTTTAAAGCCATCAGCAAGTATTATATGTAATGGGATCAAGGATGTCCACTATCACCCATTTTATTCAATCTGGTACTAGAAATGTTAACAGTAGCAATTAGAGAAGAAAAAGAAATTGAAGGAATCAAATTAGGCAAAGAAGAGACTAACCGATCACTCTTTGCAGATGATATGATGATATACTTAGAGAATCCTAGAGAATCAGGTAAAAAACTACTTGAGACAATAAATAAATTTGGCAAAGTTGCAGTATATAAAATAAACCCACGTAAATGCTTGGTATTCCTATATATTTCTAATGAAATCCAACAGCAAGAGATAGAAAGAGAAATCCTATTTAAAGTTACTGTAGACATTATAAAATATCTGGGAATCTACCTGCCAAAACAAACCCAGGACTTATATGAACACAACTACAAAACACTTTTCACACAAATAAAGTCAAATCTAACTAATTGGAAAAACATCGATTGCTCATGACTAGATCGAGCTAATATAATAAAAATGAAAATTTTACCTAAATTAAATTATATATTTAGTGCCATACCAATCAATCTACCAAAAATTACTTTATATAGAAAAAATAGTAACAAAATTCATTTGGAAGAACAAAAGGTTCAGAATGTCAAGCAATTAATAAAAAGAAATGATAGGGAAGGTGGCATAGTCATACCAGATTTTAATCTGTATTATATAGCAGCAGTCATCAAAACTACTTGGTAGTGGCTGAGGAACAGAACAGTGGATCAAAGGAAAAGACTGGGTACATGAGACTCAGCAGTCAATGACTATAGTAATCTCCTGTTTGATAAACCCAAAGAGCCCAATTTTGGGGATAAGAACTCACTATTTGACAAAAACTGCTGGGAAAACTTGAATATAGTATGGCAGAAAGTGGACATAGACCATTATCTAACACTGTATACCAAAATCAAGTCTAAATGGGTACATGATCTAGATATAAAGACTGATACTGTAAGCAATCTGGGAAAGCTAGGAATAGTCTACTTGTCAGATTTATGGAGAGAGGAAGACTTTATGACCAAACAAGAATTAGAGAGCATTATAAAATGCAAAATGGATAATTTTGATTACATTAAATTGAAAACAAACAAAGCCAATGTAACCAAGATTAAGAGAGAAGTGGAAAATTGGGAAAGAATTTTTACAACCAATGTCTCTGATAAAGCCCTCATTTCTAAAATATACAGAGAAATGAGTCAAATCTATAAGAATACAAGTCATTCCTCAATCAATAAATGGTCAAAGGATATGAATAGGCAGTTTTCAGAGGAAGAAATTAAAGATATCTATAAGCATATGAAAAAAATGCTCTAAATCACTATTGATTAGAGAAATGCAAATCAAAACAACTCTGAGGTACCACATCTCACCAGTCAGATTGGCTAAGATGATAAAATAGGAAAATGACAAATGCTGGAGAGGATGTGGGAAAATTGGAACACTAATACATTGTTGATGGAGTTGTGAACTGCTTCAGTCATTCTGGAGGGCAATATAGAACTATGCCCAAAGGGCTATGAATAATTTCATACCCTTTGACCCAGCAATACCACTTCTAGGATTGTATCCCAAAGAAATCATAGAAGTGGGAGGAAGTCTCAGATGTACAAAAATATTTATAGCAGCTCTTTTTGTGGTGACAAAGAATCGGTAACTAAGGGGATGTCCATCAATTGGGGAATGGCTAAATAATTTGTGGTATATGAATGTAATGGAATATGATTGTGCTATACGAAATGAGGAGCAGATGGACTTTATATTTACCTGGAAAGGCTTATATGAACTGATGCTGAGTGTGAAGGGCAGAACCAGGAGAAATTTGTACACAATGACAGACATAACATATGTGTGATGACCAACTTTGATAGACTGGACTCTTCTCAGCAATGCAGGGTTAAAGGCAACTCCAAAAGACTCATGATGGAGAGAGAAGTCTACATTCAGAGAAAAAAATAGAAAGAGCAGAGTTTGAATGCAGAGTGAAGCAAACTACTTGCTCTCTTTCTTTTTCTTGTTTGGTTTTGTTTCCTCTTTCCCATTGTTCATTCTATCCATTACAAGCCTTTTTTATAACCTGACTAATGTCTAATGTGAAAGTAGTTGCCGATCCCATACTTGATTGCATGCCACTGTGGGGATACAGGGGGGATGAGAGAAGGTAGGGGAGAGAAAATTTGAAACTCAACGGATTGTGGAACTGAATCTTGTAAACTAAAAGTAAACAAACAAATGAATAAAGCCAAAAAAAGAAAAGAAAATTGGCAGCTGTGTGACTTTTATAGTCTGTTAGTCAACAGAGAATCATTAAACACCTACTATGGCCAGGCACTGTGCTAAGAGCTGGGGATAAACAGCAGTCCCTGATCTCAAGGAGCTCAAAGTCTAGAAGAGCCTTAGCCTCATGCTGTACTCCATTTATTTATCTAGTTATCTTTAGACCTCAGCAGATTTGACTAGGTATTCTAGTCAATAACAGCAGGAAAGGTTAGCCATGGCTCTGTTTCCCGCTGTACTCTTAGTCAAGATGTCTTCAAAATATAGATTTAGCACTGGAGGAGATCTCATAGGCCATCTAGTCCACTGCCCTCTCTTTTACAGAGGAGGAAACTGAGGCCCAGAGAGATGAAGTAACACAGATCTAAGAATTGAACATTGATCCTCCGACTCATGACCTGGTACTCTCCACCAAATTTGCCCATCTCTTCCATCCCTTCCTTTCTACCACTCCCCCTTCTCCACTTAGAGGTTTGACAAAAAAGCTACATTTACTGATAATCCCAGTGTAAATTTGTTGGACTGGAACAGATGGATTGCAATTCTCCAGGCAAAGCTAGCTTTCCTTGGGGGTGACTGGAATTGGAAGTTAAAGCCTTATGTCGGCAGACAGTAAGATGGTCATGAATCCTTCTATCAGAACAATTTTTCTGAGATTATGCCATGCGTTGAAAAGCATATACTTTCTCCTTGGTGCTCTATCAGAATCTATGGCAGCCTGTTGTCCAGTGAGCTCCTGCAAACTAAAAGTAAACAAACAAATTAATAAAGACTAAAAAAGAAAAAGAAAAAGCTAAAGTTTTTTTTCTAAAGCTTTGAAATATTCCCTTTTCCCCGCTGGTCATTGGATCAGCCAGACTGATAGATGCAAAGTAATCATTATTAAGAAAATTCAAGGAAGAGTCTGAAAAGCCACATAATGTAATCTCATCCATCTTTCCATTTGTAGGCAATGAAGGTGGACTTCTTTTTGAATTTTTAATGCTATCCAGAGAAATTTCTTGCTTAGGGCTGCACATTGATAGTAATTGACAGATACACACACACACACACCACACACACACACACACACACACACACACACACACACACACACACACACACACACACACACACACACACACACACACACACTTAGCGTGTGGAGTAGTGGACCAGTTGGTCTTGAAGCCAGGAAAGCCTGGGTTCAAATCTCACTTCAAACACACGCTGACTTTGTGATCCTAGGCAAATCATTTAATCTCTCAGTGCTCTTGGCAAATCCAGAAGACTACTGATTAAAGAAAACGTGCTGATTTACATTGTTAGAGAGTGTTTCCTCTCCCTAAGAGTTCCCCATACCAATAAAATCTCAAGCCCAGTCCCTGTCTCCAATAAAAACACACTTTTAGTAAAGGATGGAAATGATTATTTGGTATAGAGAACTCCCGAAGAGCAAAGTCCCTTAACCAATGCAGATCAGCACCTGCTCTGATGCTTAATTATAGTCTTAGTTGCTAGAACATTGAGACATTATTTGCCCAGGGTGGCAAAGCCAGTATTTCTCAAAAGGAGGACATAAAATCAGGTCTTACTGATTCTGAAGCTAGCTTTTTATCAACTTCACTTGGATTCGGTATTAATATAACCCTTTAAAACTTGCTAAACATTATATATACTATTTTTCATTTGAGGATTGCAGAAAGCTCAAGAGGAGGGTACTGTTATTTTCAATTTATACGTGAGGAAACTGAGGTTCAGAAGGTTTAAGTATACCTGTGGAAGGATATGAAAATCAAGTCAACAGGCATTTATTATGTGCTAGGTATTGTGTTAAATGTTGGGGACAGAAACACAAGCCAAAAGAAAGTTTCTGGGGCTCAACAACACATGAAAGGGAGCTGAGCACTTCTCAAGTTGGGGTTATGATGACAGTGTTCAGAGATAAAGCATGGCTGGTCTGGACCTATCTTTAAAATGGAGGTTCCAGGAGGAATTCACCAATGAGAGAAGAGAATCACCTGGGGTAGGTGGAGGGAGGAGGCAGCTGAAACATCAAATCAAGACTCCCCTGACTCTAGGTGCAGCTTTCTGTTTATTACTATGCTGTTCTAGAAGGCAGAGACGTGACTAGAATCCTAGGTTAAATCATCATAGATTTTGATCTGGAAGGGGCTTCAGAGGGCATCTTGGCCAACCCTCTCATTTTACAAAAAAACCCCAAAGAGGTACCCTGATTAGCCCAACATCACACAGGTAGCAGAATGGGAACCCAGGTTCTTTAACTTCAGATCAGGCCTGAAGTTGAGCTCCAGATCAAGAACTTTTGTGACTTGTAGGTCTATTCTCTTTTGGAATTTGAGTTTTCAAGGCCAACTGGAGTCTCTGCCTCTAGAAATTATACTTATACATTCAATAGATACATAGCACAAAAATGCACAGCCCATCAGTGAAGCTGTTAATATTTACTCTCTAGCCTTTTGGCTCACTCAGAATCATAGAATGTCAAAGCTGGAAGGGACTACAGAGATTATACAGGTTAGCACTGTGTTCTTCTCCCTTACCCCCTCTTTCAGCTTGATTTCCTGTTTAGAGAATGCTTCTCATCAGGAAGAAATTTCTCTTTATAGTTATTTCCTAACCAGGTCTCAGCACGTGGCATTTCTTGGTTCCTATTCGTAATCTTCTAATTAAATCTTACCTTAACCATGACTGCATTGTGTGTTCTTGTTGAAATTATGCCACAATGGGAAGAGGAAAAAAAATTAAAATTAAACCTGGGGAAGGTTAGGAGCAGTTTTCCCCTACCCAAGTCTAAGTGGAAGGGGAGGTTGGGAAGAAGAGGAATAAAAAAACAAAATCAATGCGAGGAGCAGTCAGTGTCCAGTATGACAAATGACATTCTGAACCGGTATCTCTACAGATACTTTTAAGCTGACCCTTTGAGATAGCTAATAAAAGACCAACCTGTCTGCCAAGATTAACTACTTGGAAAAAAAAGAGAGAGGGAGGGAGCTTTAGCCAGCTTCTTGTCTGAAACCTCTGCTGCCCTAAGTCTGCTTTGGGGAATTGGGGATGTAAGAACAAAAGGAACAGCTGGACAGGAAAAATCCCTGAGCTCAACACATGTCTTCCTGCCCATCCCCCACACTTCACACTTATTGTAAAGCTTCCTTCTACTTTAAGGCTATTTTCTGATTTCTCTTCTCTCTGTCTCTGTCTCTGTCTCTCTCTCTCTCTCTCTCCCCCCATTGCTTTTGTCAAACAGGCTGTCCACTCCCTAGCCAACCCTCCTCATTCCTTATAGTATTCCCCTCCTGCCAGATGCCTCCTCTTGAACCCCCAAATCTGAATCTTCCATATTGGAAGCTTCGAGGCTGCAAATTTCTGCTTTCCTAGCTGCCTGTGATCTCAGAAGTGAAAATCCAAACACACTGTCCCCACAGCTCCTTTTGAGATGTCTGAGCACACCTGACCTCAGAACTGTCTAGGGCTACCCTTGAAGCATGAAACGAAGAAGCTCCCAGGAGGCTGAGACCATGATTCACTCCCTGTTCTTACTGTGACTTAAGATCATCACACCAAAGACTCCATGGAGACTTCATTCATTGCTTCCCCCTCCCTTTTCCTTCAATTATTAATCAATTAAACAATCCCAACAGTTGATGCTTCCTTCCCTTACTGCTGTCTCCTCCAATTCTGTTGTCATTTCTCTCCAACCCCACTTAACTTTCCCTTTCATCTCTTGTCTCTTTTTGAAGGAATTACCTCCTCTGTCCCTCTTTACCTATGTCCCTTCTACAAACACAGAAACGTAGATCTAAAGCTAGGAAGGAGGCCAGTTTTACAGGCAAAGAAACAGAGACCCTGAGAAACTGCCCAGAGTCAACTAGATGACTCAGTGGATAGGGTGCTGGACTTGAAGTCAGGAAGACCTGAGTTCAAATCCAGTCTTAGACACTTATTAGGTGTGTGACCCTGGGCAAGTCACAGAACCTCTGTTTCTGTTTCCTCAACTGTAAAATGTAGTAATAGCACCTATCTCCTAAGGCTGTTGTAAGGATCAAATGAAATAATATTTGTAATATTTGCTTGTGCCATGCTTAATTATTTTTGGATTCCCTCCCTTCCTTCCTCCCTGGGACTTGAAGGAAGTTTTAGAAGCTAGTACATGGAAATGAAGAAAGAGAATTGTAGTCATGGGGGACAGTCAGTGAAAATTCAGAGCGCTGGGAGGTGGAGTGTCTTGCTTTAGGAATAACTAGGAGACCATTGTCATTGGATCACAGACTATGTGAAGAGGAATTAAGTAAAATAAGATTAGAAAGACAGGATTGGGCCTGGTATGAAGAGCTTTGAATGCCAAACAGATTTTATATTTCATCCTGGAGTTGATAGGGAGCTGATGGAGTTTATTGAATTTGGCAATGACATGGTCTGATCTGTATTTAGCAATTTGACAGTTGAGTGAAGGATGACCTGGAATGGGGAGAAACTGGTGGCAGGTAGACCAACTTACAGACTTTTTTGCAGATATGAGGTAATGAGGGCTTGCAGCAGGGTGGTGGCCATGTCAGAGGAGAGAAGGGTACATATGTGTTGTGTTTACCCTTCATTCGCAAGGTGGACCATGATATCAGGGAAATGATGACATAACTTGCAATTGACTTGGATTTGAGTGAGGGAGGGCTATGCAAGGTCAGCGGCCTCACTTTCTTCTCCAGAGCCATCTAGGGCCAGTAGCCAGATATTCATCAGGATGACTGGAGATGGCCCAGGATGCAATGGGAGACTCTGGCCCTTGTAGGTGAAGGCCTTTCAAAGAGACGTTAGGAAGATAGAATTGTCAGGCCTTGAAAATAAATTGAAGAGTGGTGGTGGTGAGATGAATCAAGTAAGACACCTTGGTTGTAAGCATGAAGGAGCGGGAGATTAATTGTCTCCTTGACAGTAATACGGAAGTTTGGAAGAGGAAATTATTTTGGAAAGTTAGTGAGTTCAATTTTGGACATGTTGATTTTGTGATGTCTCTGAAATATCTAGTTTAAGATGTCCAGTAGGCAGTTGGAAATCAGGAGAGAGGTTAGGGAAAAGCAGATTTAAAAATCATCAGCAGGGAGATGATAATTTAATTCATGGGAACTGATGTGATTGTCAAGTGAAATAATAAGGATGTAGAAAAGAAGATAACCCAAGAAAGAGCTGTGAGAGACACATACTCTTATTGGGCATGACCTGGATATAGATTTAGCCATAGAGACAGAGAATGGGCAATCAGATAGTTAGAAAGAGAACCGAGAGAGTGGTGTTATATAAACCTAAAGAGAAGAGAATATCAAGAAGAGGGTGATTGACAGTGTCAAAAACTGTAGAGAGGTCAAAAAGAAAGCTGAGGATTGGGAAAAGGTCGTTAAATTTGATAACTAAGAGATCTTTTGTACCTTTGGAGAGCTAAGTTTCAGTTGAATAATGAGGTCAGAAGCCAAACTGTGGAGAGGTAGGAAGAGATTGAGAGGAGAGGAAGTGGAGGCATCATTTGGAAGCAGCTTTCTTAAGGCATTTAGCCATAAAAGGGAAGAGAGATAGGAGACAATAGCCAGCAGTCAGTAGACAAGGAGAGAGTGATGATAAGTGAAAGAGAGGGGATGATAGAAGAGACGTTATGCTGGAGAAGATGGAATGGGATAGGATCACTTGGGCACGAAAAGGGATTATTGTTGGCAAGAGAAAGGCAACTTCTTCATGTGAGAAGGGTGAAGGAGAAGACAGTGGAAAAAGAACCTGAAATGAGATCAAGATGAAGAAAAGGAGGCCCTCAGCAAATGAATTTATTTTTTTTCACTGAAATAGGAGGTAAGATTTTTCAACTGAGAGGATGAGGGAGTTGTGAAGAGTTTAGAATAGTTATGGTGAGTAAGCTAGTGAGTCAATTAGAAATGAGTAAAATGATTGCCTTGCCATAGTGAGGGCCCAGTTGAGATTATGTAGCATAAGTTTGTAGTGGATCTAGTCAGGCCAGTTTTGTGATTATCTCTGACTTCCTGTAGCAGCACATAAATAAGAGCTAAGGCAACAGAGAGTGAAAATAATCTAATGCTGAGCGTTAACAAGACAAGATCACCAATAAGATAAAGGGGCAAGAGACCCTAGAGAAGATAACAGTGTAGAGTTGAACTGGTTCACCAGAGAAAAGAGGCAAGTATAGACAGTGCAGACTGATGACCTTGGAAAGAATTGAAGGAAGTCAAGAGATTGGAGGCAACAGTAAGGAAAAAGCAAGATTTGAGGTTATGTGCTTGCTTTGGCAGCACATATACTAAAATTGGAATGCTGCAGAGAAGATTAGCATGGCCCCTGTACAAGGAAGACATGTAAATATGTAAAGCATTCCACATTTCAAAAACTGTTTTTTACATGCAACTGGCAATACAGGCAATGGGTTTTAGAAATCCATCTTGCCCTATGAGAAAGTAAGAGGGGAGGAATTGGGAGGGGGATATAAGAGAGGGCAGATTGGGGCCAGGGATATTCAGTATGCTTGCCATCTTGGGGTGGAGGGTAGGGGAGAGATGGAAAGAAAACTTGTAACTCAAAATCTTTAGGAAATGAATGTTGAAAACTAAAAATAAATTTAAAAAAAGATTTGAGGATACTGGGCAGAGAGGTGGATTGAAAATAAATTGTGATCAGATAAGGTAAGTGAATTTCAGATGTTCATGAATATGGAAGTATATTTGTCAGTGATGGCAAGATCAAGGGTATACCCATCTTGGTATGTATCTGAGGTTATAGGGAGGAATTGGTCATAGAAAATGAGTGAACAACTGGGAAGTTAGAGTGTTTGAGGTAATATCAGTATGTTTGTTTAAAGTCCACCAGTTTGAGGGCAGGAGTTGAGGAGGAAACATTGAAAGGCAGACACTTAACTCATTGAGAAAAGAAGGGACATACTAAATGGTAGAGGGAGAAGGAAAAAGGAGAAGGAACTGGAAATAGGGAGCAAGGAGCATTACAACTCCCCTACCTTAACCAGAGGCTGTGAGAAGGGGTCAGAGGAATAAGTAAAAGTAGATATCCTGAAAAAGGCAGTCAGGCAGATTGTGTCATCAGAAGGGGATCAGGGGTCAGGGAAAGCCAGAAGATGGAAGGTATTTAAGGTGAAAGCAAGTTTGTTACCTGCGGAGCAGTCACCCAAAGAGCACAACACAAAGGGCACAAGGAGAGCTTTGTAGTGAGACATTGAAGGAGCTAGAAATAAAAAAAAAATAGTCAATGAGGAACAGATTGAATAATGACAGCAGAATGTCAGGGTGCAGAATCACTGGGATGAGAAGGGCAAGATTGAGTAGGAGTTCATTAGTTATTGAGGAATGGGTTCAGATAGGTTACCAATATCCCTTGAAGTTTGATGGGGGGCAGGGGGAGGGAGGGTTGCTGCTTTTACACTTTCCACCGTAACACATTGCTTGCCTTTCTCTCTTCTTTTATCAACTTTTTTTTAATCTTCCCTTGAGCTTACTCCTACCCCTGAAATATTTGGCAGTTTTGAAGAGTCTTCTCCTGCTTACTAGCAGGACTCGAATACATAGGCTTCATACACAATAATAGAAAGCAAGAGTCATTTTACCTTAGTCAGTCTTCGTTAGACTGTAGGACTGCTGGGAAAGGCAATAGCCCTGCCTTCCCAGACAGCTGCTCCAACTTTCTCAGTCTTGGCTAGCCTTCCAGGTACAAATTCAGCCAAGCCAGATTCAGAACTCTACTGCTGTCCAGCTTCCCTCCCCACCCCCTTCCCTCAGGGACTAAGAACAAATCACTTATTCTCCACGCTGGAGTTTTTCCTTCAAAAACAACAATAAAGCCCACAGATAAGAAGAAGAAGATTCTCCCCCCTCCCTCCCACACACACTTTGTTACAGCAACATGGAGACAAAGGGATTAGGCAGAGAGCACTCATATAATAACTGAAAAGTCAGAATCTAAGTCTCAAGACCAGGATCAGACCTATTACTTCTCAAACAGTCTGTGTTTTCTCTTTAAAATGGATGTAATTTTAAAATGTTTTTATCTAGATGAACTTGTAGGATTTGTCCACTATCTCTTGTGTGTGTGAAAAAAATGAAAAAAAAAATTACTCTTCAAATAACCTTTAGGTCATTTCCAAAGCTCTAGCCCTTCCTGAAGAAAAGTTGCAAAGGGGAGAAAAGCCTGCTAGAAAGGATGATATCAAAATGCAAATTATTTCCAGAAACATCTTCCCAATACTATCATTTTGTGCAGTATGTCCTGTCATTCATAACATTGCTTATGTTAGGATCACCACCACGGAACAGTACATTTTCATTATGGAAAGGGGAAAAAGGTATATATTCTTCCAGGAAGAAGAAAAGCTCAATCTCATATTTGAAATTGAATTTTCTCATTCCAGCTGTTGTCCTAGGTTTTGAACCCTACAAACAATGTGTGTGGCTTATCTTTTTGCATTTTTATCAAACCATTTTAGGATGCCAACAATTTCCAAAGGGTCACCTTGAAACCTCCTCCCTGGCAAGAAATGACCATTATCTTTCACATTTTCCCAAAAAATACAAGTATTCTTGAAATTCTGAGATATTAGGGTTGCCCTGTTTTATTACCTCTTCAAGAAAACCCTCTTACCACTCAATATGGCAGCCAACAAAATGGTGAGTATCTGGTGTGAAGTCTTAGGACAGTTATTGCTGTCTTAAAAGTCCAGCTTGCCATTTATAGGCTAACCTATTTTACAGGTACCTCAATTCCCTGTTTGCCTAGTTTACTGCAGCAGTAGAGGGATCTGACAATTTCAAGGATTTTTTTTTTAACAGTAACCTCTAAATCCCTTTCTGGGATAGGACAGCACATGAGATTTTATTTAGCTTGTACTCATCCTTTTACTTGGTTCATTGCCTCTGGATGTATTATTTCACATTTATCTACATTAAACTGCCTTGCTCACTAGCCAGTGGAATCATTAGCAATCATTGAACCCCTCCAGGTCCCAATTCATTTTTTTCTCTTTATTAGCTGTATTTTCTCCTTTATTCTGCACTTCCTTGATGCATTCTTAGGGTACAGATAACTTTAATCTCCATGCTTGGGGAGAAGGGCATAATGTCACAATGACAGGGGATTTATTCTGCCAGCTTGTATTAAGCATTTTTTTAAAGTGCGGAGGTTTACTGGTTATGTATCTCAAGGAGGTCAAAGACAGAAGAAATGTCCTTACTCCATTTTCTGCATGCATTTCTGCTTGGTCTCAACTTCATGAAACAAGATGCCTTTGTGTGGGATGCCTCTTTGACCACCCCCTACTTTTGCCAGATTCCTTTCGTATGTTTAGATTGTAAGCTCCTTGAGGGCATTTCTTTCATTTTTCTATTTGTACCCCTAGCACTTAGCACAGTCCGGGGCACATACACATGCTCAATAAATGTTTATTGAATTGAATATATACTAAAATATTTTATAGTGCCACTTTTTTTGGAATTAGGGAAAAAAAACACATGAGTGGTCAAAGATCAAAATGCAATGCTACAGAAATATTGCAGAGGAAGCATGGAATAGTGAATACAGAAGCTTCTTGCCAGTCATAAAGATCTGGGTTCAGATCTTATCTCTAAAATGATCTAAGGCAGGTTATTTAAGCCTTCTATTTCAAACCTTCTCTTCCACCCTTAAACTTCCCACACTTTTCCTCCCCCGCCCCAAGTAAGAGCCCTGCCTCTTAATTTACCAAGAAAATTGAGATAATTTGACATGAGATTCCACTCTGTTTCTCTTTATCTCAAAACCTGCTGAAATCACCTTCAATTCTTTCCTTCTTTCCTCCAAATTCTGACAAACGAGTGGCCCTTCTCCTTGCCAAGACCAAACATTTCTTCATGTGCCCTTGATCCCATCCCCTCCGGTCTTCTCTTAAAGATTGTAATCTCTACAATCCCATCTTTTATTGAATTTTTATCTTCTCACTATCTATTGATTCCTTCTGCCTTCAAACATGCCCAAGCCTCCTCCTTTCTTTAAAAAAAATAAAAACAGCAACAACCAAAAACACCCCTCACCTCTTAGCTGATTATATTTTATTATATCTTCTTCTACCTTTCTCTCTCTCTTTTTTTTTTTTGCTTTTTTTTTTTTTGGAAGGGGAAAGGTAGGGCAATTGGAGTTAAGTAACTTGCCCACTTGCCCAAGGTCACCAGGCTAGTTTTTGCGTTAAGTGTCTGAGGCAAATTTGAACCCAGGTCCTCCTGACTCCAGGACGGGTGCTCTATTCACTGCACACCTAGCCACCCCTCTACCTTTCTCTTGAAAAAAGCTATCTGT
This sequence comes from Pseudochirops cupreus, assembly GCA_028627135.1. Taxonomy (NCBI): domain Eukaryota; kingdom Metazoa; phylum Chordata; class Mammalia; order Diprotodontia; family Pseudocheiridae; genus Pseudochirops; species Pseudochirops cupreus. The sequence goes on from CM053583.1 coordinate 261,018,634, forward strand.
GTTCATTGTATCCGCTTCCTCCCTTCTCACTTGCTCTTCAAACCTTTGCAAACTGTCTTTCATTGTCATTGCTCAACTGGAACTGCTCTAAGCCAAAGTTGCTAATGATCTCTCAATTGTAAAATTGGACAGCTTTCTATGGATTCTCAAAACTCTTTTTTTTAACCTATCTGCTGCATTTTATACTGCTAAACAACCTCTCTTCCTTGATACTCTTTCCTCCCTAGGTTTTCATAATGTAACTCTCTCCGGGTTTGCCTCCTAACTGTTCAATGATTCCTGCGGCATCTCCTTTGCTTGCTCATCGTACACATAGCAATTCTTACCTATGGATGTTCCCTAAGGTTCTTTCTTTGGCTAACTCCTTCCTCTCTTCTACACACTTGGTAACATCAACAGTTTCCATGTGTTTAACCATCATCTCTATGTAAGAGATTTGTAAATCTACATATTTAACCCCAGAATTTCTCCTGAGCTCCAGATTAGCATTACCAATTGCCTATTGGATGCTTGAAACTGGTTGTCAAATGACCTGTTAAATTTAACGCATCCAAAACTGAAGTCATTACCTTCCCTCGTGTCCCAACATTTCCTCTTCTGAACTTCCCTAAATCTATCAAACACCATCATTTCAGATTATCACGTGATTCTTCATCCCATTCTTCCTCAATCCACATATTCAATCAGTTGGCAAACTTTGCCACTTATATCTCCATAATATCTCTCATTTATGATCCTTTCTTTCTATTCATATGGTTGTTATGTATCTTGATAAGTAGGTTCCTAAATATTTTGTGGTTTGGATTTTTATTTTAAATGAAATTTGTTTTCCTGCTGGGCTTTTTTGTTAGTATGTAGAAATGCTGATGATTTATGTGGTCTTATTTTAAATTCTAGGATTTTGCTATTGTTACTACTTGGTTCAATTAATTTTAAGGCAGGTTTTTGTTTTGTTTTGTTTTGCTTTTTGGAGGGGGAAAGGCAAGGCAGTTGGGGTTAAGTGACTTGCCCGAGGTGACATGGCTAGTAAGTGTTAAGTGTCGGAGGCCGAATTTGAACTCAGGTCCTCCTGACTCCAGAGTCAGTGCTCTATTTGCCAAGCCACCTAGCTGCCCTGGTTCAATTAATTTTATATGTCCTTCTCTAGGCTTCTCTGTGGAAGATATAACACCATCTGCAAAAAAATGATCAGTGTTTTTTTTCTTTGCCTGTATTCCCTCAATTTCTTTTTCCTATTGCTGTAGCTAATATTTCTATCACTATATCAAATGATAGCAGCCATATTGGACATCTTCCCTTTACCTTTGATCTTATTGGAAAAGTATCTAGTTTGTCTTCATGTATCGGCAAGCACCCTAGCATACCTAGGGCGGCTACTAGCACAGGTTCTTAGATCTGCTTTTCTAAAGGAAAGCAACTCAAAATGGGTTAACAATCTTACTTTAATCGATCAAATATCATTTACCTAGTTCAGGGGGAAA